>OX411547.1:61565609-62000609 GCA_948146395.1 Fragum whitleyi
TTTTTCATTAGAATTGCTGTCCCACCAATTCTAATGGCAAATAACACCTTTAAACATTGAGGATGAATTAGAATTCACTGCGGTTGAAATAGTTTTCTTGTTTTAGAGCAAAATTTGGAGCTACAAGGCAAGTCCGAATGAAGGCAAAAATCAGTCGCGGATACAAGTTTAGTCGCGAGACATGCATCTTTTTGAGGAGACATCATTTGCTTGAAACCGCACACTCTGTGGCTATAATTGTATTTTACAGATGTTCATGTACTAGATAGCTAGAATAAACTCTTTCTTTGAGTTTTTAAAAAACTTTAGGTTTCATTTAGGAGTAAGGTCACCTGGCCAAGTACTTCCGGGGTCGTAGGGTGCTGAAATAGTCCCTAAAAAAAATTTACCCCCATTTTCAAGTGTGTAAATAGGCATATAAAGAAGAACTTTCTGCTCTTTTATGGTTAGATCTTTGACAATGTATTCTTTTGCATTAAGTAAGCCAATATTTTCTTGATTTTTCAGGACTACTTTTTGTGTTCAGCTGGTTGGTGTACTCCAGGGGGGTGTAGATTAAGCCGACTGTTTTGTCTTGGAATTTAGACGGTACGTGTGTTTGAGCTGATTTTGCGGAAAATCCAATGCATCATGATCTGGTTTAAATGGGATTTTTCAAGAGTCCTAGGGGCAATCTATTCACATGAGGCACCCATATAGCCAAACGAATGTTGTGGAATTTGTGTCATTGTGTTGAAAATGTGGAATTTACATGTATTTATATAGGAGAAAAAATGAGTGAGCTGCAACCTAAAGGCAGTCCGTACTCATTTTTTAAAAATTCAATATCTCATCCAATTTTCAACCTTTCTGCCTCAAATTTGGACTACAACACAATCATGTTATGAAAAACTAGATGTGATTGAAATTTTACTCCTGGTGAGTCAAATTTTGAAGTCAGAATTAAATTTAAATTAATTTAAATTAAAATTCAATTAAATTGACAGCTACTGACTGGTGCAAGCTTCATATTGTGGCCACACTGCTTCTACAAACAATAATAATCAACTGAAATAGTTTTAAAAGTTTCAAAGCTACTATTTGCCTTTGAAGATTGACTTTTAAAACAAATTTCATGTTTTAATATGTTTGTTTATGTTTTTGAAACTTTTGAAACTGAGTATTTATGGCCTATTTGACAATGTATCTCAGGGAGCATCATGGTAAAAGGAGAAACTGTTCATAACAATCAATTTCTCCTTTAACCACAATGTTTTCCACAAGTTTTTACACATTTTTACAGTTGCAACTGTTACAAATCTTCTGCAGATGATTCTTAATTGGATGTATTTGAAATTGAATATTAACCATTCCGACACGATACGCATTATATAGGTTGTCGCTAAAACCCCGCTTATACGGTAAATTTTTCATTAGAATTGCTGTCCCACCAATTCTAATGGCAAATAACACCTTTAAACATTGAGGATGAATTAGAATTCACTGCGGTTGAAATAGTTTTCTTGTTTTAGAGCAAAATTTGGAGCTACAAGGCAAGTCCGAATGAAGGCAAAAATCAGTCGCGGATACAAGTTTAGTCGCGAGACATGCATCTTTTTGAGGAGACATCATTTGCTTGAAACCGCACACTCTGTGGCTATAATTGTATTTTACAGATGTTCATGTACTAGATAGCTAGAATAAACTCTTTCTTTGAGTTTTTAAAAAACTTTAGGTTTCATTTAGGAGTAAGGTCACCTGGCCAAGTACTTCCGGGGTCGTAGGTAGGGTGCTGAAATAGTCCCTAAAAAAAATTTACCCCCATTTTCAAGTGTGTAAATAGGCATATAAAGAAGAACTTTCTGCTCTTTTATGGTTAGATCTTTGACAATGTATTCTTTTGCATTAAGTAAGCCAATATTTTCTTGATTTTTCAGGACTACTTTTTGTGTTCAGCTGGTTGGTGTACTCCAGGGGGGTGTAGATTAAGCCGACTGTTTTGTCTTGGAATTTAGACGGTACGTGTGTTTGAGCTGATTTTGCGGAAAATCCAATGCATCATGATCTGGTTTAAATGGGATTTTTCAAGAGTCCTAGGGGCAATCTATTCACATGAGGCACCCATATAGCCAAACGAATGTTGTGGAATTTGTGTCATTGTGTTGAAAATGTGGAATTTACATGTATTTATATAGGAGAAAAAATGAGTGAGCTGCAACCTAAAGGCAGTCCGTACTCATTTTTTAAAAATTCAATATCTCATCCAATTTTCAACCTTTCTGCCTCAAATTTGGACTACAACACAATCATGTTATGAAAAACTAGATGTGATTGAAATTTTACTCCTGGTGAGTCAAATTTTGAAGTCAGAATTAAATTTAAATTAATTTAAATTAAAATTCAATTAAATTGACAGCTACTGACTGGTGCAAGCTTCATATTGTGGCCACACTGCTTCTACAAACAAAATAATCAACTGAAATAGTTTTAAAAGTTTCAAAGCTACTATTTGCCTTTGAAGATTGACTTTTAAAACAAATTTCATGTTTTAATATGTTTGTTTATGTTTTTGAAACTTTTGAAACTGAGTATTTATGGCCTATTTGACAATGTATCTCAGGGAGCATCATGGTAAAAGGAGAAACTGTTCATAACAATCAATTTCTCCTTTAACCACAATGTTTTCCACAAGTTTTTACACATTTTTACAGTTGCAACTGTTACAAATCTTCTGCAGATGATTCTTAATTGGATGTATTTGAAATTGAATATTAACCATTCCGACACGATACGCATTATATAGGTTGTCGCTAAAACCCCGCTTATACGGTAAATTTTTCATTAGAATTGCTGTCCCACCAATTCTAATGGCAAATAACACCTTTAAACATTGAGGATGAATTAGAATTCACTGCGGTTGAAATAGTTTTCTTGTTTTAGAGCAAAATTTGGAGCTACAAGGCAAGTCCGAATGAAGGCAAAAATCAGTCGCGGATACAAGTTTAGTCGCGAGACATGCATCTTTTTGAGGAGACATCATTTGCTTGAAACCGCACACTCTGTGGCTATAATTGTATTTTACAGATGTTCATGTACTAGATAGCTAGAATAAACTCTTTCTTTGAGTTTTTAAAAAACTTTAGGTTTCATTTAGGAGTAAGGTCACCTGGCCAAGTACTTCCGGGGTCGTAGGGTGCTGAAATAGTCCCTAAAAAAAATTTACCCCCATTTTCAAGTGTGTAAATAGGCATATAAAGAAGAACTTTCTGCTCTTTTATGGTTAGATCTTTGACAATGTATTCTTTTGCATTAAGTAAGCCAATATTTTCTTGATTTTTCAGGACTACTTTTTGTGTTCAGCTGGTTGGTGTACTCCAGGGGGGTGTAGATTAAGCCGACTGTTTTGTCTTGGAATTTAGACGGTACGTGTGTTTGAGCTGATTTTGCGGAAAATCCAATGCATCATGATCTGGTTTAAATGGGATTTTTCAAGAGTCCTAGGGGCAATCTATTCACATGAGGCACCCATATAGCCAAACGAATGTTGTGGAATTTGTGTCATTGTGTTGAAAATGTGGAATTTACATGTATTTATATAGGAGAAAAAATGAGTGAGCTGCAACCTAAAGGCAGTCCGTACTCATTTTTTAAAAATTCAATATCTCATCCAATTTTCAACCTTTCTGCCTCAAATTTGGACTACAACACAATCATGTTATGAAAAACTAGATGTGATTGAAATTTTACTCCTGGTGAGTCAAATTTTGAAGTCAGAATTAAATTTAAATTAATTTAAATTAAAATTCAATTAAATTGACAGCTACTGACTGGTGCAAGCTTCATATTGTGGCCACACTGCTTCTACAAACAATAATAATCAACTGAAATAGTTTTAAAAGTTTCAAAGCTACTATTTGCCTTTGAAGATTGACTTTTAAAACAAATTTCATGTTTTAATATGTTTGTTTATGTTTTTGAAACTTTTGAAACTGAGTATTTATGGCCTATTTGACAATGTATCTCAGGGAGCATCATGGTAAAAGGAGAAACTGTTCATAACAATCAATTTCTCCTTTAACCACAATGTTTTCCACAAGTTTTTACACATTTTTACAGTTGCAACTGTTACAAATCTTCTGCAGATGATTCTTAATTGGATGTATTTGAAATTGAATATTAACCATTCCGACACGATACGCATTATATAGGTTGTCGCTAAAACCCCGCTTATACGGTAAATTTTTCATTAGAATTGCTGTCCCACCAATTCTAATGGCAAATAACACCTTTAAACATTGAGGATGAATTAGAATTCACTGCGGTTGAAATAGTTTTCTTGTTTTAGAGCAAAATTTGGAGCTACAAGGCAAGTCCGAATGAAGGCAAAAATCAGTCGCGGATACAAGTTTAGTCGCGAGACATGCATCTTTTTGAGGAGACATCATTTGCTTGAAACCGCACACTCTGTGGCTATAATTGTATTTTACAGATGTTCATGTACTAGATAGCTAGAATAAACTCTTTCTTTGAGTTTTTAAAAAACTTTAGGTTTCATTTAGGAGTAAGGTCACCTGGCCAAGTACTTCCGGGGTCGTAGGGTGCTGAAATAGTCCCTAAAAAAAATTTACCCCCATTTTCAAGTGTGTAAATAGGCATATAAAGAAGAACTTTCTGCTCTTTTATGGTTAGATCTTTGACAATGTATTCTTTTGCATTAAGTAAGCCAATATTTTCTTGATTTTTCAGGACTACTTTTTGTGTTCAGCTGGTTGGTGTACTCCAGGGGGGTGTAGATTAAGCCGACTGTTTTGTCTTGGAATTTAGACGGTACGTGTGTTTGAGCTGATTTTGCGGAAAATCCAATGCATCATGATCTGGTTTAAATGGGATTTTTCAAGAGTCCTAGGGGCAATCTATTCACATGAGGCACCCATATAGCCAAACGAATGTTGTGGAATTTGTGTCATTGTGTTGAAAATGTGGAATTTACATGTATTTATATAGGAGAAAAAATGAGTGAGCTGCAACCTAAAGGCAGTCCGTACTCATTTTTTAAAAATTCAATATCTCATCCAATTTTCAACCTTTCTGCCTCAAATTTGGACTACAACACAATCATGTTATGAAAAACTAGATGTGATTGAAATTTTACTCCTGGTGAGTCAAATTTTGAAGTCAGAATTAAATTTAAATTAATTTAAATTAAAATTCAATTAAATTGACAGCTACTGACTGGTGCAAGCTTCATATTGTGGCCACACTGCTTCTACAAACAATAATAATCAACTGAAATAGTTTTAAAAGTTTCAAAGCTACTATTTGCCTTTGAAGATTGACTTTTAAAACAAATTTCATGTTTTAATATGTTTGTTTATGTTTTTGAAACTTTTGAAACTGAGTATTTATGGCCTATTTGACAATGTATCTCAGGGAGCATCATGGTAAAAGGAGAAACTGTTCATAACAATCAATTTCTCCTTTAACCACAATGTTTTCCACAAGTTTTTACACATTTTTACAGTTGCAACTGTTACAAATCTTCTGCAGATGATTCTTAATTGGATGTATTTGAAATTGAATATTAACCATTCCGACACGATACGCATTATATAGGTTGTCGCTAAAACCCCGCTTATACGGTAAATTTTTCATTAGAATTGCTGTCCCACCAATTCTAATGGCAAATAACACCTTTAAACATTGAGGATGAATTAGAATTCACTGCGGTTGAAATAGTTTTCTTGTTTTAGAGCAAAATTTGGAGCTACAAGGCAAGTCCGAATGAAGGCAAAAATCAGTCGCGGATACAAGTTTAGTCGCGAGACATGCATCTTTTTGAGGAGACATCATTTGCTTGAAACCGCACACTCTGTGGCTATAATTGTATTTTACAGATGTTCATGTACTAGATAGCTAGAATAAACTCTTTCTTTGAGTTTTTAAAAAACTTTAGGTTTCATTTAGGAGTAAGGTCACCTGGCCAAGTACTTCCGGGGTCGTAGGGTGCTGAAATAGTCCCTAAAAAAAATTTACCCCCATTTTCAAGTGTGTAAATAGGCATATAAAGAAGAACTTTCTGCTCTTTTATGGTTAGATCTTTGACAATGTATTCTTTTGCATTAAGTAAGCCAATATTTTCTTGATTTTTCAGGACTACTTTTTGTGTTCAGCTGGTTGGTGTACTCCAGGGGGGTGTAGATTAAGCCGACTGTTTTGTCTTGGAATTTAGACGGTACGTGTGTTTGAGCTGATTTTGCGGAAAATCCAATGCATCATGATCTGGTTTAAATGGGATTTTTCAAGAGTCCTAGGGGCAATCTATTCACATGAGGCACCCATATAGCCAAACGAATGTTGTGGAATTTGTGTCATTGTGTTGAAAATGTGGAATTTACATGTATTTATATAGGAGAAAAAATGAGTGAGCTGCAACCTAAAGGCAGTCCGTACTCATTTTTTAAAAATTCAATATCTCATCCAATTTTCAACCTTTCTGCCTCAAATTTGGACTACAACACAATCATGTTATGAAAAACTAGATGTGATTGAAATTTTACTCCTGGTGAGTCAAATTTTGAAGTCAGAATTAAATTTAAATTAATTTAAATTAAAATTCAATTAAATTGACAGCTACTGACTGGTGCAAGCTTCATATTGTGGCCACACTGCTTCTACAAACAATAATAATCAACTGAAATAGTTTTAAAAGTTTCAAAGCTACTATTTGCCTTTGAAGATTGACTTTTAAAACAAATTTCATGTTTTAATATGTTTGTTTATGTTTTTGAAACTTTTGAAACTGAGTATTTATGGCCTATTTGACAATGTATCTCAGGGAGCATCATGGTAAAAGGAGAAACTGTTCATAACAATCAATTTCTCCTTTAACCACAATGTTTTCCACAAGTTTTTACACATTTTTACAGTTGCAACTGTTACAAATCTTCTGCAGATGATTCTTAATTGGATGTATTTGAAATTGAATATTAACCATTCCGACACGATACGCATTATATAGGTTGTCGCTAAAACCCCGCTTATACGGTAAATTTTTCATTAGAATTGCTGTCCCACCAATTCTAATGGCAAATAACACCTTTAAACATTGAGGATGAATTAGAATTCACTGCGGTTGAAATAGTTTTCTTGTTTTAGAGCAAAATTTGGAGCTACAAGGCAAGTCCGAATGAAGGCAAAAATCAGTCGCGGATACAAGTTTAGTCGCGAGACATGCATCTTTTTGAGGAGACATCATTTGCTTGAAACCGCACACTCTGTGGCTATAATTGTATTTTACAGATGTTCATGTACTAGATAGCTAGAATAAACTCTTTCTTTGAGTTTTTAAAAAACTTTAGGTTTCATTTAGGAGTAAGGTCACCTGGCCAAGTACTTCCGGGGTCGTAGGGTGCTGAAATAGTCCCTAAAAAAAATTTACCCCCATTTTCAAGTGTGTAAATAGGCATATAAAGAAGAACTTTCTGCTCTTTTATGGTTAGATCTTTGACAATGTATTCTTTTGCATTAAGTAAGCCAATATTTTCTTGATTTTTCAGGACTACTTTTTGTGTTCAGCTGGTTGGTGTACTCCAGGGGGGTGTAGATTAAGCCGACTGTTTTGTCTTGGAATTTAGACGGTACGTGTGTTTGAGCTGATTTTGCGGAAAATCCAATGCATCATGATCTGGTTTAAATGGGATTTTTCAAGAGTCCTAGGGGCAATCTATTCACATGAGGCACCCATATAGCCAAACGAATGTTGTGGAATTTGTGTCATTGTGTTGAAAATGTGGAATTTACATGTATTTATATAGGAGAAAAAATGAGTGAGCTGCAACCTAAAGGCAGTCCGTACTCATTTTTTAAAAATTCAATATCTCATCCAATTTTCAACCTTTCTGCCTCAAATTTGGACTACAACACAATCATGTTATGAAAAACTAGATGTGATTGAAATTTTACTCCTGGTGAGTCAAATTTTGAAGTCAGAATTAAATTTAAATTAATTTAAATTAAAATTCAATTAAATTGACAGCTACTGACTGGTGCAAGCTTCATATTGTGGCCACACTGCTTCTACAAACAATAATAATCAACTGAAATAGTTTTAAAAGTTTCAAAGCTACTATTTGCCTTTGAAGATTGACTTTTAAAACAAATTTCATGTTTTAATATGTTTGTTTATGTTTTTGAAACTTTTGAAACTGAGTATTTATGGCCTATTTGACAATGTATCTCAGGGAGCATCATGGTAAAAGGAGAAACTGTTCATAACAATCAATTTCTCCTTTAACCACAATGTTTTCCACAAGTTTTTACACATTTTTACAGTTGCAACTGTTACAAATCTTCTGCAGATGATTCTTAATTGGATGTATTTGAAATTGAATATTAACCATTCCGACACGATACGCATTATATAGGTTGTCGCTAAAACCCCGCTTATACGGTAAATTTTTCATTAGAATTGCTGTCCCACCAATTCTAATGGCAAATAACACCTTTAAACATTGAGGATGAATTAGAATTCACTGCGGTTGAAATAGTTTTCTTGTTTTAGAGCAAAATTTGGAGCTACAAGGCAAGTCCGAATGAAGGCAAAAATCAGTCGCGGATACAAGTTTAGTCGCGAGACATGCATCTTTTTGAGGAGACATCATTTGCTTGAAACCGCACACTCTGTGGCTATAATTGTATTTTACAGATGTTCATGTACTAGATAGCTAGAATAAACTCTTTCTTTGAGTTTTTAAAAAACTTTAGGTTTCATTTAGGAGTAAGGTCACCTGGCCAAGTACTTCCGGGGTCGTAGGGTGCTGAAATAGTCCCTAAAAAAAATTTACCCCCATTTTCAAGTGTGTAAATAGGCATATAAAGAAGAACTTTCTGCTCTTTTATGGTTAGATCTTTGACAATGTATTCTTTTGCATTAAGTAAGCCAATATTTTCTTGATTTTTCAGGACTACTTTTTGTGTTCAGCTGGTTGGTGTACTCCAGGGGGGTGTAGATTAAGCCGACTGTTTTGTCTTGGAATTTAGACGGTACGTGTGTTTGAGCTGATTTTGCGGAAAATCCAATGCATCATGATCTGGTTTAAATGGGATTTTTCAAGAGTCCTAGGGGCAATCTATTCACATGAGGCACCCATATAGCCAAACGAATGTTGTGGAATTTGTGTCATTGTGTTGAAAATGTGGAATTTACATGTATTTATATAGGAGAAAAAATGAGTGAGCTGCAACCTAAAGGCAGTCCGTACTCATTTTTTAAAAATTCAATATCTCATCCAATTTTCAACCTTTCTGCCTCAAATTTGGACTACAACACAATCATGTTATGAAAAACTAGATGTGATTGAAATTTTACTCCTGGTGAGTCAAATTTTGAAGTCAGAATTAAATTTAAATTAATTTAAATTAAAATTCAATTAAATTGACAGCTACTGACTGGTGCAAGCTTCATATTGTGGCCACACTGCTTCTACAAACAATAATAATCAACTGAAATAGTTTTAAAAGTTTCAAAGCTACTATTTGCCTTTGAAGATTGACTTTTAAAACAAATTTCATGTTTTAATATGTTTGTTTATGTTTTTGAAACTTTTGAAACTGAGTATTTATGGCCTATTTGACAATGTATCTCAGGGAGCATCATGGTAAAAGGAGAAACTGTTCATAACAATCAATTTCTCCTTTAACCACAATGTTTTCCACAAGTTTTTACACATTTTTACAGTTGCAACTGTTACAAATCTTCTGCAGATGATTCTTAATTGGATGTATTTGAAATTGAATATTAACCATTCCGACACGATACGCATTATATAGGTTGTCGCTAAAACCCCGCTTATACGGTAAATTTTTCATTAGAATTGCTGTCCCACCAATTCTAATGGCAAATAACACCTTTAAACATTGAGGATGAATTAGAATTCACTGCGGTTGAAATAGTTTTCTTGTTTTAGAGCAAAATTTGGAGCTACAAGGCAAGTCCGAATGAAGGCAAAAATCAGTCGCGGATACAAGTTTAGTCGCGAGACATGCATCTTTTTGAGGAGACATCATTTGCTTGAAACCGCACACTCTGTGGCTATAATTGTATTTTACAGATGTTCATGTACTAGATAGCTAGAATAAACTCTTTCTTTGAGTTTTTAAAAAACTTTAGGTTTCATTTAGGAGTAAGGTCACCTGGCCAAGTACTTCCGGGGTCGTAGGGTGCTGAAATAGTCCCTAAAAAAAATTTACACCCCATTTTCAAGTGTGTAAATAGGCATATAAAGAAGAACTTTCTGCTCTTTTATGGTTAGATCTTTGACAATGTATTCTTTTGCATTAAGTAAGCCAATATTTTCTTGATTTTTCAGGACTACTTTTTGTGTTCAGCTGGTTGGTGTACTCCAGGGGGGTGTAGATTAAGCCGACTGTTTTGTCTTGGAATTTAGACGGTACGTGTGTTTGAGCTGATTTTGCGGAAAATCCAATGCATCATGATCTGGTTTAAATGGGATTTTTCAAGAGTCCTAGGGGCAATCTATTCACATGAGGCACCCATATAGCCAAACGAATGTTGTGGAATTTGTGTCATTGTGTTGAAAATGTGGAATTTACATGTATTTATATAGGAGAAAAAATGAGTGAGCTGCAACCTAAAGGCAGTCCGTACTCATTTTTTAAAAATTCAATATCTCATCCAATTTTCAACCTTTCTGCCTCAAATTTGGACTACAACACAATCATGTTATGAAAAACTAGATGTGATTGAAATTTTACTCCTGGTGAGTCAAATTTTGAAGTCAGAATTAAATTTAAATTAATTTAAATTAAAATTCAATTAAATTGACAGCTACTGACTGGTGCAAGCTTCATATTGTGGCCACACTGCTTCTACAAACAATAATAATCAACTGAAATAGTTTTAAAAGTTTCAAAGCTACTATTTGCCTTTGAAGATTGACTTTTAAAACAAATTTCATGTTTTAATATGTTTGTTTATGTTTTTGAAACTTTTGAAACTGAGTATTTATGGCCTATTTGACAATGTATCTCAGGGAGCATCATGGTAAAAGGAGAAACTGTTCATAACAATCAATTTCTCCTTTAACCACAATGTTTTCCACAAGTTTTTACACATTTTTACAGTTGCAACTGTTACAAATCTTCTGCAGATGATTCTTAATTGGATGTATTTGAAATTGAATATTAACCATTCCGACACGATACGCATTATATAGGTTGTCGCTAAAACCCCGCTTATACGGTAAATTTTTCATTAGAATTGCTGTCCCACCAATTCTAATGGCAAATAACACCTTTAAACATTGAGGATGAATTAGAATTCACTGCGGTTGAAATAGTTTTCTTGTTTTAGAGCAAAATTTGGAGCTACAAGGCAAGTCCGAATGAAGGCAAAAATCAGTCGCGGATACAAGTTTAGTCGCGAGACATGCATCTTTTTGAGGAGACATCATTTGCTTGAAACCGCACACTCTGTGGCTATAATTGTATTTTACAGATGTTCATGTACTAGATAGCTAGAATAAACTCTTTCTTTGAGTTTTTAAAAAACTTTAGGTTTCATTTAGGAGTAAGGTCACCTGGCCAAGTACTTCCGGGGTCGTAGGGTGCTGAAATAGTCCCTAAAAAAAATTTACCCCCATTTTCAAGTGTGTAAATAGGCATATAAAGAAGAACTTTCTGCTCTTTTATGGTTAGATCTTTGACAATGTATTCTTTTGCATTAAGTAAGCCAATATTTTCTTGATTTTTCAGGACTACTTTTTGTGTTCAGCTGGTTGGTGTACTCCAGGGGGGTGTAGATTAAGCCGACTGTTTTGTCTTGGAATTTAGACGGTACGTGTGTTTGAGCTGATTTTGCGGAAAATCCAATGCATCATGATCTGGTTTAAATGGGATTTTTCAAGAGTCCTAGGGGCAATCTATTCACATGAGGCACCCATATAGCCAAACGAATGTTGTGGAATTTGTGTCATTGTGTTGAAAATGTGGAATTTACATGTATTTATATAGGAGAAAAAATGAGTGAGCTGCAACCTAAAGGCAGTCCGTACTCATTTTTTAAAAATTCAATATCTCATCCAATTTTCAACCTTTCTGCCTCAAATTTGGACTACAACACAATCATGTTATGAAAAACTAGATGTGATTGAAATTTTACTCCTGGTGAGTCAAATTTTGAAGTCAGAATTAAATTTAAATTAATTTAAATTAAAATTCAATTAAATTGACAGCTACTGACTGGTGCAAGCTTCATATTGTGGCCACACTGCTTCTACAAACAATAATAATCAACTGAAATAGTTTTAAAAGTTTCAAAGCTACTATTTGCCTTTGAAGATTGACTTTTAAAACAAATTTCATGTTTTAATATGTTTGTTTATGTTTTTGAAACTTTTGAAACTGAGTATTTATGGCCTATTTGACAATGTATCTCAGGGAGCATCATGGTAAAAGGAGAAACTGTTCATAACAATCAATTTCTCCTTTAACCACAATGTTTTCCACAAGTTTTTACACATTTTTACAGTTGCAACTGTTACAAATCTTCTGCAGATGATTCTTAATTGGATGTATTTGAAATTGAATATTAACCATTCCGACACGATACGCATTATATAGGTTGTCGCTAAAACCCCGCTTATACGGTAAATTTTTCATTAGAATTGCTGTCCCACCAATTCTAATGGCAAATAACACCTTTAAACATTGAGGATGAATTAGAATTCACTGCGGTTGAAATAGTTTTCTTGTTTTAGAGCAAAATTTGGAGCTACAAGGCAAGTCCGAATGAAGGCAAAAATCAGTCGCGGATACAAGTTTAGTCGCGAGACATGCATCTTTTTGAGGAGACATCATTTGCTTGAAACCGCACACTCTGTGGCTATAATTGTATTTTACAGATGTTCATGTACTAGATAGCTAGAATAAACTCTTTCTTTGAGTTTTTAAAAAACTTTAGGTTTCATTTAGGAGTAAGGTCACCTGGCCAAGTACTTCCGGGGTCGTAGGGTGCTGAAATAGTCCCTAAAAAAAATTTACCCCCATTTTCAAGTGTGTAAATAGGCATATAAAGAAGAACTTTCTGCTCTTTTATGGTTAGATCTTTGACAATGTATTCTTTTGCATTAAGTAAGCCAATATTTTCTTGATTTTTCAGGACTACTTTTTGTGTTCAGCTGGTTGGTGTACTCCAGGGGGGTGTAGATTAAGCCGACTGTTTTGTCTTGGAATTTAGACGGTACGTGTGTTTGAGCTGATTTTGCGGAAAATCCAATGCATCATGATCTGGTTTAAATGGGATTTTTCAAGAGTCCTAGGGGCAATCTATTCACATGAGGCACCCATATAGCCAAACGAATGTTGTGGAATTTGTGTCATTGTGTTGAAAATGTGGAATTTACATGTATTTATATAGGAGAAAAAATGAGTGAGCTGCAACCTAAAGGCAGTCCGTACTCATTTTTTAAAAATTCAATATCTCATCCAATTTTCAACCTTTCTGCCTCAAATTTGGACTACAACACAATCATGTTATGAAAAACTAGATGTGATTGAAATTTTACTCCTGGTGAGTCAAATTTTGAAGTCAGAATTAAATTTAAATTAATTTAAATTAAAATTCAATTAAATTGACAGCTACTGACTGGTGCAAGCTTCATATTGTGGCCACACTGCTTCTACAAACAATAATAATCAACTGAAATAGTTTTAAAAGTTTCAAAGCTACTATTTGCCTTTGAAGATTGACTTTTAAAACAAATTTCATGTTTTAATATGTTTGTTTATGTTTTTGAAACTTTTGAAACTGAGTATTTATGGCCTATTTGACAATGTATCTCAGGGAGCATCATGGTAAAAGGAGAAACTGTTCATAACAATCAATTTCTCCTTTAACCACAATGTTTTCCACAAGTTTTTACACATTTTTACAGTTGCAACTGTTACAAATCTTCTGCAGATGATTCTTAATTGGATGTATTTGAAATTGAATATTAACCATTCCGACACGATACGCATTATATAGGTTGTCGCTAAAACCCCGCTTATACGGTAAATTTTTCATTAGAATTGCTGTCCCACCAATTCTAATGGCAAATAACACCTTTAAACATTGAGGATGAATTAGAATTCACTGCGGTTGAAATAGTTTTCTTGTTTTAGAGCAAAATTTGGAGCTACAAGGCAAGTCCGAATGAAGGCAAAAATCAGTCGCGGATACAAGTTTAGTCGCGAGACATGCATCTTTTTGAGGAGACATCATTTGCTTGAAACCGCACACTCTGTGGCTATAATTGTATTTTACAGATGTTCATGTACTAGATAGCTAGAATAAACTCTTTCTTTGAGTTTTTAAAAAACTTTAGGTTTCATTTAGGAGTAAGGTCACCTGGCCAAGTACTTCCGGGGTCGTAGGGTGCTGAAATAGTCCCTAAAAAAAATTTACCCCCATTTTCAAGTGTGTAAATAGGCATATAAAGAAGAACTTTCTGCTCTTTTATGGTTAGATCTTTGACAATGTATTCTTTTGCATTAAGTAAGCCAATATTTTCTTGATTTTTCAGGACTACTTTTTGTGTTCAGCTGGTTGGTGTACTCCAGGGGGGTGTAGATTAAGCCGACTGTTTTGTCTTGGAATTTAGACGGTACGTGTGTTTGAGCTGATTTTGCGGAAAATCCAATGCATCATGATCTGGTTTAAATGGGATTTTTCAAGAGTCCTAGGGGCAATCTATTCACATGAGGCACCCATATAGCCAAACGAATGTTGTGGAATTTGTGTCATTGTGTTGAAAATGTGGAATTTACATGTATTTATATAGGAGAAAAAATGAGTGAGCTGCAACCTAAAGGCAGTCCGTACTCATTTTTTAAAAATTCAATATCTCATCCAATTTTCAACCTTTCTGCCTCAAATTTGGACTACAACACAATCATGTTATGAAAAACTAGATGTGATTGAAATTTTACTCCTGGTGAGTCAAATTTTGAAGTCAGAATTAAATTTAAATTAATTTAAATTAAAATTCAATTAAATTGACAGCTACTGACTGGTGCAAGCTTCATATTGTGGCCACACTGCTTCTACAAACAATAATAATCAACTGAAATAGTTTTAAAAGTTTCAAAGCTACTATTTGCCTTTGAAGATTGACTTTTAAAACAAATTTCATGTTTTAATATGTTTGTTTATGTTTTTGAAACTTTTGAAACTGAGTATTTATGGCCTATTTGACAATGTATCTCAGGGAGCATCATGGTAAAAGGAGAAACTGTTCATAACAATCAATTTCTCCTTTAACCACAATGTTTTCCACAAGTTTTTACACATTTTTACAGTTGCAACTGTTACAAATCTTCTGCAGATGATTCTTAATTGGATGTATTTGAAATTGAATATTAACCATTCCGACACGATACGCATTATATAGGTTGTCGCTAAAACCCCGCTTATACGGTAAATTTTTCATTAGAATTGCTGTCCCACCAATTCTAATGGCAAATAACACCTTTAAACATTGAGGATGAATTAGAATTCACTGCGGTTGAAATAGTTTTCTTGTTTTAGAGCAAAATTTGGAGCTACAAGGCAAGTCCGAATGAAGGCAAAAATCAGTCGCGGATACAAGTTTAGTCGCGAGACATGCATCTTTTTGAGGAGACATCATTTGCTTGAAACCGCACACTCTGTGGCTATAATTGTATTTTACAGATGTTCATGTACTAGATAGCTAGAATAAACTCTTTCTTTGAGTTTTTAAAAAACTTTAGGTTTCATTTAGGAGTAAGGTCACCTGGCCAAGTACTTCCGGGGTCGTAGGGTGCTGAAATAGTCCCTAAAAAAAATTTACCCCCATTTTCAAGTGTGTAAATAGGCATATAAAGAAGAACTTTCTGCTCTTTTATGGTTAGATCTTTGACAATGTATTCTTTTGCATTAAGTAAGCCAATATTTTCTTGATTTTTCAGGACTACTTTTTGTGTTCAGCTGGTTGGTGTACTCCAGGGGGGTGTAGATTAAGCCGACTGTTTTGTCTTGGAATTTAGACGGTACGTGTGTTTGAGCTGATTTTGCGGAAAATCCAATGCATCATGATCTGGTTTAAATGGGATTTTTCAAGAGTCCTAGGGGCAATCTATTCACATGAGGCACCCATATAGCCAAACGAATGTTGTGGAATTTGTGTCATTGTGTTGAAAATGTGGAATTTACATGTATTTATATAGGAGAAAAAATGAGTGAGCTGCAACCTAAAGGCAGTCCGTACTCATTTTTTAAAAATTCAATATCTCATCCAATTTTCAACCTTTCTGCCTCAAATTTGGACTACAACACAATCATGTTATGAAAAACTAGATGTGATTGAAATTTTACTCCTGGTGAGTCAAATTTTGAAGTCAGAATTAAATTTAAATTAATTTAAATTAAAATTCAATTAAATTGACAGCTACTGACTGGTGCAAGCTTCATATTGTGGCCACACTGCTTCTACAAACAATAATAATCAACTGAAATAGTTTTAAAAGTTTCAAAGCTACTATTTGCCTTTGAAGATTGACTTTTAAAACAAATTTCATGTTTTAATATGTTTGTTTATGTTTTTGAAACTTTTGAAACTGAGTATTTATGGCCTATTTGACAATGTATCTCAGGGAGCATCATGGTAAAAGGAGAAACTGTTCATAACAATCAATTTCTCCTTTAACCACAATGTTTTCCACAAGTTTTTACACATTTTTACAGTTGCAACTGTTACAAATCTTCTGCAGATGATTCTTAATTGGATGTATTTGAAATTGAATATTAACCATTCCGACACGATACGCATTATATAGGTTGTCGCTAAAACCCCGCTTATACGGTAAATTTTTCATTAGAATTGCTGTCCCACCAATTCTAATGGCAAATAACACCTTTAAACATTGAGGATGAATTAGAATTCACTGCGGTTGAAATAGTTTTCTTGTTTTAGAGCAAAATTTGGAGCTACAAGGCAAGTCCGAATGAAGGCAAAAATCAGTCGCGGATACAAGTTTAGTCGCGAGACATGCATCTTTTTGAGGAGACATCATTTGCTTGAAACCGCACACTCTGTGGCTATAATTGTATTTTACAGATGTTCATGTACTAGATAGCTAGAATAAACTCTTTCTTTGAGTTTTTAAAAAACTTTAGGTTTCATTTAGGAGTAAGGTCACCTGGCCAAGTACTTCCGGGGTCGTAGGGTGCTGAAATAGTCCCTAAAAAAAATTTACCCCCATTTTCAAGTGTGTAAATAGGCATATAAAGAAGAACTTTCTGCTCTTTTATGGTTAGATCTTTGACAATGTATTCTTTTGCATTAAGTAAGCCAATATTTTCTTGATTTTTCAGGACTACTTTTTGTGTTCAGCTGGTTGGTGTACTCCAGGGGGGTGTAGATTAAGCCGACTGTTTTGTCTTGGAATTTAGACGGTACGTGTGTTTGAGCTGATTTTGCGGAAAATCCAATGCATCATGATCTGGTTTAAATGGGATTTTTCAAGAGTCCTAGGGGCAATCTATTCACATGAGGCACCCATATAGCCAAACGAATGTTGTGGAATTTGTGTCATTGTGTTGAAAATGTGGAATTTACATGTATTTATATAGGAGAAAAAATGAGTGAGCTGCAACCTAAAGGCAGTCCGTACTCATTTTTTAAAAATTCAATATCTCATCCAATTTTCAACCTTTCTGCCTCAAATTTGGACTACAACACAATCATGTTATGAAAAACTAGATGTGATTGAAATTTTACTCCTGGTGAGTCAAATTTTGAAGTCAGAATTAAATTTAAATTAATTTAAATTAAAATTCAATTAAATTGACAGCTACTGACTGGTGCAAGCTTCATATTGTGGCCACACTGCTTCTACAAACAATAATAATCAACTGAAATAGTTTTAAAAGTTTCAAAGCTACTATTTGCCTTTGAAGATTGACTTTTAAAACAAATTTCATGTTTTAATATGTTTGTTTATGTTTTTGAAACTTTTGAAACTGAGTATTTATGGCCTATTTGACAATGTATCTCAGGGAGCATCATGGTAAAAGGAGAAACTGTTCATAACAATCAATTTCTCCTTTAACCACAATGTTTTCCACAAGTTTTTACACATTTTTACAGTTGCAACTGTTACAAATCTTCTGCAGATGATTCTTAATTGGATGTATTTGAAATTGAATATTAACCATTCCGACACGATACGCATTATATAGGTTGTCGCTAAAACCCCGTCTTATACGGTAAATTTTTCATTAGAATTGCTGTCCCACCAATTCTAATGGCAAATAACACCTTTAAACATTGAGGATGAATTAGAATTCACTGCGGTTGAAATAGTTTTCTTGTTTTAGAGCAAAATTTGGAGCTACAAGGCAAGTCCGAATGAAGGCAAAAATCAGTCGCGGATACAAGTTTAGTCGCGAGACATGCATCTTTTTGAGGAGACATCATTTGCTTGAAACCGCACACTCTGTGGCTATAATTGTATTTTACAGATGTTCATGTACTAGATAGCTAGAATAAACTCTTTCTTTGAGTTTTTAAAAAACTTTAGGTTTCATTTAGGAGTAAGGTCACCTGGCCAAGTACTTCCGGGGTCGTAGGGTGCTGAAATAGTCCCTAAAAAAAATTTACCCCCATTTTCAAGTGTGTAAATAGGCATATAAAGAAGAACTTTCTGCTCTTTTATGGTTAGATCTTTGACAATGTATTCTTTTGCATTAAGTAAGCCAATATTTTCTTGATTTTTCAGGACTACTTTTTGTGTTCAGCTGGTTGGTGTACTCCAGGGGGGTGTAGATTAAGCCGACTGTTTTGTCTTGGAATTTAGACGGTACGTGTGTTTGAGCTGATTTTGCGGAAAATCCAATGCATCATGATCTGGTTTAAATGGGATTTTTCAAGAGTCCTAGGGGCAATCTATTCACATGAGGCACCCATATAGCCAAACGAATGTTGTGGAATTTGTGTCATTGTGTTGAAAATGTGGAATTTACATGTATTTATATAGGAGAAAAAATGAGTGAGCTGCAACCTAAAGGCAGTCCGTACTCATTTTTTAAAAATTCAATATCTCATCCAATTTTCAACCTTTCTGCCTCAAATTTGGACTACAACACAATCATGTTATGAAAAACTAGATGTGATTGAAATTTTACTCCTGGTGAGTCAAATTTTGAAGTCAGAATTAAATTTAAATTAATTTAAATTAAAATTCAATTAAATTGACAGCTACTGACTGGTGCAAGCTTCATATTGTGGCCACACTGCTTCTACAAACAATAATAATCAACTGAAATAGTTTTAAAAGTTTCAAAGCTACTATTTGCCTTTGAAGATTGACTTTTAAAACAAATTTCATGTTTTAATATGTTTGTTTATGTTTTTGAAACTTTTGAAACTGAGTATTTATGGCCTATTTGACAATGTATCTCAGGGAGCATCATGGTAAAAGGAGAAACTGTTCATAACAATCAATTTCTCCTTTAACCACAATGTTTTCCACAAGTTTTTACACATTTTTACAGTTGCAACTGTTACAAATCTTCTGCAGATGATTCTTAATTGGATGTATTTGAAATTGAATATTAACCATTCCGACACGATACGCATTATATAGGTTGTCGCTAAAACCCCGCTTATACGGTAAATTTTTCATTAGAATTGCTGTCCCACCAATTCTAATGGCAAATAACACCTTTAAACATTGAGGATGAATTAGAATTCACTGCGGTTGAAATAGTTTTCTTGTTTTAGAGCAAAATTTGGAGCTACAAGGCAAGTCCGAATGAAGGCAAAAATCAGTCGCGGATACAAGTTTAGTCGCGAGACATGCATCTTTTTGAGGAGACATCATTTGCTTGAAACCGCACACTCTGTGGCTATAATTGTATTTTACAGATGTTCATGTACTAGATAGCTAGAATAAACTCTTTCTTTGAGTTTTTAAAAAACTTTAGGTTTCATTTAGGAGTAAGGTCACCTGGCCAAGTACTTCCGGGGTCGTAGGGTGCTGAAATAGTCCCTAAAAAAAATTTACCCCCATTTTCAAGTGTGTAAATAGGCATATAAAGAAGAACTTTCTGCTCTTTTATGGTTAGATCTTTGACAATGTATTCTTTTGCATTAAGTAAGCCAATATTTTCTTGATTTTTCAGGACTACTTTTTGTGTTCAGCTGGTTGGTGTACTCCAGGGGGGTGTAGATTAAGCCGACTGTTTTGTCTTGGAATTTAGACGGTACGTGTGTTTGAGCTGATTTTGCGGAAAATCCAATGCATCATGATCTGGTTTAAATGGGATTTTTCAAGAGTCCTAGGGGCAATCTATTCACATGAGGCACCCATATAGCCAAACGAATGTTGTGGAATTTGTGTCATTGTGTTGAAAATGTGGAATTTACATGTATTTATATAGGAGAAAAAATGAGTGAGCTGCAACCTAAAGGCAGTCCGTACTCATTTTTTAAAAATTCAATATCTCATCCAATTTTCAACCTTTCTGCCTCAAATTTGGACTACAACACAATCATGTTATGAAAAACTAGATGTGATTGAAATTTTACTCCTGGTGAGTCAAATTTTGAAGTCAGAATTAAATTTAAATTAATTTAAATTAAAATTCAATTAAATTGACAGCTACTGACTGGTGCAAGCTTCATATTGTGGCCACACTGCTTCTACAAACAATAATAATCAACTGAAATAGTTTTAAAAGTTTCAAAGCTACTATTTGCCTTTGAAGATTGACTTTTAAAACAAATTTCATGTTTTAATATGTTTGTTTATGTTTTTGAAACTTTTGAAACTGAGTATTTATGGCCTATTTGACAATGTATCTCAGGGAGCATCATGGTAAAAGGAGAAACTGTTCATAACAATCAATTTCTCCTTTAACCACAATGTTTTCCACAAGTTTTTACACATTTTTACAGTTGCAACTGTTACAAATCTTCTGCAGATGATTCTTAATTGGATGTATTTGAAATTGAATATTAACCATTCCGACACGATACGCATTATATAGGTTGTCGCTAAAACCCCGCTTATACGGTAAATTTTTCATTAGAATTGCTGTCCCACCAATTCTAATGGCAAATAACACCTTTAAACATTGAGGATGAATTAGAATTCACTGCGGTTGAAATAGTTTTCTTGTTTTAGAGCAAAATTTGGAGCTACAAGGCAAGTCCGAATGAAGGCAAAAATCAGTCGCGGATACAAGTTTAGTCGCGAGACATGCATCTTTTTGAGGAGACATCATTTGCTTGAAACCGCACACTCTGTGGCTATAATTGTATTTTACAGATGTGTTCATGTACTAGATAGCTAGAATAAACTCTTTCTTTGAGTTTTTAAAAAACTTTAGGTTTCATTTAGGAGTAAGGTCACCTGGCCAAGTACTTCCGGGGTCGTAGGGTGCTGAAATAGTCCCTAAAAAAAATTTACCCCCATTTTCAAGTGTGTAAATAGGCATATAAAGAAGAACTTTCTGCTCTTTTATGGTTAGATCTTTGACAATGTATTCTTTTGCATTAAGTAAGCCAATATTTTCTTGATTTTTCAGGACTACTTTTTGTGTTCAGCTGGTTGGTGTACTCCAGGGGGGTGTAGATTAAGCCGACTGTTTTGTCTTGGAATTTAGACGGTACGTGTGTTTGAGCTGATTTTGCGGAAAATCCAATGCATCATGATCTGGTTTAAATGGGATTTTTCAAGAGTCCTAGGGGCAATCTATTCACATGAGGCACCCATATAGCCAAACGAATGTTGTGGAATTTGTGTCATTGTGTTGAAAATGTGGAATTTACATGTATTTATATAGGAGAAAAAATGAGTGAGCTGCAACCTAAAGGCAGTCCGTACTCATTTTTTAAAAATTCAATATCTCATCCAATTTTCAACCTTTCTGCCTCAAATTTGGACTACAACACAATCATGTTATGAAAAACTAGATGTGATTGAAATTTTACTCCTGGTGAGTCAAATTTTGAAGTCAGAATTAAATTTAAATTAATTTAAATTAAAATTCAATTAAATTGACAGCTACTGACTGGTGCAAGCTTCATATTGTGGCCACACTGCTTCTACAAACAATAATAATCAACTGAAATAGTTTTAAAAGTTTCAAAGCTACTATTTGCCTTTGAAGATTGACTTTTAAAACAAATTTCATGTTTTAATATGTTTGTTTATGTTTTTGAAACTTTTGAAACTGAGTATTTATGGCCTATTTGACAATGTATCTCAGGGAGCATCATGGTAAAAGGAGAAACTGTTCATAACAATCAATTTCTCCTTTAACCACAATGTTTTCCACAAGTTTTTACACATTTTTACAGTTGCAACTGTTACAAATCTTCTGCAGATGATTCTTAATTGGATGTATTTGAAATTGAATATTAACCATTCCGACACGATACGCATTATATAGGTTGTCGCTAAAACCCCGCTTATACGGTAAATTTTTCATTAGAATTGCTGTCCCACCAATTCTAATGGCAAATAACACCTTTAAACATTGAGGATGAATTAGAATTCACTGCGGTTGAAATAGTTTTCTTGTTTTAGAGCAAAATTTGGAGCTACAAGGCAAGTCCGAATGAAGGCAAAAATCAGTCGCGGATACAAGTTTAGTCGCGAGACATGCATCTTTTTGAGGAGACATCATTTGCTTGAAACCGCACACTCTGTGGCTATAATTGTATTTTACAGATGTTCATGTACTAGATAGCTAGAATAAACTCTTTCTTTGAGTTTTTAAAAAACTTTAGGTTTCATTTAGGAGTAAGGTCACCTGGCCAAGTACTTCCGGGGTCGTAGGGTGCTGAAATAGTCCCTAAAAAAAATTTACCCCCATTTTCAAGTGTGTAAATAGGCATATAAAGAAGAACTTTCTGCTCTTTTATGGTTAGATCTTTGACAATGTATTCTTTTGCATTAAGTAAGCCAATATTTTCTTGATTTTTCAGGACTACTTTTTGTGTTCAGCTGGTTGGTGTACTCCAGGGGGGTGTAGATTAAGCCGACTGTTTTGTCTTGGAATTTAGACGGTACGTGTGTTTGAGCTGATTTTGCGGAAAATCCAATGCATCATGATCTGGTTTAAATGGGATTTTTCAAGAGTCCTAGGGGCAATCTATTCACATGAGGCACCCATATAGCCAAACGAATGTTGTGGAATTTGTGTCATTGTGTTGAAAATGTGGAATTTACATGTATTTATATAGGAGAAAAAATGAGTGAGCTGCAACCTAAAGGCAGTCCGTACTCATTTTTTAAAAATTCAATATCTCATCCAATTTTCAACCTTTCTGCCTCAAATTTGGACTACAACACAATCATGTTATGAAAAACTAGATGTGATTGAAATTTTACTCCTGGTGAGTCAAATTTTGAAGTCAGAATTAAATTTAAATTAATTTAAATTAAAATTCAATTAAATTGACAGCTACTGACTGGTGCAAGCTTCATATTGTGGCCACACTGCTTCTACAAACAATAATAATCAACTGAAATAGTTTTAAAAGTTTCAAAGCTACTATTTGCCTTTGAAGATTGACTTTTAAAACAAATTTCATGTTTTAATATGTTTGTTTATGTTTTTGAAACTTTTGAAACTGAGTATTTATGGCCTATTTGACAATGTATCTCAGGGAGCATCATGGTAAAAGGAGAAACTGTTCATAACAATCAATTTCTCCTTTAACCACAATGTTTTCCACAAGTTTTTACACATTTTTACAGTTGCAACTGTTACAAATCTTCTGCAGATGATTCTTAATTGGATGTATTTGAAATTGAATATTAACCATTCCGACACGATACGCATTATATAGGTTGTCGCTAAAACCCCGCTTATACGGTAAATTTTTCATTAGAATTGCTGTCCCACCAATTCTAATGGCAAATAACACCTTTAAACATTGAGGATGAATTAGAATTCACTGCGGTTGAAATAGTTTTCTTGTTTTAGAGCAAAATTTGGAGCTACAAGGCAAGTCCGAATGAAGGCAAAAATCAGTCGCGGATACAAGTTTAGTCGCGAGACATGCATCTTTTTGAGGAGACATCATTTGCTTGAAACCGCACACTCTGTGGCTATAATTGTATTTTACAGATGTTCATGTACTAGATAGCTAGAATAAACTCTTTCTTTGAGTTTTTAAAAAACTTTAGGTTTCATTTAGGAGTAAGGTCACCTGGCCAAGTACTTCCGGGGTCGTAGGGTGCTGAAATAGTCCCTAAAAAAAATTTACCCCCATTTTCAAGTGTGTAAATAGGCATATAAAGAAGAACTTTCTGCTCTTTTATGGTTAGATCTTTGACAATGTATTCTTTTGCATTAAGTAAGCCAATATTTTCTTGATTTTTCAGGACTACTTTTTGTGTTCAGCTGGTTGGTGTACTCCAGGGGGGTGTAGATTAAGCCGACTGTTTTGTCTTGGAATTTAGACGGTACGTGTGTTTGAGCTGATTTTGCGGAAAATCCAATGCATCATGATCTGGTTTAAATGGGATTTTTCAAGAGTCCTAGGGGCAATCTATTCACATGAGGCACCCATATAGCCAAACGAATGTTGTGGAATTTGTGTCATTGTGTTGAAAATGTGGAATTTACATGTATTTATATAGGAGAAAAAATGAGTGAGCTGCAACCTAAAGGCAGTCCGTACTCATTTTTTAAAAATTCAATATCTCATCCAATTTTCAACCTTTCTGCCTCAAATTTGGACTACAACACAATCATGTTATGAAAAACTAGATGTGATTGAAATTTTACTCCTGGTGAGTCAAATTTTGAAGTCAGAATTAAATTTAAATTAATTTAAATTAAAATTCAATTAAATTGACAGCTACTGACTGGTGCAAGCTTCATATTGTGGCCACACTGCTTCTACAAACAATAATAATCAACTGAAATAGTTTTAAAAGTTTCAAAGCTACTATTTGCCTTTGAAGATTGACTTTTAAAACAAATTTCATGTTTTAATATGTTTGTTTATGTTTTTGAAACTTTTGAAACTGAGTATTTATGGCCTATTTGACAATGTATCTCAGGGAGCATCATGGTAAAAGGAGAAACTGTTCATAACAATCAATTTCTCCTTTAACCACAATGTTTTCCACAAGTTTTTACACATTTTTACAGTTGCAACTGTTACAAATCTTCTGCAGATGATTCTTAATTGGATGTATTTGAAATTGAATATTAACCATTCCGACACGATACGCATTATATAGGTTGTCGCTAAAACCCCGCTTATACGGTAAATTTTTCATTAGAATTGCTGTCCCACCAATTCTAATGGCAAATAACACCTTTAAACATTGAGGATGAATTAGAATTCACTGCGGTTGAAATAGTTTTCTTGTTTTAGAGCAAAATTTGGAGCTACAAGGCAAGTCCGAATGAAGGCAAAAATCAGTCGCGGATACAAGTTTAGTCGCGAGACATGCATCTTTTTGAGGAGACATCATTTGCTTGAAACCGCACACTCTGTGGCTATAATTGTATTTTACAGATGTTCATGTACTAGATAGCTAGAATAAACTCTTTCTTTGAGTTTTTAAAAAACTTTAGGTTTCATTTAGGAGTAAGGTCACCTGGCCAAGTACTTCCGGGGTCGTAGGGTGCTGAAATAGTCCCTAAAAAAAATTTACCCCCATTTTCAAGTGTGTAAATAGGCATATAAAGAAGAACTTTCTGCTCTTTTATGGTTAGATCTTTGACAATGTATTCTTTTGCATTAAGTAAGCCAATATTTTCTTGATTTTTCAGGACTACTTTTTGTGTTCAGCTGGTTGGTGTACTCCAGGGGGGTGTAGATTAAGCCGACTGTTTTGTCTTGGAATTTAGACGGTACGTGTGTTTGAGCTGATTTTGCGGAAAATCCAATGCATCATGATCTGGTTTAAATGGGATTTTTCAAGAGTCCTAGGGGCAATCTATTCACATGAGGCACCCATATAGCCAAACGAATGTTGTGGAATTTGTGTCATTGTGTTGAAAATGTGGAATTTACATGTATTTATATAGGAGAAAAAATGAGTGAGCTGCAACCTAAAGGCAGTCCGTACTCATTTTTTAAAAATTCAATATCTCATCCAATTTTCAACCTTTCTGCCTCAAATTTGGACTACAACACAATCATGTTATGAAAAACTAGATGTGATTGAAATTTTACTCCTGGTGAGTCAAATTTTGAAGTCAGAATTAAATTTAAATTAATTTAAATTAAAATTCAATTAAATTGACAGCTACTGACTGGTGCAAGCTTCATATTGTGGCCACACTGCTTCTACAAACAATAATAATCAACTGAAATAGTTTTAAAAGTTTCAAAGCTACTATTTGCCTTTGAAGATTGACTTTTAAAACAAATTTCATGTTTTAATATGTTTGTTTATGTTTTTGAAACTTTTGAAACTGAGTATTTATGGCCTATTTGACAATGTATCTCAGGGAGCATCATGGTAAAAGGAGAAACTGTTCATAACAATCAATTTCTCCTTTAACCACAATGTTTTCCACAAGTTTTTACACATTTTTACAGTTGCAACTGTTACAAATCTTCTGCAGATGATTCTTAATTGGATGTATTTGAAATTGAATATTAACCATTCCGACACGATACGCATTATATAGGTTGTCGCTAAAACCCCGCTTATACGGTAAATTTTTCATTAGAATTGCTGTCCCACCAATTCTAATGGCAAATAACACCTTTAAACATTGAGGATGAATTAGAATTCACTGCGGTTGAAATAGTTTTCTTGTTTTAGAGCAAAATTTGGAGCTACAAGGCAAGTCCGAATGAAGGCAAAAATCAGTCGCGGATACAAGTTTAGTCGCGAGACATGCATCTTTTTGAGGAGACATCATTTGCTTGAAACCGCACACTCTGTGGCTATAATTGTATTTTACAGATGTTCATGTACTAGATAGCTAGAATAAACTCTTTCTTTGAGTTTTTAAAAAACTTTAGGTTTCATTTAGGAGTAAGGTCACCTGGCCAAGTACTTCCGGGGTCGTAGGGTGCTGAAATAGTCCCTAAAAAAAATTTACCCCCATTTTCAAGTGTGTAAATAGGCATATAAAGAAGAACTTTCTGCTCTTTTATGGTTAGATCTTTGACAATGTATTCTTTTGCATTAAGTAAGCCAATATTTTCTTGATTTTTCAGGACTACTTTTTGTGTTCAGCTGGTTGGTGTACTCCAGGGGGGTGTAGATTAAGCCGACTGTTTTGTCTTGGAATTTAGACGGTACGTGTGTTTGAGCTGATTTTGCGGAAAATCCAATGCATCATGATCTGGTTTAAATGGGATTTTTCAAGAGTCCTAGGGGCAATCTATTCACATGAGGCACCCATATAGCCAAACGAATGTTGTGGAATTTGTGTCATTGTGTTGAAAATGTGGAATTTACATGTATTTATATAGGAGAAAAAATGAGTGAGCTGCAACCTAAAGGCAGTCCGTACTCATTTTTTAAAAATTCAATATCTCATCCAATTTTCAACCTTTCTGCCTCAAATTTGGACTACAACACAATCATGTTATGAAAAACTAGATGTGATTGAAATTTTACTCCTGGTGAGTCAAATTTTGAAGTCAGAATTAAATTTAAATTAATTTAAATTAAAATTCAATTAAATTGACAGCTACTGACTGGTGCAAGCTTCATATTGTGGCCACACTGCTTCTACAAACAATAATAATCAACTGAAATAGTTTTAAAAGTTTCAAAGCTACTATTTGCCTTTGAAGATTGACTTTTAAAACAAATTTCATGTTTTAATATGTTTGTTTATGTTTTTGAAACTTTTGAAACTGAGTATTTATGGCCTATTTGACAATGTATCTCAGGGAGCATCATGGTAAAAGGAGAAACTGTTCATAACAATCAATTTCTCCTTTAACCACAATGTTTTCCACAAGTTTTTACACATTTTTACAGTTGCAACTGTTACAAATCTTCTGCAGATGATTCTTAATTGGATGTATTTGAAATTGAATATTAACCATTCCGACACGATACGCATTATATAGGTTGTCGCTAAAACCCCGCTTATACGGTAAATTTTTCATTAGAATTGCTGTCCCACCAATTCTAATGGCAAATAACACCTTTAAACATTGAGGATGAATTAGAATTCACTGCGGTTGAAATAGTTTTCTTGTTTTAGAGCAAAATTTGGAGCTACAAGGCAAGTCCGAATGAAGGCAAAAATCAGTCGCGGATACAAGTTTAGTCGCGAGACATGCATCTTTTTGAGGAGACATCATTTGCTTGAAACCGCACACTCTGTGGCTATAATTGTATTTTACAGATGTTCATGTACTAGATAGCTAGAATAAACTCTTTCTTTGAGTTTTTAAAAAACTTTAGGTTTCATTTAGGAGTAAGGTCACCTGGCCAAGTACTTCCGGGGTCGTAGGGTGCTGAAATAGTCCCTAAAAAAAATTTACCCCCATTTTCAAGTGTGTAAATAGGCATATAAAGAAGAACTTTCTGCTCTTTTATGGTTAGATCTTTGACAATGTATTCTTTTGCATTAAGTAAGCCAATATTTTCTTGATTTTTCAGGACTACTTTTTGTGTTCAGCTGGTTGGTGTACTCCAGGGGGGTGTAGATTAAGCCGACTGTTTTGTCTTGGAATTTAGACGGTACGTGTGTTTGAGCTGATTTTGCGGAAAATCCAATGCATCATGATCTGGTTTAAATGGGATTTTTCAAGAGTCCTAGGGGCAATCTATTCACATGAGGCACCCATATAGCCAAACGAATGTTGTGGAATTTGTGTCATTGTGTTGAAAATGTGGAATTTACATGTATTTATATAGGAGAAAAAATGAGTGAGCTGCAACCTAAAGGCAGTCCGTACTCATTTTTTAAAAATTCAATATCTCATCCAATTTTCAACCTTTCTGCCTCAAATTTGGACTACAACACAATCATGTTATGAAAAACTAGATGTGATTGAAATTTTACTCCTGGTGAGTCAAATTTTGAAGTCAGAATTAAATTTAAATTAATTTAAATTAAAATTCAATTAAATTGACAGCTACTGACTGGTGCAAGCTTCATATTGTGGCCACACTGCTTCTACAAACAATAATAATCAACTGAAATAGTTTTAAAAGTTTCAAAGCTACTATTTGCCTTTGAAGATTGACTTTTAAAACAAATTTCATGTTTTAATATGTTTGTTTATGTTTTTGAAACTTTTGAAACTGAGTATTTATGGCCTATTTGACAATGTATCTCAGGGAGCATCATGGTAAAAGGAGAAACTGTTCATAACAATCAATTTCTCCTTTAACCACAATGTTTTCCACAAGTTTTTACACATTTTTACAGTTGCAACTGTTACAAATCTTCTGCAGATGATTCTTAATTGGATGTATTTGAAATTGAATATTAACCATTCCGACACGATACGCATTATATAGGTTGTCGCTAAAACCCCGCTTATACGGTAAATTTTTCATTAGAATTGCTGTCCCACCAATTCTAATGGCAAATAACACCTTTAAACATTGAGGATGAATTAGAATTCACTGCGGTTGAAATAGTTTTCTTGTTTTAGAGCAAAATTTGGAGCTACAAGGCAAGTCCGAATGAAGGCAAAAATCAGTCGCGGATACAAGTTTAGTCGCGAGACATGCATCTTTTTGAGGAGACATCATTTGCTTGAAACCGCACACTCTGTGGCTATAATTGTATTTTACAGATGTTCATGTACTAGATAGCTAGAATAAACTCTTTCTTTGAGTTTTTAAAAAACTTTAGGTTTCATTTAGGAGTAAGGTCACCTGGCCAAGTACTTCCGGGCTCGTAGGGTGCTGAAATAGTCCCTAAAAAAAATTTACCCCCATTTTCAAGTGTGTAAATAGGCATATAAAGAAGAACTTTCTGCTCTTTTATGGTTAGATCTTTGACAATGTATTCTTTTGCATTAAGTAAGCCAATATTTTCTTGATTTTTCAGGACTACTTTTTGTGTTCAGCTGGTTGGTGTACTCCAGGGGGGTGTAGATTAAGCCGACTGTTTTGTCTTGGAATTTAGACGGTACGTGTGTTTGAGCTGATTTTGCGGAAAATCCAATGCATCATGATCTGGTTTAAATGGGATTTTTCAAGAGTCCTAGGGGCAATCTATTCACATGAGGCACCCATATAGCCAAACGAATGTTGTGGAATTTGTGTCATTGTGTTGAAAATGTGGAATTTACATGTATTTATATAGGAGAAAAAATGAGTGAGCTGCAACCTAAAGGCAGTCCGTACTCATTTTTTAAAAATTCAATATCTCATCCAATTTTCAACCTTTCTGCCTCAAATTTGGACTACAACACAATCATGTTATGAAAAACTAGATGTGATTGAAATTTTACTCCTGGTGAGTCAAATTTTGAAGTCAGAATTAAATTTAAATTAATTTAAATTAAAATTCAATTAAATTGACAGCTACTGACTGGTGCAAGCTTCATATTGTGGCCACACTGCTTCTACAAACAATAATAATCAACTGAAATAGTTTTAAAAGTTTCAAAGCTACTATTTGCCTTTGAAGATTGACTTTTAAAACAAATTTCATGTTTTAATATGTTTGTTTATGTTTTTGAAACTTTTGAAACTGAGTATTTATGGCCTATTTGACAATGTATCTCAGGGAGCATCATGGTAAAAGGAGAAACTGTTCATAACAATCAATTTCTCCTTTAACCACAATGTTTTCCACAAGTTTTTACACATTTTTACAGTTGCAACTGTTACAAATCTTCTGCAGATGATTCTTAATTGGATGTATTTGAAATTGAATATTAACCATTCCGACACGATACGCATTATATAGGTTGTCGCTAAAACCCCGCTTATACGGTAAATTTTTCATTAGAATTGCTGTCCCACCAATTCTAATGGCAAATAACACCTTTAAACATTGAGGATGAATTAGAATTCACTGCGGTTGAAATAGTTTTCTTGTTTTAGAGCAAAATTTGGAGCTACAAGGCAAGTCCGAATGAAGGCAAAAATCAGTCGCGGATACAAGTTTAGTCGCGAGACATGCATCTTTTTGAGGAGACATCATTTGCTTGAAACCGCACACTCTGTGGCTATAATTGTATTTTACAGATGTTCATGTACTAGATAGCTAGAATAAACTCTTTCTTTGAGTTTTTAAAAAACTTTAGGTTTCATTTAGGAGTAAGGTCACCTGGCCAAGTACTTCCGGGGTCGTAGGGTGCTGAAATAGTCCCTAAAAAAAATTTACCCCCATTTTCAAGTGTGTAAATAGGCATATAAAGAAGAACTTTCTGCTCTTTTATGGTTAGATCTTTGACAATGTATTCTTTTGCATTAAGTAAGCCAATATTTTCTTGATTTTTCAGGACTACTTTTTGTGTTCAGCTGGTTGGTGTACTCCAGGGGGGTGTAGATTAAGCCGACTGTTTTGTCTTGGAATTTAGACGGTACGTGTGTTTGAGCTGATTTTGCGGAAAATCCAATGCATCATGATCTGGTTTAAATGGGATTTTTCAAGAGTCCTAGGGGCAATCTATTCACATGAGGCACCCATATAGCCAAACGAATGTTGTGGAATTTGTGTCATTGTGTTGAAAATGTGGAATTTACATGTATTTATATAGGAGAAAAAATGAGTGAGCTGCAACCTAAAGGCAGTCCGTACTCATTTTTTAAAAATTCAATATCTCATCCAATTTTCAACCTTTCTGCCTCAAATTTGGACTACAACACAATCATGTTATGAAAAACTAGATGTGATTGAAATTTTACTCCTGGTGAGTCAAATTTTGAAGTCAGAATTAAATTTAAATTAATTTAAATTAAAATTCAATTAAATTGACAGCTACTGACTGGTGCAAGCTTCATATTGTGGCCACACTGCTTCTACAAACAATAATAATCAACTGAAATAGTTTTAAAAGTTTCAAAGCTACTATTTGCCTTTGAAGATTGACTTTTAAAACAAATTTCATGTTTTAATATGTTTGTTTATGTTTTTGAAACTTTTGAAACTGAGTATTTATGGCCTATTTGACAATGTATCTCAGGGAGCATCATGGTAAAAGGAGAAACTGTTCATAACAATCAATTTCTCCTTTAACCACAATGTTTTCCACAAGTTTTTACACATTTTTACAGTTGCAACTGTTACAAATCTTCTGCAGATGATTCTTAATTGGATGTATTTGAAATTGAATATTAACCATTCCGACACGATACGCATTATATAGGTTGTCGCTAAAACCCCGCTTATACGGTAAATTTTTCATTAGAATTGCTGTCCCACCAATTCTAATGGCAAATAACACCTTTAAACATTGAGGATGAATTAGAATTCACTGCGGTTGAAATAGTTTTCTTGTTTTAGAGCAAAATTTGGAGCTACAAGGCAAGTCCGAATGAAGGCAAAAATCAGTCGCGGATACAAGTTTAGTCGCGAGACATGCATCTTTTTGAGGAGACATCATTTGCTTGAAACCGCACACTCTGTGGCTATAATTGTATTTTACAGATGTTCATCGTACTCATTTTTTAAAAATTCAATATCTCATCCAATTTTCAACCTTTCTGCCTCAAATTTGGACTACAACACAATCATGTTATGAAAAACTAGATGTGATTGAAATTTTACTCCTGGTGAGTCAAATTTTGAAGTCAGAATTAAATTTAAATTAATTTAAATTAAAATTCAATTAAATTGACAGCTACTGACTGGTGCAAGCTTCATATTGTGGCCACACTGCTTCTACAAACAATAATAATCAACTGAAATAGTTTTAAAAGTTTCAAAGCTACTATTTGCCTTTGAAGATTGACTTTTAAAACAAATTTCATGTTTTAATATGTTTGTTTATGTTTTTGAAACTTTTGAAACTGAGTATTTATGGCCTATTTGACAATGTATCTCAGGGAGCATCATGGTAAAAGGAGAAACTGTTCATAACAATCAATTTCTCCTTTAACCACAATGTTTTCCACAAGTTTTTACACATTTTTACAGTTGCAACTGTTACAAATCTTCTGCAGATGATTCTTAATTGGATGTATTTGAAATTGAATATTAACCATTCCGACACGATACGCATTATATAGGTTGTCGCTAAAACCCCGCTTATACGGTAAATTTTTCATTAGAATTGCTGTCCCACCAATTCTAATGGCAAATAACACCTTTAAACATTGAGGATGAATTAGAATTCACTGCGGTTGAAATAGTTTTCTTGTTTTAGAGCAAAATTTGGAGCTACAAGGCAAGTCCGAATGAAGGCAAAAATCAGTCGCGGATACAAGTTTAGTCGCGAGACATGCATCTTTTTGAGGAGACATCATTTGCTTGAAACCGCACACTCTGTGGCTATAATTGTATTTTACAGATGTTCATGTACTAGATAGCTAGAATAAACTCTTTCTTTGAGTTTTTAAAAAACTTTAGGTTTCATTTAGGAGTAAGGTCACCTGGCCAAGTACTTCCGGGGTCGTAGGGTGCTGAAATAGTCCCTAAAAAAAATTTACCCCCATTTTCAAGTGTGTAAATAGGCATATAAAGAAGAACTTTCTGCTCTTTTATGGTTAGATCTTTGACAATGTATTCTTTTGCATTAAGTAAGCCAATATTTTCTTGATTTTTCAGGACTACTTTTTGTGTTCAGCTGGTTGGTGTACTCCAGGGGGGTGTAGATTAAGCCGACTGTTTTGTCTTGGAATTTAGACGGTACGTGTGTTTGAGCTGATTTTGCGGAAAATCCAATGCATCATGATCTGGTTTAAATGGGATTTTTCAAGAGTCCTAGGGGCAATCTATTCACATGAGGCACCCATATAGCCAAACGAATGTTGTGGAATTTGTGTCATTGTGTTGAAAATGTGGAATTTACATGTATTTATATAGGAGAAAAAATGAGTGAGCTGCAACCTAAAGGCAGTCCGTACTCATTTTTTAAAAATTCAATATCTCATCCAATTTTCAACCTTTCTGCCTCAAATTTGGACTACAACACAATCATGTTATGAAAAACTAGATGTGATTGAAATTTTACTCCTGGTGAGTCAAATTTTGAAGTCAGAATTAAATTTAAATTAATTTAAATTAAAATTCAATTAAATTGACAGCTACTGACTGGTGCAAGCTTCATATTGTGGCCACACTGCTTCTACAAACAATAATAATCAACTGAAATAGTTTTAAAAGTTTCAAAGCTACTATTTGCCTTTGAAGATTGACTTTTAAAACAAATTTCATGTTTTAATATGTTTGTTTATGTTTTTGAAACTTTTGAAACTGAGTATTTATGGCCTATTTGACAATGTATCTCAGGGAGCATCATGGTAAAAGGAGAAACTGTTCATAACAATCAATTTCTCCTTTAACCACAATGTTTTCCACAAGTTTTTACACATTTTTACAGTTGCAACTGTTACAAATCTTCTGCAGATGATTCTTAATTGGATGTATTTGAAATTGAATATTAACCATTCCGACACGATACGCATTATATAGGTTGTCGCTAAAACCCCGCTTATACGGTAAATTTTTCATTAGAATTGCTGTCCCACCAATTCTAATGGCAAATAACACCTTTAAACATTGAGGATGAATTAGAATTCACTGCGGTTGAAATAGTTTTCTTGTTTTAGAGCAAAATTTGGAGCTACAAGGCAAGTCCGAATGAAGGCAAAAATCAGTCGCGGATACAAGTTTAGTCGCGAGACATGCATCTTTTTGAGGAGACATCATTTGCTTGAAACCGCACACTCTGTGGCTATAATTGTATTTTACAGATGTTCATGTACTAGATAGCTAGAATAAACTCTTTCTTTGAGTTTTTAAAAAACTTTAGGTTTCATTTAGGAGTAAGGTCACCTGGCCAAGTACTTCCGGGGTCGTAGGGTGCTGAAATAGTCCCTAAAAAAAATTTACCCCCATTTTCAAGTGTGTAAATAGGCATATAAAGAAGAACTTTCTGCTCTTTTATGGTTAGATCTTTGACAATGTATTCTTTTGCATTAAGTAAGCCAATATTTTCTTGATTTTTCAGGACTACTTTTTGTGTTCAGCTGGTTGGTGTACTCCAGGGGGGTGTAGATTAAGCCGACTGTTTTGTCTTGGAATTTAGACGGTACGTGTGTTTGAGCTGATTTTGCGGAAAATCCAATGCATCATGATCTGGTTTAAATGGGATTTTTCAAGAGTCCTAGGGGCAATCTATTCACATGAGGCACCCATATAGCCAAACGAATGTTGTGGAATTTGTGTCATTGTGTTGAAAATGTGGAATTTACATGTATTTATATAGGAGAAAAAATGAGTGAGCTGCAACCTAAAGGCAGTCCGTACTCATTTTTTAAAAATTCAATATCTCATCCAATTTTCAACCTTTCTGCCTCAAATTTGGACTACAACACAATCATGTTATGAAAAACTAGATGTGATTGAAATTTTACTCCTGGTGAGTCAAATTTTGAAGTCAGAATTAAATTTAAATTAATTTAAATTAAAATTCAATTAAATTGACAGCTACTGACTGGTGCAAGCTTCATATTGTGGCCACACTGCTTCTACAAACAATAATAATCAACTGAAATAGTTTTAAAAGTTTCAAAGCTACTATTTGCCTTTGAAGATTGACTTTTAAAACAAATTTCATGTTTTAATATGTTTGTTTATGTTTTTGAAACTTTTGAAACTGAGTATTTATGGCCTATTTGACAATGTATCTCAGGGAGCATCATGGTAAAAGGAGAAACTGTTCATAACAATCAATTTCTCCTTTAACCACAATGTTTTCCACAAGTTTTTACACATTTTTACAGTTGCAACTGTTACAAATCTTCTGCAGATGATTCTTAATTGGATGTATTTGAAATTGAATATTAACCATTCCGACACGATACGCATTATATAGGTTGTCGCTAAAACCCCGCTTATACGGTAAATTTTTCATTAGAATTGCTGTCCCACCAATTCTAATGGCAAATAACACCTTTAAACATTGAGGATGAATTAGAATTCACTGCGGTTGAAATAGTTTTCTTGTTTTAGAGCAAAATTTGGAGCTACAAGGCAAGTCCGAATGAAGGCAAAAATCAGTCGCGGATACAAGTTTAGTCGCGAGACATGCATCTTTTTGAGGAGACATCATTTGCTTGAAACCGCACACTCTGTGGCTATAATTGTATTTTACAGATGTTCATGTACTAGATAGCTAGAATAAACTCTTTCTTTGAGTTTTTAAAAAACTTTAGGTTTCATTTAGGAGTAAGGTCACCTGGCCAAGTACTTCCGGGGTCGTAGGGTGCTGAAATAGTCCCTAAAAAAAATTTACCCCCATTTTCAAGTGTGTAAATAGGCATATAAAGAAGAACTTTCTGCTCTTTTATGGTTAGATCTTTGACAATGTATTCTTTTGCATTAAGTAAGCCAATATTTTCTTGATTTTTCAGGACTACTTTTTGTGTTCAGCTGGTTGGTGTACTCCAGGGGGGTGTAGATTAAGCCGACTGTTTTGTCTTGGAATTTAGACGGTACGTGTGTTTGAGCTGATTTTGCGGAAAATCCAATGCATCATGATCTGGTTTAAATGGGATTTTTCAAGAGTCCTAGGGGCAATCTATTCACATGAGGCACCCATATAGCCAAACGAATGTTGTGGAATTTGTGTCATTGTGTTGAAAATGTGGAATTTACATGTATTTATATAGGAGAAAAAATGAGTGAGCTGCAACCTAAAGGCAGTCCGTACTCATTTTTTAAAAATTCAATATCTCATCCAATTTTCAACCTTTCTGCCTCAAATTTGGACTACAACACAATCATGTTATGAAAAACTAGATGTGATTGAAATTTTACTCCTGGTGAGTCAAATTTTGAAGTCAGAATTAAATTTAAATTAATTTAAATTAAAATTCAATTAAATTGACAGCTACTGACTGGTGCAAGCTTCATATTGTGGCCACACTGCTTCTACAAACAATAATAATCAACTGAAATAGTTTTAAAAGTTTCAAAGCTACTATTTGCCTTTGAAGATTGACTTTTAAAACAAATTTCATGTTTTAATATGTTTGTTTATGTTTTTGAAACTTTTGAAACTGAGTATTTATGGCCTATTTGACAATGTATCTCAGGGAGCATCATGGTAAAAGGAGAAACTGTTCATAACAATCAATTTCTCCTTTAACCACAATGTTTTCCACAAGTTTTTACACATTTTTACAGTTGCAACTGTTACAAATCTTCTGCAGATGATTCTTAATTGGATGTATTTGAAATTGAATATTAACCATTCCGACACGATACGCATTATATAGGTTGTCGCTAAAACCCCGCTTATACGGTAAATTTTTCATTAGAATTGCTGTCCCACCAATTCTAATGGCAAATAACACCTTTAAACATTGAGGATGAATTAGAATTCACTGCGGTTGAAATAGTTTTCTTGTTTTAGAGCAAAATTTGGAGCTACAAGGCAAGTCCGAATGAAGGCAAAAATCAGTCGCGGATACAAGTTTAGTCGCGAGACATGCATCTTTTTGAGGAGACATCATTTGCTTGAAACCGCACACTCTGTGGCTATAATTGTATTTTACAGATGTTCATGTACTAGATAGCTAGAATAAACTCTTTCTTTGAGTTTTTAAAAAACTTTAGGTTTCATTTAGGAGTAAGGTCACCTGGCCAAGTACTTCCGGGGTCGTAGGGTGCTGAAATAGTCCCTAAAAAAAATTTACCCCCATTTTCAAGTGTGTAAATAGGCATATAAAGAAGAACTTTCTGCTCTTTTATGGTTAGATCTTTGACAATGTATTCTTTTGCATTAAGTAAGCCAATATTTTCTTGATTTTTCAGGACTACTTTTTGTGTTCAGCTGGTTGGTGTACTCCAGGGGGGTGTAGATTAAGCCGACTGTTTTGTCTTGGAATTTAGACGGTACGTGTGTTTGAGCTGATTTTGCGGAAAATCCAATGCATCATGATCTGGTTTAAATGGGATTTTTCAAGAGTCCTAGGGGCAATCTATTCACATGAGGCACCCATATAGCCAAACGAATGTTGTGGAATTTGTGTCATTGTGTTGAAAATGTGGAATTTACATGTATTTATATAGGAGAAAAAATGAGTGAGCTGCAACCTAAAGGCAGTCCGTACTCATTTTTTAAAAATTCAATATCTCATCCAATTTTCAACCTTTCTGCCTCAAATTTGGACTACAACACAATCATGTTATGAAAAACTAGATGTGATTGAAATTTTACTCCTGGTGAGTCAAATTTTGAAGTCAGAATTAAATTTAAATTAATTTAAATTAAAATTCAATTAAATTGACAGCTACTGACTGGTGCAAGCTTCATATTGTGGCCACACTGCTTCTACAAACAATAATAATCAACTGAAATAGTTTTAAAAGTTTCAAAGCTACTATTTGCCTTTGAAGATTGACTTTTAAAACAAATTTCATGTTTTAATATGTTTGTTTATGTTTTTGAAACTTTTGAAACTGAGTATTTATGGCCTATTTGACAATGTATCTCAGGGAGCATCATGGTAAAAGGAGAAACTGTTCATAACAATCAATTTCTCCTTTAACCACAATGTTTTCCACAAGTTTTTACACATTTTTACAGTTGCAACTGTTACAAATCTTCTGCAGATGATTCTTAATTGGATGTATTTGAAATTGAATATTAACCATTCCGACACGATACGCATTATATAGGTTGTCGCTAAAACCCCGCTTATACGGTAAATTTTTCATTAGAATTGCTGTCCCACCAATTCTAATGGCAAATAACACCTTTAAACATTGAGGATGAATTAGAATTCACTGCGGTTGAAATAGTTTTCTTGTTTTAGAGCAAAATTTGGAGCTACAAGGCAAGTCCGAATGAAGGCAAAAATCAGTCGCGGATACAAGTTTAGTCGCGAGACATGCATCTTTTTGAGGAGACATCATTTGCTTGAAACCGCACACTCTGTGGCTATAATTGTATTTTACAGATGTTCATGTACTAGATAGCTAGAATAAACTCTTTCTTTGAGTTTTTAAAAAACTTTAGGTTTCATTTAGGAGTAAGGTCACCTGGCCAAGTACTTCCGGGGTCGTAGGGTGCTGAAATAGTCCCTAAAAAAAATTTACCCCCATTTTCAAGTGTGTAAATAGGCATATAAAGAAGAACTTTCTGCTCTTTTATGGTTAGATCTTTGACAATGTATTCTTTTGCATTAAGTAAGCCAATATTTTCTTGATTTTTCAGGACTACTTTTTGTGTTCAGCTGGTTGGTGTACTCCAGGGGGGTGTAGATTAAGCCGACTGTTTTGTCTTGGAATTTAGACGGTACGTGTGTTTGAGCTGATTTTGCGGAAAATCCAATGCATCATGATCTGGTTTAAATGGGATTTTTCAAGAGTCCTAGGGGCAATCTATTCACATGAGGCACCCATATAGCCAAACGAATGTTGTGGAATTTGTGTCATTGTGTTGAAAATGTGGAATTTACATGTATTTATATAGGAGAAAAAATGAGTGAGCTGCAACCTAAAGGCAGTCCGTACTCATTTTTTAAAAATTCAATATCTCATCCAATTTTCAACCTTTCTGCCTCAAATTTGGACTACAACACAATCATGTTATGAAAAACTAGATGTGATTGAAATTTTACTCCTGGTGAGTCAAATTTTGAAGTCAGAATTAAATTTAAATTAATTTAAATTAAAATTCAATTAAATTGACAGCTACTGACTGGTGCAAGCTTCATATTGTGGCCACACTGCTTCTACAAACAATAATAATCAACTGAAATAGTTTTAAAAGTTTCAAAGCTACTATTTGCCTTTGAAGATTGACTTTTAAAACAAATTTCATGTTTTAATATGTTTGTTTATGTTTTTGAAACTTTTGAAACTGAGTATTTATGGCCTATTTGACAATGTATCTCAGGGAGCATCATGGTAAAAGGAGAAACTGTTCATAACAATCAATTTCTCCTTTAACCACAATGTTTTCCACAAGTTTTTACACATTTTTACAGTTGCAACTGTTACAAATCTTCTGCAGATGATTCTTAATTGGATGTATTTGAAATTGAATATTAACCATTCCGACACGATACGCATTATATAGGTTGTCGCTAAAACCCCGCTTATACGGTAAATTTTTCATTAGAATTGCTGTCCCACCAATTCTAATGGCAAATAACACCTTTAAACATTGAGGATGAATTAGAATTCACTGCGGTTGAAATAGTTTTCTTGTTTTAGAGCAAAATTTGGAGCTACAAGGCAAGTCCGAATGAAGGCAAAAATCAGTCGCGGATACAAGTTTAGTCGCGAGACATGCATCTTTTTGAGGAGACATCATTTGCTTGAAACCGCACACTCTGTGGCTATAATTGTATTTTACAGATGTTCATGTACTAGATAGCTAGAATAAACTCTTTCTTTGAGTTTTTAAAAAACTTTAGGTTTCATTTATAAAGGCAGTCCGTACTCATTTTTTAAAAATTCAATATCTCATCCAATTTTCAACCTTTCTGCCTCAAATTTGGACTACAACACAATCATGTTATGAAAAACTAGATGTGATTGAAATTTTACTCCTGGTGAGTCAAATTTTGAAGTCAGAATTAAATTTAAATTAATTTAAATTAAAATTCAATTAAATTGACAGCTACTGACTGGTGCAAGCTTCATATTGTGGCCACACTGCTTCTACAAACAATAATAATCAACTGAAATAGTTTTAAAAGTTTCAAAGCTACTATTTGCCTTTGAAGATTGACTTTTAAAACAAATTTCATGTTTTAATATGTTTGTTTATGTTTTTGAAACTTTTGAAACTGAGTATTTATGGCCTATTTGACAATGTATCTCAGGGAGCATCATGGTAAAAGGAGAAACTGTTCATAACAATCAATTTCTCCTTTAACCACAATGTTTTCCACAAGTTTTTACACATTTTTACAGTTGCAACTGTTACAAATCTTCTGCAGATGATTCTTAATTGGATGTATTTGAAATTGAATATTAACCATTCCGACACGATACGCATTATATAGGTTGTCGCTAAAACCCCGCTTATACGGTAAATTTTTCATTAGAATTGCTGTCCCACCAATTCTAATGGCAAATAACACCTTTAAACATTGAGGATGAATTAGAATTCACTGCGGTTGAAATAGTTTTCTTGTTTTAGAGCAAAATTTGGAGCTACAAGGCAAGTCCGAATGAAGGCAAAAATCAGTCGCGGATACAAGTTTAGTCGCGAGACATGCATCTTTTTGAGGAGACATCATTTGCTTGAAACCGCACACTCTGTGGCTATAATTGTATTTTACAGATGTTCATGTACTAGATAGCTAGAATAAACTCTTTCTTTGAGTTTTTAAAAAACTTTAGGTTTCATTTATAAAGGCAGTCCGTACTCATTTTTTAAATATTCAATATCTCATCCAATTTTCAACCTTTCTGCCTCAAATTTGGACTACAACACAATCATGTTATGAAAAACTAGATGTGATTGAAATTTTACTCCTGGTGAGTCAAATTTTGAAGTCAGAATTAAATTTAAATTAATTTAAATTAAAATTCAATTAAATTGACAGCTACTGACTGGTGCAAGCTTGAACATATTGTGGCCACACTGCTTCTACAAACAATAATAATCAACTGAAATAGTTTTAAAAGTTTCAAAGCTACTATTTGCCTTTGAAGATTGACTTTTAAAACAAATTTCATGTTTTAATATGTTTGTTTATGTTTTTGAAACTTTTGAAACTGAGTATTTATGGCCTATTTGACAATGTATCTCAGGGAGCATCATGGTAAAAGGAGAAACTGTTCATAACAATCAATTTCTCCTTTAACCACAATGTTTTCCACAAGTTTTTACACATTTTTACAGTTGCAACTGTTACAAATCTTCTGCAGATGATTCTTAATTGGATGTATTTGAAATTGAATATTAACCATTCCGACACGATACGCATTATATAGGTTGTCGCTAAAACCCCGCTTATACGGTAAATTTTTCATTAGAATTGCTGTCCCACCAATTCTAATGGCAAATAACACCTTTAAACATTGAGGATGAATTAGAATTCACTGCGGTTGAAATAGTTTTCTTGTTTTAGAGCAAAATTTGGAGCTACAAGGCAAGTCCGAATGAAGGCAAAAATCAGTCGCGGATACAAGTTTAGTCGCGAGACATGCATCTTTTTGAGGAGACATCATTTGCTTGAAACCGCACACTCTGTGGCTATAATTGTATTTTACAGATGTTCATGTACTAGATAGCTAGAATAAACTCTTTCTTTGAGTTTTTAAAAAACTTTAGGTTTCATTTAGGAGTAAGGTCACCTGGCCAAGTACTTCCGGGGTCGTAGGGTGCTGAAATAGTCCCTAAAAAAAATTTACCCCCATTTTCAAGTGTGTAAATAGGCATATAAAGAAGAACTTTCTGCTCTTTTATGGTTAGATCTTTGACAATGTATTCTTTTGCATTAAGTAAGCCAATATTTTCTTGATTTTTCAGGACTACTTTTTGTGTTCAGCTGGTTGGTGTACTCCAGGGGGGTGTAGATTAAGCCGACTGTTTTGTCTTGGAATTTAGACGGTACGTGTGTTTGAGCTGATTTTGCGGAAAATCCAATGCATCATGATCTGGTTTAAATGGGATTTTTCAAGAGTCCTAGGGGCAATCTATTCACATGAGGCACCCATATAGCCAAACGAATGTTGTGGAATTTGTGTCATTGTGTTGAAAATGTGGAATTTACATGTATTTATATAGGAGAAAAAATGAGTGAGCTGCAACCAACATCAAGTTGTTGTTGTTGTTTTTCACGGATAGACTGGAAAGTTATTTTGGTATTACTAGACTGGTAATTTGAACCTCATTGTTTGGGAGATAATTTTGATCTACCGATTTTTTACCCTTAAAAAGGGATTTGTCCTTCAAAAATCTGAAATTATCCTATTTTTACCTCTACTTCAGATAGAGAATATTTGACCATGAGATGTAACCTTAAACTTCAAAAAGTTTAAATTTTGTTCAGAATGTTAATCTGCTATATACAGAATATATGTTCCATGCTAATTTGAAATCTATTCCTAATTCATGTCAGAATTTCACTCAGGACAAGCTCTAATACTACATGGCTCGAGTTTGACCCTTCAACCAGGGTTTTGACGCTCAAAAATCTGAAAATATCTTATTTTGACCCATAGAAATTACTCCCAAGGGGGTCATTTTTACCCCCTTTAGAGAATATATCTAGGGGTCAAAACTAGGTTTTATCACTCAAATTTTCAATGATGTATTTTGTGTACTATCTAGAATTCTACTGATTAATTTTTCCCTTTTCAAGGTCAATTCACAATGAAACCTGTATTCTATGCACAATTTGCTCCTTCTGTTGTCTTGACCCCGTAAGAATAAGTTTTGACACCCCTGAGTATCATGGTTGAGGAATCAATGACTCCTCAATTTCCATGCTAGCATGATCCCTGATAAACAATTTATAATATTGTGAAATTGACTCAAACCCCATTCAAAATCATTATAAATCAGTAGTTCAGCACTCCATTTCTGGTGTTCCAAACGCTCACTCAAAACACTCTAAAAGCATTCCAAATGTTGTGAAATTAGTCAAAAGAGCTCATACCATTCAATGATTCCATTACCTAGCATGAATTTTGAAGTTTCTCATTGTTCTGTGAACACATACAAATTTATTATCAGAACACTTGGTCATTTACCTATATGAATTGATTTCAATCAAAACCATTCAAATCAATCAAGTCCCTTATCCCAGTCATCTAATTTCATTCTATAATTATTCCCTTTCTCAAAATCAAGACAAGTACAAGTACATCTGATCTTCAGTTGTGAGCTTGACCTTAGAGCTATTTTCAATTGTTTCAAAATGATACTTCACTGACAGTGCAGGAAATTTTGACTTCATTATGGTGATATTCAGTAAAGCTTGTTTTAAGTGTCCACTAACGGGTCCAACAAAAAGCGGTTGTTAAAGAAAATGGACGCTTAACACATGTTTTGTTCACAAAAAAGAAATATTCTTTTACATTAAGTATGCATATTATCACAAAATTATGAATAATCTTTTATTGTGAAAACTCAAAAGAATCCTCTCATTTTCAATTTCAATACTTTTTCGACCAAATATACCTAATTTTTAAGATATTTTGATTTAAAGAAGGGGATTTAGTAAATGGTCGCTTAATAGACGTGGTTGCTTGAGCAAGATGAACTGTAATTCAATTATGAATGAAGAGTAATTCTATGGACATATCCAAATAGTTTATACTAATCAGGGTCCAACACAGACTTCCTTTTGTTACCAGCCCACAGGACCCATTGATCTTCACTCTCACTCACAGGTCCTCTCTGATAGTACTACATATAAATTATTCTAGTGCAATTAGGAAACTTATTTGCTTTAAGAAAGACATTGATGGCAAAGAAGAAAATGTATGAACATGAAAGATAATATCAATGAAAAGTTATTTGTAACAACTTATTAATAACATCTTTCATGTTCATACATTTATTAAACAATCTTACAAAAGAATTAGAGCATTCATCTTAACCCTTGTCATGCTGAATAAAAATCTTTATAAAAATAAATTACAATCAAAAGACTGAAAGCACCAGCAGTTCTGGTTGTGAGAAAGTAATCATTTCGGTAATACAAATTTTAAACTTTTCTTGTTTAAAAAGGAAAATCAGGCGGTATTGACTTAGATCAGACTGCACATGTGTGCAGGCTGATCTTTGTCAATGCCTCCTGCCCAAGCCAGAAAATTCTGGGCTCAGCAAGACAAGGGTTAAGTTGAAGTTTTACAGTTTGGCTGACTTGGGCTTGCTTTTAAGTGGACTGTCCATAAATAAACTCCAGTGATAGAAGGGTTTGAACCTTCAGGTCACAAGTTGTGCACCTATACCACTCAGTTATCTACTAGTGATTTGAACCTAAGAGGATATGGCATTGTGGTCCTAGCTCTGCAAAGTCTGACGGAAACATTATTTATCAACTATGGTTGAAAAGACAGTAGCCACTGCCAAAGATGAGAAATTTGAAAATCATTACAATTAAGTTTATTTCAAGTTCATTTAATAGTCTGTTTTCAAACCAGTGGTTTGCTCAACAACTTTACACTTAACCCACAATCATCGAGTCATAAGTCGGCTGTTAAAACTTTGACGCACAACGAAGCCACAGCACATTCGCTTTCAACTCTCACGTCTGCCCATATATACACCTGGGTGAAGAGGAGCAACATGAAGTTTATTTTTTGCCCAGAAAAATTCCCATGGTCTGGTCGAGATTTGATCAAGGGACCTTCTGGTCCCAAAGCCACCATCCTTACCGCTGGACCACAGACTCCACATTAATGACCAGCTCACAGCAATGTTGCTCAACAACAATAAGCCCTAGGTCTTCTTTAGCATGCAGGCTTTGACACTTTGAGACTCTGTATTACACAAGCAGGACTCCTTTGTTTTGAAAGTTAACAGACCTATGGACTCCTCAGTCATATTATCTTTCTGCAAACAAATGATCTGAGAAGTTAAAGTTTCAACCCATCTCTTTTTGTCAAAATTTCAGACCTCTTCAATACAAAAGTTGTTGCATGCAACATTTACTTGTACCTAAAATGATTTTGGAAGTAAATCTATTTGAAGAATTTGGAAGAATAGTCTCCCAAGATAAGAAAATTCAGACTCCCCCCTTTCTTTTTAAGCTTGGACTGCTTGATTTCACAAGATGGGAATCTGTTTGACTCCTGATCTCAGAGTTGAACCCAAGCTTGTCAGGCAGAGAAAGGGCCATGATTCTACCTAAAGTGTATTTTCTTGCTTTGCCGATGCGTGTCTTTAGGTAGAGTGTCAAATAACAAAACATATGTACATAATTACCACATTTATTTCTATAAATGTACAGATCTTAGAACACAAAATGGCATCAATACAAAACCAGAATATGCAAGTTTTAATATGTATGCACTTTAATTAGCCAAAGAAGAGAATTGCTTGACCAACTTTTTTTTTGACAAGTCCAAATTAAAAGAGGTTGCAAACATCAAATAAAAGTACAACAAATGTAGGTGCTTTCTATAGGAAACTAGCCCATTGTGGCAAAAATTATGGGAAAACGAAAAATTGTTTGTAAAAGCAATTTCTGCTTTTACCATAAGATTTTGTCAAATATTAACTCACAGAAACAACAAATCTCAGAACTATCTTAGTTAAGCGCTTGACAGGCATAAAATGCACTTTCAAACAGATTAAGCTTATTTGTTTAAGTTAGAACATCAGATTTAATACTTTATATTTTCCCTCTGACAATATTTATGTCAATTTACACAATGATAATAATGATAGGTTAGCAGATCTGAAAAAGTCCCAGATAAGATAAAATTTGGTGGTCCCACAAGTGGTTGCTTAGGGGTAGTGGAACCATAATAGTTTCAACATTTTAGAAGTAATGAATTTTAACAGTATTAACAGGAAATTTACCTCAAATCAAAGGAAAATTTTTCTTCAAAAAATGCTTATAAAATAAAAGCTTATTAACCACAATTTGAACAGCTATCTACAATGATTATTAGCAAATAAACAGTATTTTGAAGTGAGATTTCTCATATCTGGCACTTAGTCAGACTGCACAATGATAATGAAAGTTAATGAATGTCCATGACAATTTCACTCTGATAAATGACAATCCAAGTCTATGTTGCCGCTGTCGCAGGTTGTGATGAGGTGTCCATTGGTTCTGAGGCTGCTGACATGTTTGAATCTCCGCCATCTCCTATAGAGTAGAACAAAAAGAAGTTTAATACTAATCCTCCAGAATTTAAAATTAACTTCATACAAATTGCCGATTTTTGGGACATTTCAACCAGTCAGAGTAAAGTTTCTCTGTTAATTTAGAAGTGAAAAATAGGCATATCTGCACATCTGCATAGGCTGAGGTGCGTTTTTCAGATCAAGATTTTTAAGATATCTTAAGATTCTTAAATGTGATATACCTCGAGCCATTCAGTTGAAATTCTACGACGCAGCCCGAGATATCTCAATAAAAATCTTAAAAATAATCTTAAAATTCTTAATCCTAAAAAACACACCTCCAATCTTAGTCTATATTATCTGCCAAAGCTTTGAGTACAATAAAAATATGATAAGAACTGCTGAATAAGTGTTGTTTGTATTTCAATTGCTAAGAAACACAAGCTATCAGTATGGAGTCTATGTCTCACTTACTACCAGTAGGCATAGCTATTAGTTCCCTTATTAAACATATACCAAATTTCATTTGAAAGCTGACTTTGAACTCTGAACTTGAGAAACTTTACATTTTCCTTACTAAAGATTTGTTTACATTCAATAAAATTTAAATCTAAATGTGTTTAATGTGGATTCCGATTGGACAAAAAATTGGTTTTATTCATCAACAAAATTAATTTTGAGTAGGCAACTATTTTGTAAGTTTCTGCAGAAAGTAGTCCAATTAAAAATCTAACATAGATAAATCTTTCCGATTTTGCTTCGTTGATATTAATTTAAGATATATGGAGAGAGAATTTATTGTATGGTATTTATGTGAAACTAAAAAACTGAATCACACTCAGAATTATGAATCTGTGTCACATATTCATACAGTATGATAAGGTTTTATAGGTTCATACCTCCATGATATCAACAAATACTCTCTTCATGTCTTAATTCCTTTTTTTCATATTTGGTAGTTTTAGCATTAATGTATATTTTATATTATTATCTTTTAAACCCTTATTTCCATTTCTGACCTTGACTTCAGTTCAATTAAAACATTATATCCTATTTCATTAAACATCATCATTAATATTTTGTGAACTTAACTCTGGATTCAACAGTTCTTTATGGACCAAAGTAAAGTGCAATGTTGTATATACAAATATCATTAAAGCCATTGACATTTTCTTTAAAAAGTTTTTTATTACTTGGCTTGAAGTAATTGGTGACATTAATATCTTTGAATAAGCTTTGAACACAGACAGTAAATCAAAAGACAGGAAATATAAAATTCCAACAATCTTTTGATGCAAGGGCATAAATTCACTAGGGAAAGGTTTGACACATCACAACAACTCACCACTAGACACAGGTACAGGTGTAGGGGGTTTACCTGCTGTGGGCCCCCCTGTCTGACTGGATGCAGGGAGGGGCTGGGTTGTGGGGGGAGGGGCTGGTGATCCCTGTTGGACTGTAGGACCCATAGGGGTCATAGGAGAGCCAGTGTTGGCATAAGCTTGGCTGAGACCACCAACTGTCATAGAGGACACTGATCCAGGGCCACTTCCCTGACCTCCTGTAAAGAAAAATGGAGCCTATTTGTGATATTTCCAATTTTCATGCGTGAGTGAAAGAGACACATTATGTACAATAAAGAACATTGTGAAATTGACCCTCATTCCAATCAAAATCATTCTTAACCATTCATTTAAGGCTCCATTCATTCCAAACACTCACTCAAAATCAAAATCATAAGAAAACATTTCAAAATCATTTAAGGTGCTCAACATTTAATTAAATTGATCAAATTTTTCTACAATTTTATCGGCTGGTGTGGCTTTTAGAGAGTCTGATTGATCAAGAAAGACACACAAATACAGGGATAAACAGTATAGAAATTACCATCTCCAGCACCCTGGTTGGCCTGTTTTTGTTCAGATGCCATCTGCTGCATTGCTATCTGTCTGGCCCTGTACTCAGCAGCCCGAACCTGCTCCATATGGAACTGCTGTCTCTCTTGTAATAGCTGCTGTCTCTGGTATTCAAGCTATCAATAAAGTTTAAATAAATTGGATAAATCAGAGCTACAGATAGGGTGGGTATTTTAGTTTTCAAAAAAACTATGTCAATTAGTGAATACCAAATTTATTATGTTAGTAAAGATGCACTCTTGTGCTTCTTGATTACATTTCTTGAAGGTTTCTAAATACCTAAATTTGTGGATATCATTTATTTTATAAGAGCTATCATTATCATGATTTAGATTTGGGCAAGACCCTAGACCATGCTGGTCCTGACAAAAAAAATGCCAATGACATCACTGACCCCGTGTCAATAGCAATTCTTTGTGTTTTCTTCTTTTTTCTTCTAAAACAGTCGACCGACACACAGTCAATCTTGCTCGAGCCACTACGTCTATTTAGCAACTAATTTTATTAAGCGACTGTTTTCAAAATCCCCTTCTTTGAATCAAAGCATCTTTAAAAGTAGAATTTACTGGTCTAAAGATATTTGTAAATGAAACCTCTGCCGTTAAAACCCATTTGAATCGTCTCAACAAGACGCTTGAATTTAGCTTTAACAGCATAGGCTTACGAGGGTTGTCCAGAAAGTTCGTAGACATCGTCTAGTGCATACATACTGTATATCTAGGGCTTCTTAACATTTCACGTCAATATTCAATATTATTCAAAGAGCTGTTATACAAATTTTCAAGGTGATTCTCTGATAAATAATGAAATTACATGGAATTTTGTAAAGGTAAGTTAGTTGGCGCGGAGCACGAAATTTACGTAACGCAAATATGACATCGAGGTAAAAATTCTGCCACTTTAAGTCGAATCTATTAAAGTAACAATCTCTGTTATTCATTGATGTTTTGCCTGTGTTTCAAACTATTCGTTGTATTATATCAAGGTTATAAAAGAGCGATTCTTTTCCACATTTAGAAAGAGTGTGTATTGCTAATAACCAGGGGAAAATGAATTTTGCCGCTTTGTTTTTCGATCTTATTACATTAATCCAAAAATTAAAGAAATTCGACTCAATTTCAAGACACCACAAATCAACCAAAAATAATTCATTCACTGCTGGTATCTGAGGCAAATTAAGGTCGTGTGTATCCCGGATTCCGGTCAGTACTGTAACGTTCGTTTTCTTAAAAGCCATACTCAAAACGCACAGAACTCAATTTTCTGTATTGTTCAATTATTTACGAACTTGTATTAAAAAAAAACCAACTTATCTCATATAGCATTTATCGACTATCATCCATTCTAAATGTTCACTAATCATTAAAGAACAAATCTTTAACCACTACAAAACTTCGTTCTTAAAGAACTTTTAAATTGGACGGCGTTTCGTCATAATGACGTTCCAGCTAAAACTTAGACTTTGCATTAAAACAAATTTGCTAAAAAACTTTTTTAGAACTAGTTACTGGAAAATTTAGATGAAAAATACCATGTGTTTGAAGGATTTGCAATTTGCGATCCTGTATTTTTCATAATAGTTTTAGAGGTTTATTTCTTCGTGTTTCCCAAATTCTAATGGAAAATGCAGATTAGACGCTGCTCCGCCGCAACGTCTGACGGCGTCAATTTCTGTTCCATTTCGCGCACGGTTCGCTATAATACTTTTTCATTAATTCGAGTATAAATTAAGCTATCTCCTTAAAAATATTACAAGATAAAACTCATAAATTCGGCACAATAAATACGTGTTAATTATGATATTTTCGAAAGATCAAGCCATTGAAAAAAATGTTTTAGTATCCAATCGTTATCGAAAAATGTTTATAATTTCGACGTGCTCCGGGTACCACTAGGTGTGGTTGCTAAGGCAACTGCAATATGCATGTCAATAAAAGTTTAAAACATTTTTCTTCAGGTATGAAGTCAGTGATAATTAGGGCAGCGCTTAATACAAGAATTGTGAATGAAATGAAAGTAGTAATTAAGCATTTAAGACTGTCTACGAACTTTCTGGACAACCCTCGTATTGAGAAATTTGCAATAACAAACATGTTTTCAATGATTTCAATCAAAATAATGTTACTAATTTGTAAACAAAGCGTGTTACTGTACCAAGCGACCATTCTCTTAAACAACCTCTTTTTAGTGGTCCGATAAGTGGCCGCTTAATTTATGTTTTACTGTAGTATCTAAACTTACAGCCTCTCTTTCCCTGTCCATAATAGCTTCGAGTTCATCAAAATGTCGGAGTTTGATCTCGAGCTTCTTCATCTGTGTCTCCACAAGTAGAGCTACCAGACTCTTGATCTTTCTCTCTTCAACTGCAGCTAGATGCTGAAATAAAACAGCTCTAAACTTAACTCATAAATAGCATTTTTTTAGGGCTACCATATGTCCATGGCTCAACAGAAAACGGCCCTGCGTTCAGGATGACAAAAAATGTAAAAACTGTTTGTATATTATTTCCTGCTCAAAACAAAACAGTCCTTTAACGGTACATGTAGTTTTAACCATTTCATGCTGGACTATCAGTTCTTTGTCTAAGAGGTGTTTAGTACTCATTTAACAACTTAGGTCAAACCACAACCTACTTCAACTATTTATGTGCTTCTTGAAAGATATCACAGAGAGGAGTATTGTCAAAAGTGAGATTTCAAGAATGGTAAAAATATGACATTTTGTCCTGTTGCACAATAATTCCAAAACACTCAATCCATGACAGAGTTTTTAAGACTTCAAAACTTGAAGTTAATGAGACATTTTTATATATTGACTTGGAAGATTTTTGGTCCATCAATCAAGAACAGACTAAAATCATCAAAACTGGTTCCAAAGGGTTGAAAAATTGTGATCTTAGGAGTCTTTTTTAAATTTTTAAGTTATACAGATGTAGATTATTTCTTTCAAGTAATAATTTTGCCTTATTTGAATTTACAACACCAGAAGGAGTAATCAAGCAGCAATAATTCAATTCTAGTTGTTTCCATCAAATTTCATGCATTCTGATTGGCTGAAAAATAGCTTTAATCTCTCAATGGAATAAATTTTGATTACACAGCAATTTTGTAAGCTTCTGATAAAAGTAGTCCAATAACAAAAATGTTTCATTGTTGGCAAATCTTTACATTTTTTGCTTCATGATATTAAATAAATAAGGTAGGAAGATAATATTTTTTGAATTCATAGAGGTATGAAACTAAAAACCTAATCACACTAATGTATGAATCTGGTTCGCTTATTCCTAGTGTGATTTAGTTTTTAGTATCATACCTCAATGAATTCAACAAATACTCTCTTCATTTCTTAATTGAATCAGCACTTACAATATTCAAGAAAGGGCTACAATATTTCAGAATCTTACCTTGGCTTTCACAGCTGCAGCAGACAGGGCAGCTGCCGCAGCAGAAGCAATATTTCCTCTATCCTTCTCTATCGTCTTTTTGGCAACCTCTAGACTTGTCTCACTAGATTTCTCTCCATCTGTCTTACTGTCTTCCTTCTTTTCTCCATCCTGTAAAACAGAAAATACCAAATGAAAATACAATGCCTGTAGTAGGGATGTACAGTGATGACTTTTCAAGCCAGTCATTTGAGTTTGAAAGGTGTCATAAGTTTATTTTGAGATTCTAAAATTTCAACCAGATACACATACAGCATACAATTTCGGGAATGTGAGTTTTAATCCTTTTGTGTTTTTTGCTGTTGTATTCTAAATCTCCCACTTACAAAGTAGAAGGGGTATATAGAGTTCACCATGTCTGTCTGTCTGTACATCTATCTGTCCGAAGACTTTTTTTGTTTCCAGATTCTAACTCAAGACCTAAAATCATGAAACTTTACACAATTGATGAATTTGATTAGTTTTGCAGACAGACAGACAGTTGGACACTCATTCAAAAATAATCCTTGACTTTTTTATGCAGTATGTATAAAATTTGAGGCTTAATACTCACTTCATCTTTGTCCTGTTTGCTGTCCCCATCAGATTTCTTCTCTGCTTGGTCAGTGTCCATTGCTTCTTCTCCCTGAAGAAATATACATGATTAACAAACAATCTCACATACAATCAGATCATCCTAACTAGAAAGCCATGAATGGCTTGAGGTGCTCCACAGGCTTAAAATTCTTGTAAAAGCAAATGAATGTTTTGACTAGATTTTTAGATGTTTGGGGTTCTACTGATGTTGCAAATGATTTCAAAATTTCAAATATAACAAACAGAGAAATGACCTCCGCTCTAAAAAGACATATTTTTGATCAAATCAAAATAATTTTTGGCTGCTTGATAATGGGTCACCCAAAGATCATACCAAAAATGTTTGATTGATATACATCAGTTACTTTCTGAGAAAATGATTTTCACAGTTTCCACCTTTAAACATATTGAGAAATGACCTTCGCCCATTAAATGCATATTTTTCATCCAATCAAAATAATTTTTGGTACACTGATAAAGGGTCACTCAAGGATCATTCCAGTGAAATTTGGTTGATATCCAAAATTTAGATTCTGAGAAAAGGATTTTCAAATTTTCCACTATTAAACATATAGAGAAATGACCTCTGCCCATAAAATGCATATTTTTCATCCATTCACAATGATTTTTTGTAGATTGATAAAGAGTCACTCAAGAATTATTCCAGTAAAATTTGGTTGATATCCATCACTTACATACTGAGAAAATGATTTTCAAATTTTCCACTATAAAACATATAGAGAAATGACCTCCGCCCCAAAAATGCATGTTTCCATCCCATCACAATGATTTTTTGTAGACTGATAAAGGGTCACTCAAGGATCATTCCAGTGAAATTTGGTTGATATCCATAAGTTACATTCTGAGAAAATGATTTTCAAAGTTTCCACTATATAACATATAGAGAATTGACCTCTGCCCATAAAATGCATATTTTCCATCCGATCACAATGATTTTTTGTAGACTGATAAAGGGTCACCCAAGGATCATTCATGTAAAATTTTATAAGTATCCATTGATTATAATCTGAGAAAACTCACTTTTTACCATATTTGGAAATTAGCCACACCCATTAAATCCATGTTTTCCATTGGATCAAAATTTCTTGAACAACTTTGATAGAGGGTCACCCAAGGATCATTCCTGTGAAGTTTGGTTAAAATTCATCCAATAGTTTCTGAGGAGAAGATTTTTAAAGAAAAGTTTACGGACGCACGCACGCACGGACGGACGCACCACAGACACAACGCCATGACAAAAGCCCCAGTGGCTTTCAGCCAGTGGAGCTAAAAAGGGCAGTCTTTGTGAAATTTCTTACCGCATTGGCTTCAAAGCAACGACAAAAGGTAGGTAATTGACAGAACATCTGAGTGTTGTACTAAGCTATAGTTAAAATGCTTATTTCAACTTCACACAACTATAAGGATTGTTCAAGGACAATTTATGTCAAGCTGGCAAAATTACAACCTTCAATTTTAATATTGACCACAAACTTTAACCTGGTCATAATGAACCCAGAATATTCCTGCTTTAGTAGGAGGTATAGACAAAGATCAGTCTACACATATGTGCAGGCTGATCTTAGTCTATACCTTCTAATTTTTCCTTTATAAACGAGAAGAGTTTGAAATTATATTTTTCAAAAATGAATACTGACTCTCAATAAGTCAATTCATAGCTTTCAGCTCTTTAATTAAATGGCACTTTTTTCCTAGATTTCTTTTCTGAATGATAAGGGTCAATTATAAAGAGCAACTGCGCAAAATGATCATGAAATTCCATGATAAATGTCAAAGCTATGCCCTTTACAAGCTAAGTTTTAACAAAATGATATCAAAGGCAACCTTTTACCAACTACGATTGAGTGAACCATACTTCAGATAAACTGGACTGACAGATTATTGCAACAATATAATTAGTAACAGTGAAAAGTGTGTCTTGCACACAGCAATGTAAACTGATAAAATCCATCATTTATTTAGACTGCTAGCGTAAAGTTTACTTCCTACATATATCTAAACACTTGAAATTTACACAATGCATTCAGATTCTGATTGCAAAGAGCAGAATGAAAAGGTATCGTATTCATTGCCAATTGATATCTGAAAGTGACCCATATCTCAAATAATTGGCAACATCTGTACCAACTCATGTTTTTATTTCCCGCTCTTACCTTTCCATCTGTGCCTGGTTCTTTTTTTACTTCCTTATCTGTCCCTTCTTCTTTCTTTTCTTTATCTCCTTCCTTTTTCTCTTCTGTGAATGGAAAATTTCAGAAAAAAAATGAAATCTAAACTGTACTTTTGGATTTTTTTCGCCATAGTCTAATTTTTGCCAATTTTGCCTTCCTTGCTAGGTTGCAGATACGAAAACGCACATAAATAATCCAAGTATTTTGAAAATGTGCAATTCATACTTACAACTTATGAAAAGTATCTCATACATTCACACATGAACCTGTCTACATTAGGTTCAATTACAGTTACCGTTACAAATATGAATTAAATAATTGTATTTGTTATCAAAAGTGATAAATTTAACACTTTTTTGCCAGTTTTAAATTGGATTAACATCAAAGATTTTAATTGGTGTGCATGTTTGCCTAGAAAAAGTAGATGCAGTTACCACCTGCTTAATTATGGAATAGTAATTTTCCATGTGAACTCTTCACAAATGACCAATTTATACAAGATGTGTTTGTGAAACACTAATGCACCCTTAACAGCAATTTTTTTTCAAAGTTTGACCTTGACAGATGATCTTGACTTTGGTGCCAGCGGATGCGGATCATTGAGATCTATCGTCATGCCAAATTTGAGCTTTGTATGTCAAATACTCTTGGAGAAGAGGCAAAGGTTAAGTTTTCGGACAGACAGACAGACAGACATGAGTAAAACAATATGCCCCCGATCTCTCGATACGGGGGGCATAAAAATCAAATTTAATTTTTGTGCATCTTTTTTTCACCACCTATCCTAGGTGGCAAAAATAAGATGCACCAAAATAAAACCTATACTTTTTTGATAAAAGTGGCAGAAATAAGACAACACAAAACTATCCCAAATATGGTATGTAATGACACAAAACTGGGAATTTTCTAATTGCCAGATTGTTACTACTGAACCCAAAATCAACTGGTTCCCTACTATACTAAAACAGTTTTTACAATGACTACAAAACATTTTGTTTTTCTTCTAATGGTGTGTTTACTTTTAATTCTATGACTGTCTCTCTGTTTTTCTGGGAGTGCACAAGCAATAAGAATCTTATCAAAAACAGGACTGAAAAGCTACTTTTACTACTTTTTCATTTATGGCTGAATGGGCAACCAAAATATTGCATAAACAGCTTAAACAAAGCTGTATAAACAACATTTTGGTCACTCACTGAAAATATGTAATCCACTTTTACTAGGAATTACCGTAAAATGTTGTTAATAAAGCTTGAACAAAATTGTATCTACAACAACCAACAACTGTGACCTACCTTATGCTTTTTCTGGAACCCTACCAGCAATAATAGAATGATCCAGATTGAAATCAGTTCCTACATCGTTACTTTTTGAATGTTTACATGCATTCAACACTAGTACTATGGCATACCTTCTATTTTTTTCTTGCACCTTATTAGTGATACCAGACATATCAAAACTGAAATTCTTAAATGAAAAGGATGTTTTTATTCTACCATTTTTTGATGAACAAGCAAATGTTTTTAATAAAGCTTGAACAAAGCTGTATTTACAACAAGCAACAACTGTGACCTACCTTCTGTCTTTTCTGGTACTGTACCAGCAATACCAGATTGATCCAGACCAAAGTCAGGTCCAACATCTTTACCCTCTGAGGCAGCTTTCTCTACCATTTTAACATGGGCATCGATCAGTGCTGGGGGAACCTCATCCTTCATCTTAGAGAATTCCTCTGTGAATATAAAGGTCAAATAGAACATCATTCTAAATTAAAACTAAAATGCTTTACTTAGGGCAACTCGTTTTGAGTACCCAAATAATTTATTTCAAATGTAGCCTTGATCTTTCACCTATTTGAATAGATCTTTCAAAGGTCACTTTAAAACATGAATTAATGATCAACTCTAAACCCAAATGGTCAATAAATATAGAAATTCAGGTCAACAAAAATTTGATCTAGAACCATGACCATACCAAAACAATTTTTTTCATTGAAACAATCATTCAGGAAGAAAAAAAGTTCAAATGGGGATTGAAATATTTACAGTTTTTTGTTACTGACTAGTCATACAATTGAATAATCATACAGCAAAAAATTATTAAAGTAGCAAAGGGGAGAAAATTTTTGTGCGAAAATGGTGGCATCAAGGTCTAAACAAATTTGGACAGAGAGTGGAAGTATGGACTTACCCAATCACCCTAAACTGACATATAAACAAGCAAACTTTCCTTATTACAAGCAGGATTCAAAAGATGAATTTCAATAATTATATTACATGTCAGATGAGGTTTTAGTCTTACATCAATGGACTGTAGGACTCAATAATAGGGATCATAGGGGTTCTTGCTTGAAAATAATGAGTTCCTGTTTTAAACACAGGCAATTTCTTTTCAACTATCATCTTTTTTATTTCCTGTAAAAATATTGAGGTATTATCTGTTTAAAGCTAAACTAAGAATTGGCCAGATATGACCTTTTGAGGCTTAATTACAGCAAAGAATTGAAGACATTTTAGAATCAGTCTTCAATTCTTGTTCTGTAGATGATCCCCACAGGGTCCAATGGACTCAAATCAGATAAAATTTAAAGTCCTGTGTATTTATTTATATGTCTCAGCCTGTTGGTCTCTTCAAAATTTCAAAATTACACATGTCTACATATTCATGCCTACATAATCTGTAAAAAACAATCCATGTACTCACCCAGAGCTGATTTGGCAGCAGCACTGGCCACCCGTGGGTCAACAGTGGAAGCCAGGAATGCCACAGTAGACATCACTGGATTACCGGCTTGTGAAAATGGAAGGGGTTGATAGGCTAGGGGACCTGGAATATAACATTCAGACATACAGTTAAGATGGTGTAATGCCGGTCTAAAATCTTTACTTCGCAATTAAATGCTCAATCAAATGAGTACCTATAACATAAGACTTGTGCATATAGGATTTACATACTTTTATGAAACAGTATTTTTCTATTCTTAGCTGACATGGAACCCCATTTATCATCTAACAATTTTTTAACTTTTTGGAAACAACCAATGCAAAATGTGACTATAGTGAATAATTTGATCTACAAATTTTATGTTTTCTATGCATAAAGTTAGTTGGAGTGAAGTTAAAATCAGAAGCAAATATCTAAGACTTGACTAAAATTGGCATAATTGAAAATGAAACTTTTGAGTGAATTTAGAGTTACAAACAAATTCTAGCTACCTAAGCAAACTTATTTTCAAGAGGCTTGTAGGAACCGCTGATTCAAACTTATTCTGGTCTTACTCCAAAACTAAATATTCTCCATAAAGCTATTGTAATTCTATGAATTACACATAAATTAACACTGTACAGGATGCAATTGCAATTTTAGGAAAACAGTGCAGTGTTTTTTTCAAGCAACTATTATTATCCTAGTCATTTCTTCTTGATAGGTGTCTTGTGATAATTGTATGTAATTTGATGCATTAATGAAGGAACTGCTATATTGAAGTTTCTACCAGTCCTCTACATATATCACAGGCCTCAGGACTGATCTTTGAGTCAACAAATGGCGATACATACCCAAATGACCAAAATCTTCCTCCAAGTAAGGGTCTTCAATAGGTAGTCGTAGAAACTGTAGAATACACTCATCCTGTGTTCTACTGCCAACATGCTCACTGATTTTGTTCCAGTCATCCTTGTACATCTCTAGCGCTTCCAAAAGTAAAAGTGTCTCCTGATCTGTCCATTCACGGGTCCGTGTGGCAGCTCCTTTATCCTGTAGATAAAGTTTTATATCAAATTTATTTAAGGCTTGTTGAGAATTTATCAATTATAATAGATTGATAAATTCTCTGTTTTAGCAGAAAAATTTCAAAATTCATAAAATTGCTGTTTTATTTGTATTCTCATATTTTCAATTGATTCATTTTAAATGTTTAAAACTTTTTTTATTTTTGTTTTTTTTTTTCAGATATATCACTGAAAAGCACTGGATCTGATTTACCTTACCCAATGACATGACCACATGACAAAAGGCCGAGCATGCTTTGCTTGGATTTTAACCCGGAACTTTTGCTTTCTCTCAAATTACAAGTCTGCAGCCCTAATCACTGTGCCATGCAGGACAACTGACAACAAATTAAGGTCACAAGGACCTGACAGAAGTAGACTGTATAAAACACTTTTTATTAAATATTTTTTAATTCTATTCTAAAGATGATCCCACAAGGGTCCAAGGCACTCCCTTCAGATTATTTTGTCAAACCTGGCTACTTATTCATGAGTTCCTTATGCCCCTTTAAACCAAGGGTTTTATTCCAAATTTGTTTACTAAATCTGATATGTTCCTGTTTGCAGCAGGCATAGACAAAGATCAGCCTGCATGTGTGTGTGCAGGCTGCTCTTTGTCTATACCTTCTGCTTGTTAACTGAAAGTAAACAATATTTACAGAATAAATTCAAAAGAAATACAGACAAACATTCAAGCCCCTTAATGCCTCCAGTCCTTTAATTTCAATGCACTTAGGTCAAAGGAATTGATTCAGAATTAATTTAGAATAAATTCAGAATAGGCTTTTAGAAAAGGTTTTACGACACATCTTGTTTAAAATTTGACTATTTTCATATCGCCTTATATCAATAAGACAGACCTACCTTCAGAGATTTCTTCCCATACATATCTGTGCGTAGACCAAAGTTAGTAATGTCCTTTCTCTCATCACTATCTTTATTATCTTCAAAGTTGATTATCTGTTTGGCTGCTGATGGCTGAAATAAAACATGTCTTCCTAAAGTCGAATACACAATAAAACGATAAATGACTGTAAAATGATATATTTTGTCTATTAATGCTAAATTCACCTATGCTAGTTATGAAGTTAGATCTTGTATTCAATGGAATATATTCTGATGGGATGTCATATTTTTAACAGGACCTTTGATCTAAAATGAGACATATAAATAGAGCTACAGATAGAGGGTGTATTTGGGTTTCAAATTGTATTATTTCACTTACACATGTAGTTGCACAAGTTCTATATTGTCGAGACAATTCAAATAAGTACCCACAGCATAGTATTTTAATTAGAAATAAAGATTTTAGACTGGAAATACTCCCCTTTTGTATCTGTACCTCTAATTATGGGCTTACATAATTTTCCCACAGTAACAAGCTTTTTGTTTTGATATAAGGCTGACATATATTTTACTGAAAATTTAGGACTCAAGTAACATGTAAAAGTGGCAGAGGTTTGTAATTAAAAACCTTTTAATTCATTCTAACAAATGTATTTTCAATAACCAATTTTATTTGTTTGCTGGCAGTTTTCATTATTTGAACACACTTTCAGTTGTATCAAGGTAAAGTTCATTTATTCATAAGCGCCATGGTAACCACCTGTATTATGAAGGGGTATTGCCTAAACATAAACATTAACATTTCTAATGCTTTTAATCTGCTGTGTACAAAGTTTTGGCAGACACTAATGACTAATATGAGCATGCACAGGCGTGTAGTCAGATCCTAGTCTATGTTACCTGTCTTCTACTCAATTATTGTTCAAAGAACTAAAGTCACACCACATCATACATCTACCCTAGCAATATATTACCTGATTGAGTCTAGGTGGGTTGACAGGCTGTAGACCAGATGGAGTGTCAGCCATGATGTGGAAATGAGACGTGGGTGGGGGACCCATAGCTGTGGGGCGACTGTCTGCATCAACTTGATAGTTTATCAAACCCCACTGTTCCAAGAAAGCATGAACTCTGAAATTATAGGAGATTAAAAGATATTTCTAAAATATCTTTAAAAATTTCTCTTCAAAAATAATAACATTGTGAATTATAGTCTAAAACAAGTTGTTGGATGGTTGCTTTCTTTGCCATGCTATGCAATCGATTTATCATCATTCAAAGGTAATCTGCATAAAGTTGGTAAAAGTATTCTTCCTGTTGATGTCCAGGTTTATATGTTACAAAAATAATTCCTTCTTTAATCTCCTTTATTAACACAAACCTAAATCAGGACCACCTACAAATGGCTGATGTTTTTGCAAAATCATTCATAAAAAATAATCGGTATTTTCTCTCTCTGATAGCATCAATTTCTCTTTTATCATGGAATATTCATTTTCAGTAAATACTACCATAGTTAACTTTAAGATATCAAATAATTATAATTTTTCACTGAATAACTAAAACAATTTCAATGCTATCATCACTTATCCTATATAAAACACAGTATTTCTCCTTCTCTCAGAAAATTTCCTATGCTTCTGAATAACCTTAAAGTTTATCATGATTCAAAACTGGTTGACAAATGACCTACCTCATGACACAACACACATCTCCTGCCAAGTTCCGTCTACAAGATGTGCTGGTGAGATATTCCATGGGATTTAATCTATAGGTATCTATGATGAAGTTTCTGTAAGCCATATACCTGAAATAATAGGTAACAAATTGATATGACATCGTGATTGATTATGCTTAATATTATCATGCAATGGCAATACATGTAATTATCTTACATCAGTACCTGTGCCTGAGATTAAAAAATCTTTTTTGTGCTCAAGTGAGAATTTTCACAATTTCAGAATTAAAATAGATGTATGAACTTAAAAGATAATATTAATAAGTTGTTTCATATACCAACTTGTTAATATCATCTTTTATATTAATATTTTTCATCGAAGTATAAAAATACATTGAAAGCTTGAATCTCAAGCTGAAGTTGAATTCAATAATCAGTTGAGAATAAGAGAAGTTTTTTGATCTCCTAAATAAATGTTTATTAACTAATATGCATTGTTTTATCTTACAATGCACAAGATCTCACATGAAGAGCATAATTTGAAAAGTTATTTTTTACATCATCTGAGCCTTAGTGTAACATTTCCAATGAATTAGAATAATTGAATTTTCTTTGATCATGCATTCTGATTGGCTGAAAAATTAGTTTTATTCCCCAATAAAGTCAACTTTGAGTACACAACTATATTGTAAGCTTCTGCACAAAGTAGTCCAAAAAAATCTGTCCCATTTGGAGAAATATTTCACTTTAACTTTATTATATTAGATAAATAGATATGAAGAGAGCATTTGTTGATTCCATGGAGGTATGAAACTAAAAACCTAATCTCACTCATGTTTGAATCTGCTTCTCATATTCATTCAGTGTGATTAGGATTTTAGCTTCATGCCTCCATGAAATCAACAAAGGCTCTCTTCATCTCTTAAAAGATTCAAAGTGAAACACTCATTTAACCTTAATCTTTTCATACTGATTGTTATTTTCACATTGTGCTCTGATGATTGTAAATGACTCAAAAAGTCTCTTGTTGCTCATCAAACAGTCTCAGAGCAAGTCAATACTTATCTAGACTTCTCAATTTCTTCATATCATGCACATGTGATGATGAAAATTGATGAAAGCATCACGCAAAGATTTGTAATACTTACACTTCTGGAGATTTTGACTTGTTTTTGCCATTAAAGAATTCAGGGAGGGCTCTTCTCTCTATAGCGTTGATCCCATTGTAGTCAAACCATGAAGCATAACTGGGTACAATAATGTGATGGGTTTGTTCTGTGACAGAGTCGTCATTGTCTTCTTTGTCCTTACGCTCTTCTTGATCACCTCCCTCATCTGCCTTCTCCTCACCATTCTACAAACACAAAGAGACACAAAATTACAAACAGAGGATATTGAATGAGAGGTCATAAGATACCAGATTTTTTTAACAAGCCATCTAAAACAGATAACAAGGGGACCATGATGGTCCTAGATCGCTCACCTGAGTCTCTTTGACCCCTGGGACATCACATTAATTAAGTAGGTAGATGTCATAAAGAAGATAATTTCTACATAAAACCAACTTAGATGAAGTTTGGGCCAAAATTGTGGCCCCTCGAGTTATAACAAGAAAATTGTCAGTAATTTCCATGAAGATTGGGCCATGCATATTTGTGGCTTCTAGAGTGTAAACAGGAAAATTGTCATTAAGGCCCCTTTTCCCATGATACCTCATGGATCCTTCCCATTTTCAATAGGGTTCATCCTTGTGACCTGGCCAACTTTCTTATCAAGTTTCATGAAGATTGGGCCATATTTGTGGCCTCTAAAGTGTTAACAAGAAAATTGTCATTAAGGCCCCTTTTCCTGTGATATGGCATGGATCCTTCCATTTTGCAATAGGGTTCATCCTAATGACCTGGCCAACATTTTGACCAAGTTTCATCAAGATTGGGCCACATTTGTGGCCTCTAGGGTGTAAACACTAAGATTGTTGATGCCGGACGACGGACAACAGAAGACACACGATGGACGGCGGACATTCAATGATCACAAAAGCTCACCTTGAGCACAATGTGCTCAGGTGAGCTAAAAAGGCTTTACTAAGTACCCTCAACATAGGGTTTTCGGGAGTATTTACGGATTCAGATTGCCATCACTATCTCTTATGTAAAGTTTGTTAATATAATCTTAATGAATAAAGAAGACCATACTTAGACTTTGAAAGGTTCAAAACTTGTAATATTCTCCTAGTTGCTCAGACTCCTCCATAGCTTTTGAGTTAAAACACTAATTTTCATATTCCCTTTTTTATACTTCCTAAACATCAGACTGCACATATTCCGGATTCAGCATGACAAGGGTTAAAACCAGCCAGTTTTGTTTCATTCAAATCAAGAAACTGTCCAGCCTAACCACAGAGCCATGATGGACCATACTTCTGGTAATAGGTTACCCACCAATTGACATTGTTGTTCAATTGGTGGTGTAACCTAAAACTAGGAGTAGGGTCTTTGTGACAATCTTAGTGGTTAACATGGACGGGGTCTTGATCTGAGAGAATTCAAATTTTGTTGGTTTTAAGGTAGTGGAACCTTTATTATTCCGTAACATTTTAGAACTTAGAACTTTCACCATGTTGACCGAGGTTTCCTAATGAAAATCATTAGGAAACCTTGATTAACACTGTTAAAGTTCATTACTTCCAAAACGTCTACTACCTTAATCCTGTGTGTGGCAACCAGGGGCTACGCTGCCGTTAGCCAATTTAGCCAATGGCGAAAATTTCAAAAAATTGGCTAAAGAAAAATCCAATTGGCGAAAATGTTGACTAAAGGGATAAAAAGGGTAAAATCAGTTTAAACAGCTGTCCAGCGAGACAAAAAATGATACACATTAATCGTGTTCAGTCAGCCGTTACATAAACTTTTACAGTGTGAAGATAACCTTTATCGGAAAACACGCGATTAGCAGACAGCATACTGATTGTTTACTATGCAGTGGGGATTTAGTTTAAACGTTGATCTAACAGTTTGATTTATTGGTTTAGTGCTTTATCATCCTTTAATTGGGTGATTAGCTCAGATTTATTCGGCAATGGAAATTAAAGGTGGAATACGTTAATTGATCAAAAGGTTAATGGCTAGATTTTCGGACAAGGAAGTCACAGCTATTTTGACATCCGTCGCAGATTTTTTAAATCCCCTTCTAAAAGACTCTGATATGTCTGCTGATATTGATACAATTTTTGAGAATTTGGTCTCTTCAGGGTTTGAGGGCCCAAACATGAATTAAATTCATTTATCAAAATTTTCTAGAAATCACCATTCACTGTGATGACATAAAATATGCCCTAACTTGGCATTTAAAAAGAAAGAGACCTTTCCAGCTCATTGTGAACTTGCTCAAAGATTGCTCACTGCACCAGTTTCTATTGCTGATTGTGAACGTAGTAGGGTCAGCAAACAAAATTTTATAAAAACCCTATCAACCCACAAAATTTAGAAAATCTCATGAGTCTGTCTATAAAATGGCCCTTACATAGACAAATTTGATTATGAGAGATTTTGAGGTCTGGGCTGAAAAGAAGTATAGGAGAATACTGAAGTAAAACATCAAAATTCTTCAATTCTGTCTTCATAAAGTAGAATTAAGCAACCTTCGAAAGTAAAAAATGTACAAATGTACAGTATCCAAAATGTTTTTTCTAGTGCTGAAATGTATTTTTTATGGCAAAGTTGAAACTTGTGTGTGCTACTGCTTTGAAATTGCTTTTTGATATACATATTTTATAATATATAAATAAATAATCTTAAAAAAGTAAAGATTCCTTATATGTTATTCCGGCCCGTTTTCTGACTAAAGGTTGGCTAAAAATCCCACAAATTGGCTAAAAAAAATCTCAATTGGCTAAAGTGTTGGCTAAAAGAAATTTTGACCCAGAGTAAGCCCTGGCAACCCTAACAATACATTGATTGAATGGAGTTTTACGTTGCTTTCAACATTTTTTCAGTTATATCGCAGCAGCTGGACCACCTAACCATGGATTTCTGGTATTTCTCTCACCAGTACTACCATCACATCCTTTCCTAGCCTCCAGCTGCTATCTCACATTGGTCTACGATTATCAACCCGTTGGTAAGAGACAAATAGTCAGAACTAATGAAGGCCATTGTTGGGGATAAAGCCTGGGACCTCTAGATTGACAGTCCAATGTGCTACCAACTGCCCCATAACAATAAAGCCATGAAGGACCATGTTCCTGGTTATACCCACCAATTGAGATTGTTCCTCATCCATATCCATGACTGATCCACCTTTAATTGGTTGAAACTCACTGTCTTTGTTACTTCTTGTGGATGCTGAAATATAGAAATACAATGTATACTTTTATACTTTATTCTTTATTGCATAAACACATATGGTTATAGCATATCAAATTATATAAATTCACCCATATATTATGTAATAAAGCTCATTTATCAGAAAAGCACATGTTTGTATGAACTAGTCTGTAATTCAGACAGTATACAGTATATGCAGTGAAGATATGTAATCTCACACAATATTCTTTTATAGACATTCAATTGATACAGTGTTGAAATATTTTTGAGCAATAGCATAGCATTACTTAATCCTTCCCATGAGGAATGTATTATGTAACTGATGTATACAAAGCTTTGGCAAGACGGTAGTCAAAAACCTGCCTGCACAGATGGGCAATTTGACCTTAACCATTACTGCTTATGTCCCAAAAATGGTCAAATCAGGGTTATAGTCTGACATTAACAAATTAGGGTTCAAAAGACCCAATCATTGGGATCTAAGGGATCCTTTCTTAAATTTTGGGAGTTTTGCTTTAGGAACAGGCTATTATCTTGTATTTCGTAGATTAGTAGAGCTATTCCTTGGTTAAATGTAAAGAAATTGACAGAAGTATATCAATATTTATGGCTCCACTTCAGGATAGAATTGAAGACTGTTTAAAGCAGTCTTCAATTCTTTATGGGACTCACATCACATAGGTTTGAGGGTCCTGGCTACTTGTCTTTGAGTCTCAGATGCACATAACCTGCCTCCCTTAAAACCCTGAACAAATTCAATGGGAAAAGGGCTAAACGGTGATTACACATACACAATTTAAAACTTAAAAGATGCAGTCCAAAGAAAACATAGGCAGCCATGTGACAAAGCCTGTATGTTTGGTTCAAGGTCAGCTGTAAGGTCATCTTTACAATTTTTCTGTAGGATTTACCCTTTTTGACGGTTGACCCCATAACTGTACAGCTACTTGCATATAACTAAAAATACATGTTTAAGAGAGTGGGACCTCTTGTATGTTTGGTTCAGGTGTAACTGTACGGCCACTTGCATATATTTATACGCACCCGTTTTAGAGAGCGTTACCTCCTGTATGTTTTATTCCAGAGGTGGGTCTTCAAGGTTAGATGTAAGGTTATTGCTATATATGATTTACCCTTTTTGAGGGCTGACCCTGTAATTGTACCACTACTTACATAAAGTCATGTACCTGTTTTAGAGAGTGGGACCTCCTGTATGTGAAGTTTTTGTGTTGAGTCCTTAAATTCAGCTGTAAGGTCATCTTCATCATACTTTCTATACGATTTACACTTTTTGAGGGCTACCATGTAACTGTACGGCCACTTGCATATATTAATACATACCTGTTTTAGAGAGTGGGACCTCCTGTATGTTAGGTTCAGGTGTGGGTCCTCAAGGTCAGCTATGAGGTCATCTTCATCATCCTCTCTGTAAGATTTACTCTTTATGAGAGCCGATGCTGTCACGGTACATTTACTTGAACATATTTATACATACTTGTTTGAGAGTGGGACCTCCTGTATGTTTGGTTAAGGTGTGGGCCCTCAAGATCCTATCTTCTCTATAAGATAAACCCTTTTGGAGGGCTGACCTCATCACTGTACCGCCACTTGCATATATGTCTACATACCTGTTTTAGAGAGTGGGACCTCCTGTATGTTTGGTTCAGGTGTGGGGTCTTCAAGGTCAGCCGTTAGATCATCTTCATCATCCTCTCTATAGGATTTACCTTTTTTGAGGGCTGACCCAGTAACTGTACGGCCACTATAAGACACAATCAGAGATTTATCCTCACAATATTAGATTTTATCAAAGTTTATCCTTTTTCTGGTTAAAAATTCAGCTCAAATAAGTAATTTATTATCATAGAACATCAATCTAATTTCTATTACCAATCAGATGCCTACATTGACTGCTTTCTACTTCATTTCTGTGGTTAAAACTCAAGCTAGTAGAAATGTCCCTGAGATTGACTTTTTTTAAATAAAATTCTATTCCAGCAGTTTGCCTATAAAATGTCCATAAAATAAATTATTCATAAAATCTTTGATACACAGGTATATCCACCAATACAGTAATAACAGTCATCAGTTTCTTTTCTAGGATTCTTAAACATCGGGTAAGGGTTAAAATTGGACATTGCAAAAAAAAGTTCTTGTGTGAGTGAGGTTTTATTTAGCAATACACATACTCTCTATTGTCTTGTCACAACAGACTAAATAGAAGATAATTGTTTGTTTCAGTGCAAGATCTATTTTTAGGAGAGAACAACAAAAATTATATTTTCATGAGTGGCGGAGCCATAAGTGAAAATATTGCTTGAGTTGTTCATGAAATGAATTATATATCAATCTTACCCAAAAAACAAACAACTATTCCTTTTCTTTAATGCAAGACTGTGACAAAATGTAAAAATTTGGGGTAAATTGTCTTACAGCATGTCATTATGCATGTGATTGCTAAGCAATGTTAAAGATGATGACACTTAATGAGCTCACCTTAGATAGAGTGAAATGAATGAAAGCCGGTTATAAGTTTTTGATAATTTCACTGGTCAGGTGGTGAGTTTATCAAATGATAATCTACTGTTATTTCTTGATAAGCCAAAGAAAAGCATGAAAGAATACCTTTTTCTCTTCTTTTTCTCGGGTACTGGTGAAGGTGATCTTTTCCTTTTTGCTTTCTTTTTATCTTTCTTGTCATCTCCAAACAGCTGAAACAAAAGTAAGATAAATAAATTTACCCATTTTTAGATGTTCAAATGTTACCTGTCTGATTTCTATTTGAGTAATACATGTATTTTTACAATGAAGTGAATTTTGAGATATGTACACCTTTAAGGGTAAAAAGAAATGTTAGAAAAGGAGAAATATGTGTCACTACACAATGTAATTTTACTTCAACAGACTGTGAATGATCACACCTACAGAAATTAAAGAAAAGAAATCCATGACTTTGTGTGCAATCATTTTGATGTATTAGTTATATATATAACAAATAACACTTGTAAAGCTGAACTGCAGAGGTTATGTCCAAAGTACAGCCAGCACATTTTTGCAGTCTGATCTCAGTCTATACTGTTGTCATCAGTCACATCCATGTCTAACTATGAATTTCCAGACGGGATAAAGTTACTTACATCTTCAAATGTGTATTTTACTGGTAGCTTCTTCTTGTTTTTCTTTCCTTCATACTGTAAAACATGTACAATACAATTGACTTGGGCTTCAGACATCAGATCAAATTTTTGATGTTGTTTTGAAATCAGTTTTATTTTCTTACTCAAGGATAACACATGAAGGGTCAAGAGACTCTTATTTCCATTGTTGACCTAATTCAAACATCTTATTGTGAACATATGACGGGTCACATGTATGTAATGCTAACACTAAGTTTCAGTGTTATATGTAAGTTTGTGGCCAAAACCTTGTAACTTAAGCTTTATTCAAGATGCAGTTAAAAGATATCAAAACATAAGGAAACATCTTTATTTTTAACAAGAGGAACCCCATTTAGTTGCAAAACTTATTTATAGAAGCTTAACTCTTGTCATGCTGAACCTTGAATATTTGTGCAGTCTGATCTTAGTCTATATCACCTGATAAATACTGTCTGACAAAAAGTGCATTCAGTACTTTCACCCTTTTAATTCAATGGAAGTTTACCAAAGTTTTTATTCAGCATGACAATGGTTAATAGGCGAAAAACTAATTCAAAATCAATTTACTGCTATCTTTCATGACAGTATTTAATGAATTACTAGTGAATTAGTGAATATGTAAATAGTAACAAAGATATAACCAATGTTAAAGTTTGTCCAAAAAATAATAGAGTAAATGACATTTGTTTGTTTGTTTGAAATGAGTTTTACTGTACTTTTAACATTCTTTCAGTTATATCACAGTGACTGGAGTACTTAATAAACCTTTAATGAATTATTTGTAAATTATATGATTGATTGATTGAATGGAGATTAATGCCACTTTCAACATTTTTTCAGTTATATGGTTGATGCTGGAGCACCTAACAATGGATTCCTGGTATTTCTCACACCAGTGCTACCATTACATCTTTTCCTAGCCTCCAGCTACTGTCCCACATAGGTCTACAAATACCAACACATTGGAGGTCAGGAAGACAAATAGTCGGAGAGAATGAGTGCCACTGCCGGGAATGGAACCCGGGACCTTCTGAATGACAGTCCAACGAGCTACCATTGTGCTTCGACAGCAAAAAAAAGACATAAATGTTCTTTACTTGCTTCCAATAGAATCAAATCAAAGAATTATGTGAAACAAATCATGATTAACATTGTTAAAAACTTAAAGGTTATTAAAATATTTCAGGATCAACAGGTGAAAATTCTCTGTGAAGAAAGGTGCATGTTAGCTTGTTACTGGTGACAATTAATATCAAACTAATATCAAATTCCAGAAATGTCAGTACTTGTTTAGTCTGAAGAGCTTGCCCTCTCATAAACTTTGATTATTACTAACAACTTGAACATAAATCTCCCCACTGATTGCTAATTTTGAGATGTGACCTCAGGTCTCCAGATAAGGGGGAGTGATGGCATCTTAACCCTTGTCATGCTGAACCCTGAATATTCCTGCTTTAGCAGATGGTATAGACAAAGGTCAGTTACATATGTGCATTCTGATTTTGTCTATACCACTTGTTTTGGCAGCTTTGTTCTTGAAATTGATTTTCAAAGAGAAAGATTTCCCTATACCCTTAGATTCTAGAGCTTTCAGTACTTTGATATGAGTGCAATTCTTTAAAGGATTTTAATTCAGCATGACAAGGGTTAATCTGATATTTCTCATCCAAATTCTATGTTGTAGGTACTCAATTAGAACCCTCGACATAGAATTTAGTTGTCAGACGATGATTTTTTTCATTCTTGAAAGAAGAATCACTTCCCCCTATGTAGAGCTTATATAATCTTATCCTTTAACAACACAAACCATGTGAGTATGTTAACCATGTGATAATTGTGCACCTGTTACCTTGTAACCATATAACCATGTGCCTGTTAGCTGGCAACTGTATACCAGTTTATACAATATTCACAAACTTTATCAACCACTACAGAACAAACTGTGTGATAACCGTGTGATATCTGTGTACCTGATAGCTGGTAACTGTATACCACCAGTAACTACAATAATCACACAGACTTTATAAACAACTAAAAAAAACTGTGATTACCATGTGATAACTGTGTGTCTGTTAGCTGGTAACTATACACTGGTATATACAATACTCACACGGACTTTACCCCCCACAACAGAACAAACCTCTTCCTCCACTAAATAATCCTCTTCATTCATCCACTCATTGTATTCATCTGTGTCTAACAGCCAGTTAGATGATACCTGAAAGAGAAGAATTAATATAAAACTGGGGACTGACATAGCCCTTTCCATTAACAAGGAAAATAACTCACTGTGAATAGGAGTTAAACTCTCTTTTCCAGAAAAATTGTCTTGCGACATACTACTTTCAAATCAAAGAGTGACAGTTAGCTCAAGATGCTTGATTGTTGAAGGCTTTATTCTAAATGCAAAAAATAATTAATTCATTTTCAACAAAATTTCTGAAGCTTTTTTTTTCTTTAAAGGTGTAAAAAAAGTGGAATTGTTTGAGAATGGGGTAAACAATCACTATGCAGCTAAAAGTAGCTACCAAATATTGGGTACCAATCATAACATACTACCCTTACCTCCCAAGCTCCTGGCGGAGTCCATGGAGCTTCTGGTTCCACGTCTGAAACCTGGTCCATCAACCATATATCATAACTGAAAAATATTCACAATGCATTATAACATGATGGCGTTAAATGCACATATGAAAAAGAAAAGTCACATAGAACCTTATTCGCAATACAATTCATCTTTCATGTATTTTACTATATACACAGAAAGCTCTGCCCAGTTATGACATCATAAATTCGGTATTCCATGACCACTCATTCAATTATTTTTTGGGAAAAGTATTCTTACCTATTATTTTCCCCCTTTTCTGGCATATTTTCTACTGATTGACATGATTCACTAATATCACTTAAAACATGTTCATTTCATGTTCATTTTCTACTGATTGACATGATTCACTAATATCACTTAAAACATGTTCATTTTTTTTTTGTTTTCTTTTTTTATACAATATTCAGATTAAATGATGAGTTATTTTCTGTTCCTTGAGAATAGTTTAACCCTAAGGCTAACCTAGCACTAAGTATTAAATTAATTTTATTTTTCAAAAGTTTTCAGCATCTGCTATCAATTGGACCAGTCTAATTTTTTAAACCAGGATATATGGTAAGTAAATATGAACCCCCCCCCCCCCTTCTCACCTGTCTGGAGTATTCCACCAATGTAACAAGGTGTTTCTGTCACGCTTCATTACTGGTCGGCACCATTCTTCTGTAAGTAAAAAAGGTTAATATGATGATCAACATCCACTATCAAATTATTTTTAGTTGGGTTTACACCTCTCATGATTATCAATATAAAGTTTAGATTGAAGACCAAACGGTATTTTAATCAGAGTAGTATTTTAATCAGAGTAGAACACAAATCACAAATATGAGCAAAAATATTTACAGTAATGAATAGAAGTTGACAATTTATTGCATTATTTGGAAATTGATCTGCTGAAAATGTTTTGAAGCATAGGCTTTTTTCTTAAGTGATTAAGAAAGAGAAGTGATATCTATTTTTTTTTTTTTTCTATAGCGAATTCTTCAAATAACTGACAAAAACTCTGTCAACTAATTTTGAAATTGATCCTTTTATGCAGGAAGTCTCAATTTGTTAAGAGATGAAGAGAGTATTTATTAATTTCATTGATGCATGAAACCAAAAACCTCATCACACTGTATGAATTCGAGAAGCAGATTCATTCATGAGTTTGATAGATTCTTAGGTTCATGTGTCAATCAATTTACAAAAATCACTCTCTTGATATCTTATGATTTAATATCATGTAGCAAAATAGATTTTTTTTAGTAATTTTTTTCATTAAGGAATAAAACCAATTTTTCAGCCAATCAGAGGGCATGAAATTTGATGGAAACCAATAATATTAAGGTTCGTGTAAAGTGTTTGAGACCAAATTTTAAGGGCGCTTCATTAGCAAAGAAAAAACAGTATGTCCAGGTATATTGTATATCAAATTAAAGCTATTTTTGAGCACAAGCAGTCTTGCAGTTGCTTGTTCTGTACAAAATGACCCTTTTCCACAATGTTTTGAACCTTAAATTATTTTGACTCGAATCTATTTTTGACATCAATTTCGTAAATTACCTTCTTCTTTCTGAGCCATTCCATGTATAATATGTGTAGCATCTTCCTCATCCTCAGCTAGTGTTCCTTGATGACGTTTTACGATATCTTTTAGTCGAGATATCAGCGGTTTCTCCAGCGATTGTTTGATATAAATACACGGCTGAATATGACACTTGTTGGCCACCAGGGACTTCTGGACCTGAATGAACATCTCCACATTCCTGTCCATCCTTGATGGGGACTGGAAATCGAAACGCCTCCTAAACAGAAAAAAATAAATTTTAAATCTAAATCACATTAAAGAGAACAACATACAGTTCAAGAGGTCATTATAAGTACCTATCAATTATAATATATTTGCGACAAACAATATTTTTAAGTTGACCCCCTTAACTTAGAGTAAATTGGAAAACCAGTATTTTATAAGGAAGAAAACACTGCTGATGTAATAACCTCATGCACAAGTTTTTTTTTTCTTCTTTTCTAACAATAAAATATCTCCTTACTCTTTTTGCATAGAAGTAGGTCAAGAGCTACATTATATGGAAATCAGATGTCATTATGAATGATAGTTTATTATGAAAGAACGCCTTTTTTACTCTCAGTTATTTAACCCTCGTCATGCAGAATAAAAGCTGGACAAAAGAGTATTAAAATCAAAGTGCTGTTGTTTTTTTTTCAAATTATTTCAAATGATCTAAATAAATGAAACAACATAAACAACAAGCATTCTGAAGTATTGCATAGCAATACCAAGTCCCCTACCAGATTTATATATATCCCTAGAGTGGTATCTTTTTGGGGTGGTAAAGGTATTACTACCTCTCCAAAATATTTCAGCCAGTGGAGCTAAAAAACAGCTCAATATCTCCAAGGGTTAAGAAAAACAGTCCGGAAAATTTCCTGGTAATTTTCCAAGTCCAGCATCCAGATCCACAAAAATCAATGGACCGGAACCAAATTCAAACTTGTTCTGTAACTCATTGATGCGGACTCACATACCAAATTCAGCTCAATATCTCCAAGGGTTAAGAAAAAAGTCAGGAAAACTGAAATTTCTGACTGACAGACAGATGGATGGATGGATGGATGGATGGATGGATGGATGGATGGAGTGCAAACCTATAGTCCCCTTCCGCTTTCGCTGGCAGGGGACTAATAAAGTGTGTATACACATTTTTCTTATATTGTTACAGTTATATAGATAATTTGAAAGATTGATACGTTTTCATCATGGTTTGAAGGGGTCAAAAAAGGATCAAAACATGATTCATGTTTTGATCGTTTTTTGACCCCTTCAAAACCAGTTTTGACCTCCAGAATGTTATGGTCAAGTGGTCAAGGACTTCCAAATTTAAAAATTTAGCACAAGCCCTGTCTCTATACTTCCTGTCATATCTAGAATATTCTGGGTTTCAGCATGACAAGGGTTAATTTGACTATCCTAAGATTAAGGGTGAGGGCCAATAAAATCAAAGATCCTGTGGGTAAAATATTTCATGCACATACCATCCTTGATCTGTTTTAAATTTGAAGACTGCAGCCAGTGTGTGACACAGTGAACCTCCAGGTTTGAAGTCAAGGAAACATCTCATCTGAAATATACATAAAAACATTATAAAATTTCCGAAATTGTCAGTTTAACCTTTGAATAATTCTATCATGTTTATTGGACCCATTCTTGTCAAACTGTTTGACTTTTATCCAAATAATAGAGAAATGATATTTTATTTGACAAACCCTATATTGTTTGTACTGATTGAAATCACCTTGTTAAAATGATTCTAACAAGCAGGGGTCATATTGTGGTGAAATATTGAGAGATTCTCTCAATTTTTTGCCAGACATTTCATTTAAACTGGTGAAATGAGAGAAAAATCTCATAGTAATATGAAAGTAAGAGAATGTTTTGGTAATATTTCTTGTCTGAAATTCTTTATTTCTCATTAGATTTGACTAAATGAGATATTTTTGCACATGATATTCTGAGCAAGAACAATCCCTGAAGAAGTACTAAACATGATAATTACAATGACAGATCCAGACAGGTTCAGAGAGGACCTATGAATCCCCATCAGCAGTGTTTGTTCTAGGTTTGGGGATTGTCCCACTTTTTACCAAGATCACCCATATCTTGATCATTGCTGGGAGAATTTTTTTCCATTCACAATGAGCAGAAATGTCAAACCATTCTAAATAGGTTCCACCACCCCTGTTAGTTTGAACCACTTTTAGGGAAATCCTGGATATGGTATTGATTGTTTGTTTGAATGGGTTTTACGCCGCTTTCAACAATTTTGCAGTTATATTGCGGCGGCCAGAGCACCTAACAATGGATTCCTGGTATTTTTTTCACCATTACACCCTTTCCTAGCCACAGACTGCTATCTCACATAGGATTACGATATTCTACTAATTGGTGAGAGACAAACATGGGAAAGGATATTTGCCGCCACTGGGGATCAAACCCAGCGACTTCCAGATTGGATTGGAAGTCTTATGCCTAACCAACTGCGCTATGGTGGCGGCGGATATGGGTATTGAATAAATGAATGATAAAAGGGGTCTACACTAAGGGGAGTCCAGGAGTCCAAGACTCCTTGGTTACCGTTTTGAACTCCTTCCATTTGCAAGTAAGGAGTCCAATGGACTTTAAAGGTCATATGAGAATAATTTTTTAAAGAAATGCACAGAGCAGTCTCCTTAACACTTGCCAACACTGTAGATATTTTCACAACAATAGTTATTTGAATAGAACATTTGCTTCCATCCCATTGTATTTTGAAACAAGAGGGACGATGGCCCTGGGTCGCTCACCTGAGAAAAAAGCCTCATTACCTAGATATGTCCATGCAACCACAGAAAAAGAGATTTTCACTTTTCAATCAGATATTATTTGAAATAATCCTTCCCCCCCCCCTCTGCTCCTCCCCTGGTCATTATTTATTTAAGCTTTTTTCATAAAAGGTCTGTGATCAGCTAATCTATGCCAGATATACAGGCTGAGTCTGAGACTTTTAAAGTTTTCTTTCATGAGTTGATCAATCCATGTCAAATATAAAGGCTGTAGGGAATCAAAATTCTCAACAAAGCACTCCCCCTCCCCCAAGATGCTCTGCACCTGGTGAATCTACAGTCACGATTTTAGCTAAATCAATTAATGTCAATATGCTGATCATCCATACCAATTTTCAAGTCTGTAGGACTCCTGGTTCATTAGAAGAACTTTAAAGATTTCAAAAATGATCAAAAGTACTACCCCCTCCCCAAGACACTCAGCACCTGGTGACCCTACAGTCATGATTTTAGCTATTTTTATTAATGTCAATATATTGATCACCCATGACAATTTTCAAGTCTGTAGGGTTCCTGATCCAGGAGAAGAATAAGGTTAAAGATTTCAAAATTGATCCAAAGTACTACCCCCTCCCCCCTAATGTTCCGCATCTGGTGGCCCTACATTCATGATTTTAGCTATTTTACTTTAGATCCATATGCTTATCATCCATGCCAATATTGAAGTCTGTAGGGCTCCTGGTTCATTAGAAGATGAAGGTTAAAGTTACAAAATTTTCACAAAAGTACTACCCCCTTCCCCCTGGTGCTCTGCACCTGGTGGCATTACAGTCATGATTTAAACTATTTTTATTAAGGTCTATGAGCTGATCCTCCATGCCAATTTTCAAATCTGTAGGGCTTGTGGTTCAGAAGAAGAAGGTTAAAGATTACAAAATTTTCACAAAAGTACTACCCTCTCCCCCCTGGTGCTCCGCACCTGGTGAATCTACAGTCATGATTTTAGCTATTTTTATAAAGGTCCATATGCTGATCATCCATGCCAATATTCAAATCTGTAGGACTCCTGGTTCAGAAGAAGAAAAAGGTTAAAGATCACAAAATTTTCATCAAAGTACTACCCCCCCCCCCTGGTGCTCCGCACTTTGTGGCCCTACAGATAAGATTTTAGCTATTTTTATTGAGGTCAATGAGCTGATCATCCATGCAAAATCTTAAGGCTGTAGGGCTTCATGTTCAGAAGAAGAAGAAGGTTAAAGATTACAAAATTTACCCAGAGGACTACCCCCTCCCTCCTGATGCTCCGCACCTGGTGGCCCAAGAGATATGATTTTAGCTATCTTTATTAAGGTCGATGAGCTGATCATCCATGCCAAATTTCAAGGCTGTAGGGCTGCTTTTTCAGAAAAAAAAGAATTTTAAAGATTTTCTTAAATTTTTAACTTTGGTTGCCATAGCAACCAGAGTTTTTCACCGATTTCAATTCCTTTAGCAATTCTTAAAGGGGATCGCCTAAGGAACATTTCTGCCAAGTTTAGCTAAAATTGGCCTAGTAGTTTAGGAGGAGATGTCGTTTAAAGAAATTGTTGACGGACGCCGGACGACTGACGCATGTTGTGCTCAGGTGAGCTAAAAATGATCTTCTTTGGAAGAACAACGTGGAAAAGAAGAAATTGCCTATGAAATTTGGGCTCCTTACTTTGAGCTTGGACTCTTTGATTTAAAAAGAGTTAAAATTGTAGTTAAATTTCAATGGCTGGTATACCCACCAATGTTTTCCTGTTGTTATTACCAATTGTCTGATGAAAGATGGCAAAGCCTGGGGTCAAACTCCTAATCTCGTGATCAACACCATAATGCATTACAAACTGAGATTATCAGGCTTGATGGTGTCTAGAAAATCATGAAACATCTACAGGGCTAGGGGATAAAATGACTGGCTTAAAGATTATATTAGGGGTGGTAATGAGTACCAATTTTACTAATCGATTACTCGTTCACCTTTCTGATCGAGTACTCGAGGTGGATAGAATTGATAACTATAAATCATTAACCCTTTCCTGTTTTACAAAATTTTGGACCTGTCCAAATTCAAAGGTTTTGCAGACGAAAATTAAAAGTGGATTTAAATTGAAAAATAACTACTCAGTAGGGTAGAAAATAGTGTGGAAAAAGATGAAATTGCTTGTCAGAAGCAATTTCTTCTTTTTTCACAATGTTTTCTCAATCACAAAATCACAGGCACATAAAAAGCAGGGATTAAACAGCAAAGGGTTAATTCTATGTCTTCAAACGTAAAAATATATATGATATGTGCAACATATTTTCAGTCGAAAGGGCAGTTGAAATAATATTTGATCGCTAATTTATTTGAAAAAAAGGAAAATTATAAAATGCATGCTAACAGAGTCATTTCTCAGTAATATTTCAAGGCGACATTCATCAGTTTGATATATAATTTTCAGTAGAGAAAGATCAAGTAACTAAAAGGTCGATAAGATTGCCTCGCAAGTTTTTGAAACAGCGTAACATTCTGTTGGTCCATGTAAACTAAGAGCGTCCCTGATCAGAGTACCAAAAGTTGAATGAGCAAAAAGTTACGCAATGATGAGTACTGTTTGAAAGAAAGAATAATGACAGTTGACACTTGATTGCAAATTTTGGAAAAATATTGACGGATTAAATGACATGACTAGGTGTTGCAAACATTACCTTTAGCTGTACAGCACTTCATATGAAAGATGGATATTTAAAGAAAAGATAAAAAAGAGATTTGAAACGAATTTCCTATGATTTCATTTTAAATTTTTCATTTGTTACCGATTGATCGATTATTTAATTTGGTAATCGATAGTCGGACATTCCATCAAGTACTCGATTAATGGAACTTGTTCCCTTCCCTAGATAATATACAAACCAGGAATTGACACTTACTCCTTAGATTAAAGAGTCAATTTGAATCTTAACACATGAAATCAAGGAGTCCAAGCTCAAAGTATGGAGTCCGAATTTTGGTAATGGGAGAACATTGTGGAAAAGAAGAAATTGCTTGTTATAAGCAATTTCTTCTTTTCCACAATGTTCCTCTAAAGAAGATTTTTTTTTTTTCTCGACACACCACAGGATGCAAGCAAATGCTTTCTCCAACAACTTTTGCAGTCAAAACATCTACAGTTTTGGCAAGTGTTAGAAACAACACTGATCTGTGCATATGTTTTCGAAAATATTCTCACATTATTCTTGGAGTCCATCAGACTCCTTACTTGCAAGTAGAAAGAGTCCAACTGGTAAACAAGGAGTTTCGGACTCTTGGACTCCCCTTAAAGTCGAACCCTGCAAGCCCTGCAAATAACAAAATCTCACATACCGGTAATTTAGTAAGAGGAGGATTGCTGACTGACTTGCCAAATGCATCTTCTTGAAACTGCAGAAGCTGGTGTACAAGATTGGCCAAACTTTTGTTGGTTGGAGGATCTGCCTGAGTGTACTGCAAAGAGAGAAAGTAAGAGAAATAAGAGGGTTGACAGGGGTATGAAAATACAGAATTTCTCCATTTGTCCCCGAACAAGTAAAGCATGATTTTCTACACATCACAAAAAAAAAAAAAAAAAAAAAAAAATAACATGTCATCAAAAAAAGAAAATCAACCAATTTGAGAAAACATCAGGGTCCAAAGAATCCACTCGTCCGCTCGTATTTACGAGTAAGAAATCCTGGCGGACAAGTGGAAATTGAAAGGCAGTCGTCCTCCCGGACAAGTGAAGAATGAATGGCATTTAATCATCAAGTCTGGTGCCAGGATAAAATAGGATAAAATACAAAAAAGACGCTTGGAAAAAGTTTGTGGTGATAGAAGTTCGCAACACCTTGAACTGTAAACAGTCATATACTTTGATTTCTAACAAGATGTGTTTGTGAAACATGAATGCCCCCGTAACAGCATTTTTTTAAAGTTTGACCTTGATAGATGACCTTGACCTTGTCACATGACCTTGACCTTGTCACATGACCTTGACTTTGGCGTACAGCTTTGTATGTCAAATACTTTTGGAGAAAAGGCAAAGGTTAAGTTTTCGGGTTAAGTGTTCGGACAGACGGACGGATGGACAGACAGACAGACGGACAGACATGAGTAAAACAATATCCCCCCCCCCCAATCTCTCGATACGGGGGCATAAAAATAAAACTTCAGGTTTTCGCATGATATAACCCGGTACCCGAACTTCGTAAAAACAAATTAATCTCACAATCAAGGAAAGTATCGAAAAAAGAAATGAATTTCCCCTGTTTTGTTCATATCTACTACTTCTTTTATCGCTTATAGCCACAATAATTGAAATTTTACAGAAAAATCCATGGTATTGTATGTTTGCAAATGATAAAATGATTTTACTTGTCCCGATCTTTTTACCAGTATAAATTGCCCAGAATATTTTTTTTTTGAATGTCGTAAAAAATTGTACTTTCGTTTCGTCTGCACTTCAAAATTACGTTTCCAGATACAAAACATGGTCTTTAACAATCCCTAGCCATATTGAAGGCGAGTGACAATCAAACCAGGACGAGTAACTTTTTCAAGCCACTTGCCCTGTAGGACAAGTGCCTTTTTCTGAATTCTTTGGACCCTAAACATTGTTTTCAATGAAGAAAATGCTGGATTTTTTCATAAGAACAATAAAGTTGGAAGAGTTTTGAAGTTGCAAATGCTAGTAAGAGCTTCTAGTGATTTTTATTTTTCACAAAACAAAGGGGAGTTCAACCATGAAAACCCATGACAATTCATAACTGATCCTCCACTTGAAGTTTATTGACTTACTATTTAGATACTGCTAGAACTACATGTGTATAGTGACATTATTCAATAAAAGTTTTTGTTTTTAGTCAGATCAGACTTAATGCAAAGTGTTTTTTGCTGAATTTCACAGGTGTCAAAAGACTGTCAATTACGATCGTGGATCGTATTTGATCACCAGAATGTGCTAATTGCCTATCAAGCTAGGTGTCGTTAGACAATTAATCAACTTTTGTTCAATAATATGATACACTTCTAACAATCCTTGTTGCAAGCCTGCTAATTTTGAAGTCAAAATGACGCACCATCTCAAATTTCCAAGAGTCAAAATTGTATCATTTTAGATTTCTGCGCGTCGAAACCCGGGTCCTAGATCAAACGAAAACCCCGAGTATGTGATATGAAATGCTATGTTGGATTAAATAATAGAAGGGATCTAAACCAACCCATCTTACAAAGTATGTTTCTATTAATCCAACATGTGGCAACTAAAATTTCTAAATTTGGTCATAGTCATATCAGCATCTTTTTCCGGTGGCCTCATTTCTCTATCTGGCCATTGCTCGTACTTTCTTGCTATTCCATAGAATTGCCAAAGGTTCCCAACTGCTCTTATTCTATTACTATTGTTCCACTTTTTGAGTGGGAAAATGGTCCAGGCTATTGACCAAAATGTGGAAATATGGAAAGATACAATATTCACCCATGTTAGTCTTAACATAGTACAAATTTGAAATTGTTAGAAATCTCACATACAGGCTAAATAGCTGGTTTCAGCGAAAGATCAATTTGTCTTTTATTGAGCTCTAGCTTTTTTAAAGAGTATACTAATATTGAAAACGAAGAAAGCTAACAAATCTCAGCAGTTCACCATCAAACATGTTTTGTGACAAAACAATGTCTCTTAAAATAAAAAAAAAACATTAATACAAAATTACAACTAGATCTTTTAACCAATATTATACAGTTCACTCCATATACAAAATTTTTGGCAAACCGTACAGAACAAAAATTTGAACTACTTCTTGATTTCAAATGGAACATGCCACATTTTCTGTTGCATAGCAACCTCCAAAGAAATTGAGTGTTATCATCCATGATTGTTTCATACATTAGTGAAAGAATTAAACATTGTTCATCAATTTCAATGTTTTTTTCAAACAAATCATCGCATGGTTCCGAGTTCAAGTTTCAACAAGGGATAAACATAATGAAGCCGGCAAGTCCTTGCATGGACTGTTGTCAGCGGAAAATTATGGCAATGAAAAAAATCTTCTACTTTTTCTTTGTTACTGTCTGACCTAAGACTCGCAAAAAGTCATAAGCAAATTCCAAAACCCATTGTTGATATATATCTAAGACTTGAGTTGTTAAAGTGATGACTAGAAAGGTAAGTCATTCAAGTTTGGTTCCATAAATGGTAAACAAGAGGACCAAGATGGTCCTAGATCGCTCACCTGAGTCTCTATGACCCCTGGGACATCACATTAATTAGAAAGGCAGATGTCAAAAAGAAGATAATATCCTAAGAGCAAGACAGATATGCCTTTTTGCTCTTTGATTCTATGTAAAAAGGGATGCACCCGGGTGGACCCCAAAACTGACCCCAGGGTCTTGATATGAACAAACTTGGAAGAGATCCATAAGATGATGCTACATTCTAAATATGAAAGCTGTCTGCTTTCTGGTTTCAGAGAAGAAGATTTTTGAAGGTTTTCCCATTTTCACCCATCATGCTTAGATGAGCTGAAAGGGAGGCGCCCGGGTGGAGCCCAAATATGACCCAAGGGTCTTGATATGAACAAACTTGGTAGGGGCCCACAAGATGATGCTATATACCGAAAATGAAAGCAGTGTGCCTTCTGGTTTCGATTAAAGAAGATTTTAAAAGATTTTCGCTCTTTGATTCTATGTAAAAAGGGTTGCGCCCGGGCAAAGCCCAAACATGACCCAAGGGTCTTGATATGAACAAACTTGGTAAAGGTCCACTAGATGATGCTACATACAAAATATGAAAGCTGTCTGCCTTCTGGTTTCAGAGAAGAACATTTTTGAAGATTTTTATTTTTTTACCCTTCGTGCTCATAAGAGATAAAGGGATGCACCAGTGCAAAGCCCAAATATGACCCAAGGGTCTTGTTTTGAACAAACTTGGAAGAGGCCCACTAGGTGCTGCTACACACCAAACATTTAAGCTGTGTGCTATGTGGTTACAGAGAAGAAGATTTTTAAAGATTTTCGCTCTTTGATTCTATGTTAAAAGGGTTGGGCCCGGGCAAAGCCCAAATATGACCCCAGGGTCTTGATATGAACAAACTTGGTAGAGGTCCACTAGATGATGCTACATACAAAATATGAAAGCTGTCTGCCTTCTGGTTTCAGAGAAGAAGATTTTTAAAGATTTTCATATTTTCACCCTTTTTGTTAAGGGTAAAGGGAAAGTTAAGGGTGGATTTCATTTATTTGAACAACTTAGGTAGAGCTTGACCCAAGGAACATCCCTGCCAAGTTTCATCAAGATTGGCCCACTGGTGTAGGAGGAGAAGATGTTTAAAGAAATTGTGGACAACGCACGACACACGACGGAAGACGCACGACTGACGACGGACATTCTACGATCCCAATAGCTCACCTTGAGCACTTCGTGCTCAGGTGAGCTAAAAAAGTTTCACATAACAACAATCTATGCCTACTTTATTTCATCAAAACCTCTAAAAGAACTAGGGAGATGTCATATATTTCTTTTTTTAAACCTTTAATAGATATACCTTATAATTTCATATACAGCTAGTATATCAATTATTTATTATCAAATGTCAATTTTGGTTTTGAAATTGTGTCTGTTTCTTTACAAATGTCCCCAACTTTTGAGGTGACCCGGGACATTAGTATCATATTTTTTCTTCCTTGCCATAACACTAGGCAGCTTTTGACAGATGACATCATTCCTATATTCTAGACTTAGTTCTTTAAAAGATGTTAGTTAGCGCGAAGACAAAAGGGGACGATAAGCAATGAAGTTTAAGGGAGGAAAACAACTACCACTAACAATCTCATGATTTATAAATGGCCATAAAACTACACTGGGGAGTAAATAAATGAAAGATGTCATATTCCAGACAGAAATTGTACAAAGCGTCTTTAGTAGAGAACAAAAGATTTTTGGGTCATTAACTTCCTTTCGATTTACATGAACAACATTGTGTTTTTAAGAAATTCAAGGTTGTGTCTAAAACCTTTTTGCAATTTTTGTGTAGCCATGTTCGAACAGAGTCAAACTGTGCTATAGTTTCGACGGATTCATAGAATTTTGCGTTTGGGGTACCGTCTTTCTTCTTATTCGCCGCCATTTTGATTTAGCCTCGGTCGGGCTGGTTCCCCGATCGATAATCGACAGAGGTCGGGGAGACTCGGGAAATTTCGATATGGTGTCACACCGGTTATTTATATAAACAAGATGTGTTTGTGAAACACGAATGCCCCCGTAACAGCATTTTTTCTCTCAAAGTTTGACCTTGACAGATGACCTTGACCTTGTCACATGACCTTGACTTTGGTACCAGCGGATAAAGATAATTGAGATCTATCATCATGCCAAATATTAGCCTTGTATCTTGAAAAGGCTTGAAGATATTGGCAATGTTAAGTTTTTTGGTTAACTTTTGCAGACAGACAGACAGACAGATGGACGGACGGACAGACAGACGGACAACGGTAAAACAATATGTCCCCGATCTTTCGATACGGGGGCATAAAAAGGAAATGTGGCATGTCGGCTGGTAGACTGGTACTACTGTCGACCCATTTTTGGTGAACGAACGTCGTTCACCAGTGTTATATACTATGTCAGGAAAATCCTGTAGGATGTTAATACATTTGAAATAAAGTAGCGCCTCTTAAAATTCAATTTAGTATCTTTCAATATTTTTCTCCGCAAAATCACTGTTTTTTTCTTTAATGACGTGATACTATTATTCTTTATCAAGTAGAGACAGATACTATATTTTTGACCCAAGCCTTCGCTGGTGCAACTTGAAGTAATTAGCCGGAAATACGTGTTTATTTAGGTCATGTCCGCTTGAACTTACATTCGGCAATACTCGGGCGATCTCTGACGGCTCCGATTTAAATGTAGGTTACAGGAATCGGCCGAGTTGAGACGAATAACACATCAAGACACCTTGTGTCATTAGAAACGGTAACGCGGTTTTACATAACTTTTCAACAGTCTCGAGACGGGTTTTAAGAATGATTCGACATGTGTTTTACATGTACAACCTTTCTTGTACTTTTATTTGAATAGGGACGAACGCCGCTATTAAGATTTTTCTGTAAAATTGCGTTTGCTGAAGTAGGGCTTGTAAGGATACACTCGAATATTCGGTGAACTTATTCCCAGCGAAAACGTTTCGTATTCGTCTATCTCAGAAGCGAATATTGCCGAATACCAAATGCGACAGGCACGGAAGATATTTCATTGGGGCCATTCTACTTTGCATTTTTTTTTTTTCAATCTGTAAAACCATATCAATTCAAAATTCCATTTGAAAATTAAATAAATGATAGCTAAATATTCAACCCTAGATACCACTCCAATTGACGAGTAGATATTGCCGTGGTCAAGGGGGGCCAGATCCGTCATGCACTTGTTTACAATTCGACAGGCGGGTTTAGTTGTTAAATTATTCTGGAAAAGTCATTGCGTTTTTTACAGAAATCATAAAAATCTTAATCGATGAATAAAAACTGGCTCCATCCTTCCCAAAATACGTTTGGAATTGGTTAACTACAGTTTAAGCAAAAACTAGCTCCGAGCAGAAAGTCTAATATCAGCCGCAATACTATAATAAGATATCGATAGTGAGTGATTTTACAAGCATCCAAACTCTTGAAGGTAAAAAATAGGTTCTCGTGCAAAAAATAAACCGACAATTGTAAGGATTCTCAATTCTTTTTGGAAAGAAAGTCGGAAGGAAAAAAACATTGTATTATACTTAAACATAGTAAGACATAGTCATGCAATTATTACCTCCCTTTAAAAAATAAACTTCTTAAATAAGATTCTTATTCGCTTTTGATGTAGAAATTACGTTACAAAAATAATATTTATAAAGACTTTTAGTATGCAATTTACTATGGAGCAATTATTTAATATAAAAAGTTATACTTTAATTTCTAAACCTTAAGCAGAAATTATCTATGAATTATACTAATAGGGCACTAGACCTCCTTTATCCTATATTATATTAATATATATTAGGGTCCATACCATATATGCTTCGAGCACGGAGGGACCTCACATACACTTTAACCTATACCTAAATATTTCTCATCCTGCAGTGTTAAAAAATTGAATAACGACCTAAGTGTCAACCACGGAAGTGGTTATGGCTTCAAATATGATAAAAAACTAATCTCTTGGTTGGTACTCAAAGACCTTTTCATCCTCTGAGAAGAAACAAAGATAGTTAAAAAGTTAAAACAAATACAACAAATTTACTTGAAATAAGCTTAAACATGATAACAACTACTTTTTTAAAAACAAACACCATTGGATATAGGTTAAAGACAGTTTTAGATAGGATTAAATCGTTTTCTCCATTTATGTTTAATCAATAAATGTACCTATTTCAAGTGTGTATAAGAAATTTTCACAGAGTAACATCTCATATTCTAACAAATATTTGTCTAACAGGATTTTTCCTCTCTTTCCCTTTCTTTGAATTTGCAGTGAAATGTCCGAATAACGGAAATTTTGTCGAGACAATTCTTCCCACTTTTTTTTACATTCGTAATTTCTCTTTTCTAATTGATTTCAATATGTCACTCTAGAATGCCATCAGGTTCGTTCACCATCAGTACTTTCAGTGCTTTGATTATGATAGTCGACAGCGGGACCAGTCTAATGTGGCATGTGGTCGTTTGTCGACTGTGGTAATGCATCTGAAGCTGAAATGAGCCATCGCGTTTTTGCATGCTCCAGTAATGGTGCCATAAATGCCTTTTTTTTTATGTCAAACGCACTTTTGATTTATGGTTCAATGATCAGTTGCTGTCCGTTCTATGTATCTTACTTTCCTCAATTTTGTTGATTATTCTACTTCTACCAGAGGTGCGTTTCTTAGATTAAGATTCTTAGGAATTTCAGTTAGATTTTTAAGATGTAGCGTTTTGTAAGATAAAAATTTTTAAGCGGCTTAATAAGAATCTTAAGATATCTTAATGAGGAAACGAAGATGGGTTTGCATTGGCTTAAAACGAGTAGCCTCGACGACGTCGAACGTTTTCACTCAAAATATTAAAATTTGTTTCATATGACGCCTTGATAATCTCATTTAGCCAGAAATTTTCATCTTAATGTAAAAAACGCACCTCGGGTAAGAGGCGAGAGACAAAAAATAAAATCTCCAAACCGAAAACTATAGCTATTAACCTACGTTTATTCAGGGACTCTCATTATACATGTATATTTAGGGTCCGTGGTTTATTGAAACTTTAATTGTCAGATAAAATACTGTCACATAAATCCATACAACCCGTCTTAGTAATTTTAGAGACATTAATATAAACATGTAACGTTATTCTATAGGCCAACTTATTTCTGACCCCGGGCGGGTACTGTTGCCCGCAACATCAGAGTATTTCTCAGAAAGCGGGCTACCAGCTCTAGACTGGTCCACATATCGACTACCAGAATAGCCTAGAATAGGCTATTCTGATATTCGACAGTGAGACCAGTCTACACCCGACCCGAAAGCGGGCGAGAAATAAGTTGGCCCTATATATGTGTATGGTAATATCAAGTACAGGCTGATCAGCGGCGGATCTAGGGTTTATATATAGGGGGCGTCGATGTCAGCCTAGAATTCGAGCAATTAATCCGATAGTATCCCTATCTATATAGATAGTGATACTATCAGAATAATAACTCAAATTATGTATATCAGATATCCTTTATTTGTAGATTTTCAAGTTCCTGTGATTCGAACATTTCAAAAAGGTGGTAATTTTTCTTATGTTGCAAAATTATGATTGAATTGCCCATTTCAATGAAGTAATTTGGATACAGAGGGGGTTCGTTCGAACCCTCCAGACCGTGACCTCTGGATTCGCCACTGAGAACGAAACCCTTACTTAGTCAGCAAATAGCGATACATTGCTAATGTTAGCCTTCTTGTTGTACAAACCCGACTACAAATAAAAAATGTTTATAATATGACCTACGTTGCCTAAGTGAAATAACCCCGTTGAATATTTTTGATATTACACGGGTGTTATTACACTAGTGGGATAACTATGCATATGAGCTCAGAGCGAATAGCAACGCTATTTTGTAACCGCGAAAATGACATCATAATCTATGTTTTGTGACGTCAATTTTAAACGGCGTTATAAGTTTCGCGGAAAATTTTAACGCTGAATTTCAAGAATAAGACGATTTTTCGCTTAAATTCGGGTCATATTATAAACAGAATATAAAATCTGTGCTCATAAAATACAGAATTTATTAAACCCGTCATCTAAAACAGATAGAACTTGGCACAGACTCGTTTTTATCTCTTTATAGTTGACTCTTTTGATGAATTCAGTATTCAATGACCACTCATTCAATATCCTTTATGTATCTTGTACTTAAGTCAGAGATGATCATTAAAAAAATCATGAGGAACCCATGTTAGAAGATATATAATTCTGAATATAAAAATCAATAAATTTGACTCCACTTCTTTTCTCCCCGAAAGACTGTATTGTGATTACAGGGCATGAGTTTGGCCTTTCTACAAGGGTTTTGACTCCCTAGATTCTGGAAATGTTTTTGGAAATATGTTTTGTGTGTCGGCTAAAAGACCGAGTCATATGTGCCTGTGCATTTTACAAAAAAGGACGTATACGAGGATCACCCCAAATGTTTCAGAAAAAAATATCCGCAATTCATCTATTCAAGTTTCGTTGATTCTTAAAAAAAGGTTAAGGTAACTGCGGTCACATAGCGGGTCATTTTAGATAAAAAATTCAAAGTGTCTGCAAATCTTGTCTAATGCGATAAAACTGAACTTTTAAATATCCGCTTTCAATTATTGGTCATAAAAAGGAATTTCACAACGTAGAGTTGACGTCATGACGTCATCAAGGGGCCGACCCCTTTTTTAGGAACCTAATTGAAGTAATTGTCCATTTCTTCGAAAATAATGACCCGATTTTTATCTCGAAAACGCCATTTGCCTCGTAAAAAGACGCCTTATGTAGTGTTATGATTAATATGAAGATATGAATGTAAGGAATACAATTCGGTGTAACGTATTGAAGGTTAATGCCTTCTGCGTTGCTATTTTCGAGTACAATTACTGAAAATATTGACTTTTTTCTCCGGTGACCTATGCTGAAATCTAGATATGTTGTTGCCAAACCAATCTGCTGAGGATTTTTTAAATAAAAACCATATGTGTTCGGGTTAGATTTTTTGTAAAATTCGATTCCGCGAAGATATCGTAAATCAAAGGATATTTCAACGTTGCGTCAAGTGTTTCAAAAAGCTGTTTTTTAAAATGGATGAAAAATTAAGTGTTTTTTTGCTTGTCAGAAAATCACATCCAGATTTTATACTTCTGGTGCCTATATTTTACAATAAACCTAAATTTCAAATATTTTTGCATACGTTATTACACGAAGGTAGGCGTCAAATAAGCATAAATACGATGGTTTGGGTGCGACGTCGAATTCGTCGAAAAATGTTGCAACAACTTCACTTAATCGAATTTAATGAAAAATCTAACCCGAAGACATATCACTTTTATTTGATAAATGTTGAGTATATTCATTTCGCTTCAAAATAACAAAAGATCAGCATAGGTCACCGGATTAAATTTCGAGAAATATCCATTTATTTACAAAAAACTGAAATGAAAAAGGGAACGTCAAATCTTAAAAATCGCGCAATAGATAGCGTTGTTCAGGCCTGTTTTTCTGTTTGAATGTGCACAGAAATTAAAAGACTAGCTCGGGTGTTCTCGAACTTTCTTAATGAAAGTTTTTTTCATAAAAATCGGCCGATTAATTAAAAAAATATTTGCAAATACTGAATTTGGCGGGTCGAAAAGGGGTCAGCCCCTTAATGACGTCACGACGTCAAGTGAGCAAGCTTCAAACCCTTTTCATTGCGTCTTAGCTTATTCCCACACTTCAAAGATGAAACTCAGCAATTATTGTGAGATTTACAGAAAGTCGAAAATTCGACAATATTATCTGTCCGCAGTTTCCTTAAACAACGATCCTCGTGCGATGATGCCGACACAACGGTTTTGCACTTCAACGGGAAGAAAATCGATAGGTTAATTCATATTCTATAAATTGGTCCATTCTATTTGATGATATTATCCGCGCGTGGTTTATGGTCACCATGGATTAACCCAGCAACCACAGTTTTTACCCTTTAATAGACATGTGCGAAGGAGAACGGAAACCCGAAAAGGAAACCCGATGACGGAATAAAAGGGGTCTTTTCAAAATTAACGAAACACCATAAAAACATAATTGAAGAAATCTCGTCTATATAGTATTCCCGCACCAATATTTTGGATCAAGAAGGTTAATCGATGTCCGCCTCCCCATCTCTCCGTAAAACTGTTTGTTCTTTTGTCTGTTTAGTTTTACCCTCTAACATATAAGGTATATGAGTGTTCAAGCTATACGGCCTATGCTGTCGGATTTTTCCACTTGAAAATCAAAATACAATGACGATATAATAATTATACACTACAGGAACATGTTTTTGAATGTGGTTTTACACCGCTTTCAACATCTTTCTAGTTATATCGCGGCGGCTAGAGCACCAAACAAGGGATTCCTGGTATTTCTCACACAGTACTACCATTACATCATTTCCTAGCCTCAAGCTGCTATCCCACATAGGGCTACGATTATCGACCCATCGGTGGTAGACAAATATTCGAAAGAACGAGTGCCAACATCGGAGATCGAACCCGGGATCTCTAGATTTAGAGACTGACGCGCTACCAACTGCGCTATGAAGGCGACCTTCATAGAAACTACCAGTACGTTTAACCAATCTTCTAAAAACTTGTAAAGCCTAATTTACATTTTACTTACGGAGCCCGTACGGCGCTCGTAACTCGCCGTCACCCCCAAATCGTGCAGTTGCCGTGCGGTGGCATACGGTGTCCGTGCGATCATCGCACGGTTTTACGGGTGCCAAAGACTGTGTGATTTTGTATATAGTTATAAAGTTAACAACATCGTGAAATTGATAGGGTAAATGATTTTGTAATGTGCTTGCAATGAATTTGAATGAGTGTGTGGAGCGAGTTTTGAGTGAAATTGAAGGGAGGTAATGCAATACCGCTTATTTTGTTCAGGATGAACAAAACTAGCGATATGTATTACCTTCCTTTAATATAATATGCATACATGTTCTGTAAAAAGCTTCCTATTTCTACAGGAACTAACCCAGGCGCTTACACATTTAATCATTTCAGAGAAATAGCGATTTTTTTTCTATTTATATTCATTTTGAATGTATTTGTTAATTGTATCTTTTAGGTCATTTCGGGGCGTTAGTGATCGATTTGAGTGGGTGTTTGGATGAATGAACGGAGCGCTGTGTGAGTGATTTAGAATGGTTTTAATTGAGATGAATGTTGATTTCACGACGTAACTAACTGTATATAGTTATATAAGTTTTTTTTTTTTTTTTTTTTTTTTTTTTTAAATCACAAGACCGCACGGAGACCGCAGCCTATAGACTCGTATATGTATCAAACGATTGCTACGGACATCGCACGGCTACCGTGCGATGATTTGCCTAAAAGTCTTAAACGGATAATCCTACGGTCCCTGCACGGGTTCCGTACGATGATCGTACGGCGACCGCATGGTTTACAGTGTAAAAAAGTTGATTAATCGCACGGTCTTCGTGCGGGGGTCGCACGATTATCTTCACGGTCACCTCAATAATTATTGTTACAGTTTTATGAAAACACGTACGGACACCGCACAATTTTGTGAACACACACGCCGTAGAAACGTGCGGTGTCCGTACGTATTTTCATAAAACTGTAACAAAAATCTGTGAAAATAGTAAAGCTGTCATAAATATCATTGAGGTGCCCGTGCGGCGATCACAAGATAATCGGTGGCCGTGCGATGTCCGTGCGGAGATCGTGCGATTTATCTACGACGTGTCTATGGGCTACGGTCTCCGTGCGGTCTTGCGATTTTTCAAAAGAACTTGTTTAACTTTTTTTTATATACGAAATAGCACAGTCTTTGGCACCCGTAAAACCGTGCGATGATCGCACGGACACCATATGTCGCCACAAGTGCACCGCAAGATTTTGTTGTTACGGTGAGTGACGGGCTCCGTAAGTCAAATGTAAACTAGGCTCAAATGAAAGCTCTAGCAGGAGAAATACATACAATTCTTTGATTTCTACGGGTGTACGTCCGAAATTATGAGGATAAGCTCTTTAAGTTTGCGGTTGGACCCAAAAAATCTATACAGTTTCGTACAAAATGGGGGTGCACCCGCTTACTTTCGTTTAAATAAGATTTGCAAATAAAAAAAATGAATTCGTCAACATATTCGAGGTGCACCCATAAAGTGTATGGAAGAATGTCCATGATATGGCCATACACACTGAAAGTTTACGGATACATCCAAATTAATTATGGCATCCGTTACCTCATGCGTTGGTCGCAGGAACGTTTGGACAGCCTATTAATCAATGCACGATTCTGTTGAATAACTGGCGTCGTATACTTGTAGTGAACTAGTCATGCGTGCAGGATGCACACGTCAACGAAACATTTTAGCAATGTTACTCTGCTGAGGATGTTCACTCACAAGCAAAGTAGAGTACAATCTTTAAACGTTCCATAACGTTTTTGTATCTTGAACTCAGGGTAGGCTTCGGACACCTATATACTAATATACTCTTAAGGGTCTGAATTTATGCTTTCGTGATACTGTACATCTTTTAAAGATAGTTTTATAAGGTATAGGTCAGGTTGGTAATACAATTCTCCTTGGTTATAAGTTAATGAGTTAAGTTGAGCACAACAGTCGAATATAAACATATCTAGGCTAGTCAAAATTTTAGACGCTATGTACTAAAAAGTTGTGAAACCGTTAGTAAACAGGCTTCAAGATATAAACCTTTACGTTTTCACACTTAATTACTAAAGAATCATACAAAATCATCTTTAAAATGCTTAAAAAAAAGTGTCAAATCCCGGCTTTCGTTTATTTCGTACATTTTGAAACGGTCCCCAAATTTAAACCGTTTTCGGTCTCGGTTTCTGTTTTCTCACTTACTTCGCACATGTCTATAATAAGAAGGGTTCGCCTATATAAGCGATGAAGAAAAGGGAACAGTTCTATCATAGCAACGTCAGTTCGACGTGAGCGAGGCACCAATTTGATTAAAATCAGATCACCCAATAACCTACCACTACGCCCCTAAAAGAAAGATAGCGTAGTTGTTTCGAACAGATGATTTCAATGACAATGGCGGAGCACTTGAATAGTTGTATGAATAACTTTTTACACATCACTGAGAATACATAAAAACCTGCAAATAAAAACAGATTTGATTTCCAGTGGAATAACTGTCCCAAGACATTGCCTGATTATTATGGACATGTCATCATATCGTCGTAACGTTCGAACACCACATTGGAAAGAGGGGCTCGCAAAAAGTGGACAGCGTCAGAAAACAATAAGTGGATGGCGGGGGTGTTGAGATTGATGTTGGCATTAAAAAAATGAAAATTTCCATGCCCATTTCTTGGCATGTCTTCCGTAATGGTCTGTTCATTTCATGGTGTCGCTCATCAGAAGAAGTTCTATTGTCTATATATCAAATACCTTATAAAATAATCAGTGTTTATCTTTCGTTGTACGTACAGTTATGAAATAAGAGTATACGACAAATATATGAGTACTAATTCGATGAATAATTCGTAAAAATATTAAGCCATTTTTACAATATAACGTCTAAGTGCCCGGCTCTCACGTCGTTTGACGTTGCTGGGGTGATGATATTTCACATCACGCATCTATTTTGACCTCATTATTTAAAGAAAAAAAAATATGTAGAATGCTTTCATATCTAAAGTTACTGGAAATAACATTGAATAATACCGAATAATAATTGGCCTCACTGTTACCGAAACATTTTGCACAGCTTTCGTATGTTGCGAAGAAAATTCTAATCTGATTCTCATCAATTAAAACAGATATATATGGGAAAAAACTCCAACAAAAAAGGCCTCGTTTTTTATCCTTTTTTAGATAATTTGATTAATAAATTTGGTATTTCATCACCACTTATTCAATATCCTCCTTAATCCGACGTTTCAATCTGACAGAACCGTCTTTTTAATTGTCGCTTTTCAAATAACGTTTGGGAATATTCTATTTGTTATGTCGACAAAAAAGCTTAAAGATTTCGCTCTTTTCGTTACCCATGGGAACTTAACATTCTATGATCAAAATGAGTTTGAAATACCGAAAGACCAAAATAATCATCAATATGTCAACTTTTATAGCAAGGAAGGTTATGTGGTGTTATTACGCTCAAAATATGTGATTAAAAATAAAGTATCATGTCGCCAAAATTTCAAATTTAAGTGGTTTTACCACATTCACTGTATACTGAGAGTTCTTGCCTGTGTTCAGTATGACAAAACGATGCAAACTGTTTGCGAACCCCGCTTTGCAAGCAAGTGCATGTTCACTAATATAAATTAAAATTCAAAAAAAGTCGGTTTATAGAGAATAATATGTTAATGTCTTATAATATCAATGTTATCTTGTCGAGGTTGGGAGAATTTATCATGACGAGGCTTTGCCGAGGCATGATAATTTCTCACAGCCGAGATCAGATAACATTGATATTTTAAGACATTTATGATGTTATTCTATTTATCATGCAATCATTTTTCATCGCTTTAATATAATAAACCCTTAAAAATCAAAGAAATTCAGGTGAAAGCGTATGCAAATTGTTCCTAAAAATAGACTACCTGATATCATGTTATGTTATCAGACAGGCGATATCAGGTCAATACAGACTTCATTGCATGATTTAGTATGATTTAGTTCATATAATTTAGTTAATTCTGTTTTATTTCTGGGATAATTGGAATGTACGTTAATGATGGATAACTCACAGACTAAATTATCTATGATAATGGAGCTAAATAAATATATAATCATTTTGCTATCAAAACTTCACATCTACAGCTGAATCGGGGGGATTCAATAAAACACAGACAATATGCAATGGTTATATTTTATGTCAAAATCTAGAAAAATAGCATTTTGTCATTTGGAGGCCAAACTTTGGTCGCATATTGACCTAATCCTGACATTGGTTCCTTAAATACATTGAAATTTGATTGAAGACAGTTATTGTTTTTGATTAAAAAGAAATTGCAATCCCCACTCACGTTCCAAAATGAAAGCAGAGATATTGATTTAAGCTCACCTGAGCACAACAAGCAAAAGTATACTATATATCTTGCTCGTTTGTCCACAGCCACATCTATAGTCATTTGTAGAGTATCACGGACCGCCCATGTTCTTGTGACACATACCAAAGTATCTTCGAAAGTGAAATTCATGAGCCGAATTATGTATTATGCATCAGGCAAAAGCCAATATACCCTTGTTCTATCTTAACCATTTCAAAATAGCTGCAGTAACAACAAATTTGGAGGTGCACCAACAATTCAATTTGAAAAATTTATCTTATCTATTGATAGTTGAAAATTTTAGTTTTATGATTCCTAAAATAATCAACTACAAAATGATGTTTACTTCTTGTTGCAGCCTCTGGATTAAGAAATAGCGTTTCAAAAATTGATATATGGTTTGACAATCATTTAACGCATATTCTCAGCCTAAACCACTCATAATGTTCATCTCAACTGTGGGATATAGATCTTTTAGTGACTATTCTCAAAATTTGTTTGTAAAATTTGGATTGGTTCATTGATAAACGTCACAGGACACGGCGGCAAAATTTATTTTCGGTTTGAAATCCGTTGATTATTTTATATCTCACCGCGAGAGCATATCATTAATTCTTATATGGAAGTAATAGAACTGTCGGAGTTCTCCGACCATTGTCCAATTAATTTTGAATTTAAATGTTCAAATATACCTGATGTGATTCAGCAGGATACTTTTTACGAAAAAAATAATATGGGATTCTTCAAATCTCGCACACTTTCACAACTCTTAATAAAAAAAGAGAACGAATTTGAATCTGAAATATTGACTTCGAATGTCACTGATATCGATAAGTATATATCTGATTTTTCAGTTACGTGTATTAAAGGTGATAATTTCTCGAAATGTTTCAGTAAACCTTTAAAAACACACAAAAATTCATTTCGGTCTAATAGTAATCCAATTTATTCCAATCTGACAATCAATGGTAAGATGATTGAAGAGGTTGACAATTTCATTTATTTAGGAGTTGACTTTCATAGTAATGGAAAAATGAAGGTATGCGTTTAAAGATTAAATGACCAATGTCAGAAAATTACATCTACGATTTAGTAGACATTTACTAAGCGTGAGACAACAAACGCCTAACTATGGAATCTGCGGAGACTTGGCCCATTATCTATATTCTTGTCCAAGAAAGATCTTTTAAATTCTACCTTAAAGTTTTAAAGAATCCCAATTCTTTACTCTTTGATTTGTTGAAGGACCAAATTAACAATGAATATAGAAATGGGCGGGCATATATTTTTCACAAAAAAATAGCTTTTGTTGTTCACTCAATGAAATATATATCGATCTTACACTGAAACAAACGATTATCCTCTATTCATTATAAACGCTATCACCTGTAAGTAAAGAAACTCATCACGGAAACCACTTTTTTCTCCCTATTGATATTTTATTACTTTTGACGTAAGGAGATAATTTGGTATTAAGCCCGCCCACGTGTTTAAAAAAAAAACAGTATTTCTTTTGCATTTCTACAAAATAATATTAATTATACACCATTTGGAAAGGGGAGAGAAAAAACTGTTTATTTATTGCTGTTTCAAGAATATTTCATTTTTCATTCAAAAGTGTCATGCGTTTTGATCAAAATTTTTCGCCTAAAACAGCTGTATAGATGTAACACTATTTTCTATCCATTTGAAAAAAAAATGTTATAAAAAATACTTATCAATGAAACTGTCATCATTCTTACTGCAACGTATCTGTATACAATAAAGTCGAAATTATGTACGATTTTGAATGACGTTGATAGACATTTTTTCAGATACAGCAAATTATGTAGAAATATGAAAATTTTACCCCCAAAAAATACATTCGGAAAATTAGAAGTCGATATCTTGTTTATTAACGAATTTTTCAGAGATATTGTAAGAAAAATCGGGTTTTTTTTTTTTTTTTTTTTTTTTTTTTTTTTTGTTTTAAAATATATACAGGTCTTCCAGTTTTGTTTATGAATAAAGAAATTATTTAAAAATTCCTTTGTCCACAGAAATGTCCCATATCAGATAATAATCGTCGTTTTTAGATTTATTGAAATTTCCATTCGTTGTCATGAAAATGTTTTACTTCATATCGACATGACATTTCACAGGACATTTCACAGGGAAAAAAGTTTTTCCTTTAAATTTCCAAATCTCTTTGATTTTTTTTTTTTTTTTTTTTTTTTTCAAAATCGAAAGAAAACTGACAAAATTATGAAGTTTTTCCTTTGTCCACAGAAATGTCACACCCCGCCACAAACAACGTATTCTCCAAATATAGACTGGTCCCACTGTCGACTATCACCGGCTTCATACATGAGTCGACAGTAGGGCGAGTCTACTCCAAGTACGGCTATAATTGTCGAATAGCGTTTATGTCCTCGTTTCTTTAAATGTATTATGTTTGCAAATCAGGGTAAGGGTAGACATTTGAAGAATTTTCCAGGTAGAAATTTGAAGAATGAGTATTTGTAAATGTGATATTCGCGCTCTTTTAACTGAATACATTCCGTGACATTGGAAAAGCTATCAGTCACGGTATAATACTGAATAGATTCAAAGAAGTCAATGAATGAACAAAAAATGAATGAAATAATTCTCTAGTGTAATCAAATGCCAAACATATAAAAAAAAAAGTGTATTACGTTGTCAATAGCTTGATGAAAATATCATATCTGCAGTTTGAACGAACAACCTGTAGTAACGATGTTTTGTTAGACCATCGAAACTGAATTCGTAGATTACATTCCCCGATTTTTTTAAGACTTTATTTGTAGCGATTTGGACCTACACAATACTGCAAATACTTCAAAATCAAAAGTAAACCAATAAAAAATTTAGATGTTAAATGTTTGTAAGCTTTTAGAGCATTTGTTAAATTGAATGACAGACGGGCAAAAAAAAAGATATTCGTATTGTTATCACATAATCGTATATTTGGTTGGTTCAAAAGAACCGACGCATAATATACACTACGACGTTCTTCAAGTGCACCAGGGGTTAATAAAAATCCGTGGAACCTATAAGCATTATCCATACTATTATAAACAGATATGTCTTATCTCTTAGGACAGATACATATCATCTCCTCGAGGGTTCTTATTCATGTTAATGCTAAAGAATGTCTCAGTCTCATTATGATCAGGATTTTTTCGGTACAAGCACTCAAAGATAAGATCATAATATAAGATATTTTATTGCCCAAGTATACCCATGGTAAGCGTAAAAGGCAAGTTTACAAACACATATCAACAAAACAAAATGAAATAAGGAAGAAAAAATAATAACAAAGCTTTCACATACTCGCTCACGCACTCACATACAAAGATAAAGTTATGTAATTAATCTATTGTGATTAAAATTGAAACATTCGACTTGGAGTTCAAGGCCAATCCACTATAAATTATACCAGCTTTGAGAATAAAATTTGATACAGCTTTCAAAGTATCTATATTGGAACTTATCAATAAGGATTTAAATGTTTCATTTCTTAGATTGTCATATTTATTACAAGTACATATAAAATGCATTTCGTCCTCTATAACTCCACATTGATTGTAAAACCTCATCTTGTCGAACCAAGGGTTACGAACGTTTTACTTATCTTACATTCGAGAAGATCTTATCGATTCGATACCCCTTGACTCGTGAAGATGGTAAAACCTTTGTTCCAGCTTTTCCCTGCAGTATCTTGCCGCTTCAATCCTTAATTTGTGTGCTCTTAGTCTAAATAAACACACACTTTTTATGAGCTTTTAATCTTTAATTATTTCAAGATAAGGCTGAATTACAAATGATGCTTACATAATTTTGTAGGTTCTGAGTTTTTTATCCCAAATTTCTGAAGTAATTCTTTTATTCCAATGCTGGATAAATCTTTCTTTCAAATTATCTTTAATAGAAAAGAGAAGAGACTGCGGTTTGAATGTGCATTGGTTATGCGAAAATCCAAGATCAAGATTCATGTCGCTTTGAAATGGTGAAAGAAAATATAATCATACGTGTAATTGAATAAATCCAAAATTGGACGGGAGTGTGACCACTTCGAAATAAGTCGGCGCATCACTCGGCTATTTCCGTAAACCGATTGAAGCCGGTTTGAAGTGACGCCGAAAGAAGCTGGGAAACAGCAGGTGGAAGTGGCATGATCTCAAGGGGCATTACTCTTAATCAAAACATCAACAATTTCCAAGTTGTCAACGTACCATTTTCCAAAATGCAAAGCCCAAGAAAGCCATCTACCTTAGCTCCCAACCTGTGTGGTTCAGAATCCGATCCGCCTTCCATCCCCAAACGAAGGTAAATAAGTGAAACGATCTTTGGCTAGATTTGATTTTCGTGTGGTTATGAAACCGGTTCTTGAACTTCGCTCTAGGGCAGTATTGATCGAAATCTGCAACAGTGCATGCATAAGTTTTCATGATAACTAGAAATCTACCTGTTTCACAATGAGATCCAATTTCCTTTTCTATGTTTAGCAAGTTCAAGCAAAGTGCACAGTTGAGTTGCACCTGAAATGTCCCACCCTCAGATTTTAAAGATATTTTAGACAAGGTCCAGAACTACCCACTTTTGTGCAGAAAATTTGGTCGACCGAGATCGCGCAACTGTACTTGACACCTATAAATCTATGTTAAATATGATGCTCTAATTAAATTACTGATTGCATTCTAAAGATAACATTTTTTCCAGTCACCACCTTATTCTTTTCAGAAATGCAAACGATTCAATAGGTATTTTCTTTTAAATTTGCAACTTGGAAGAAAACATTTCTGCAGCGGCCATATTTGTTTATAAGCTTTTGACCAATCAGACAGCCTTTTATCTGTATCTGTATGTGTACTTTGTAGAATCCTTAAAAGGCTTTTATACAACAGAAGTGTGTGTTGCCATATCACTGGCTCCCGTTTTTGAGGGCCATCTTAAAGGCCGCTAACGAGCCTGCATGTGCTGTTGCATTTGGCAGGTGATTCCACTGGATAGTGGTGTTAACAAAGAATGAGTGCTTGTATTGTGGTGTTTTAGCTGCGGGTATGACTAGGCTTTTTGTGTTGTTGCAAACATGTTTTTCGACTATGTTTGTGCTGATGTGATCAGTGTATTTCTTTGTTCTAATTGACCTTTTTGGCTTTTGAAATGTGAGAAATTTTGATGCAGGCAGGGACGGTACTAACCCCTCAACCACCTTGTATAGCGGGAAAACATTGACATGACTGACCATAACCTCTATTAGCATACATTACATGCTAGACTGATTGTCAGATGGTATCCCCGTTAGGTTTTGTTTAACTTCGTAAACCAAGTTTCATAATAAATACCTATTAAATGACACTGTGATGAGTAGACGCATGTCATTGCACGTGGAAAGAGTAAAGCTTCAGAAGACGAAAGACAGTGGTTCGAGTCACTATGACAGCATATTTATTTTTTCCTCCACGTTTCAATCCATGTATAGATTTTTTTCGTTTGAATAATGTTGAAGATCACTCGATTCTCAAAGAGAATTGCTGTATGTTATAAGCTATTTGTTTTGCCCGTTAGTGTCTTTTGTTTTATTTGTTTGAATGGGGTTTAACTTCTCTTTTAATATTTTTTCGGTCATGTTGCGGGGCTGGAACGCTTAACTGTGGATGTCTGGTATTTCTCTTACGAATACTACCACGGCAACACTTCCAAGACTCCAGTTGCCAATTCCTTATAGGTCTTCGATTATCAAACAAATTTGCCATTGAGGCCATTTTACAGCGTCTTGTGTTTTTCATATTTCAGTTCAGGAGATAGAATGCGATAAATGAAACGCGCTTTGCAAAACAAATACTGTTATTCAAACACGAGATGACTAGTCAAATGGGACTAACAGGAAAAGAAAAAATGCAGATTCGAACTCATGGTCCCTGCACACGTAGTCATCAGACTTGACCTCTCGACCACACGGCCAAACAGTGTGTATAATTACAATTACATTATAAAAATATTTTCAAAACCCGCACACTATACGGATTTACCATGTTTTTCGAAAGCTTGTGGCTACTCTCGATGATAAATGTATTCATCGGTTAATTTATTCATTGCATAAAGGTCAAGTCAGGTCAATAATTTCACACTATACATTAGAACAAGTCGCAGATTTTTTCTTCTTTCTTCTAGGGGCTCAAGTTCCAGTTCTCTTTTGAAGCCATGAATAGTTCCTGGCTCTCTAATTCTATAGTCGTTTTTGATGAATCATATAGCTTTGTTTTGGATTTTCTCCAGTTTATCTATGTCTGATTGTTGGTAGGGGTCCCAGATTGTTGCTCCATATTCAATGATAGATCTTACTAATGTTATGTATGCCGTTTTCCTGCATGATTCTGGTACTTTTTTTAGATTCCTTTTTAGTAATCCAAGACTAGAGTTGGTTTTGCAGAGTTGGTTTTTACATTTTAGCTGTAGGGTCAGACTATCTGATTGGTCGAGAGCCGAAAAACAAAATGGCCGTTGCACAAAGCTTTATGTCGGGATGCAAGTTGAATATAGTAAAAGCGAGTTGAATTATTGGCGATACTGAATAAAATAAGGTGGTGAGAGACTGGAAAAATGTTATCTTTAGAATGCAATCGGTGATTTCAGTAGAGCAACATATTTAACATGGATTTATAGGTGTAAAGTACAGTTGCGCGACGCGATCTCGGTCGACCAAATTTTCTGCACAAAAGTGGGTAGTTCAGGACCTTGTCTATAATATGTATTATAATAAAAAAAATAATAGTATGATTTTTTGTGGTTAATATTTAGTCATATTACACTATCCCCACCCGGGTTGGCTACCTGGGGGTTCGGAGGTGGCCTTCAAAACAACTCTAGAAAACAAGAGCCAATAATATTGCAATATGCAATTCCATTATTTAAAGGCCATCAAAGGAGTCTACAAAGTACAGATACAGATGGATTCATTGACAGGGACCTGCACTAAGCAGTGTTTATTCTAGGATTTCATAACTGTGGGGAATTTCAGCACAAAATTAAAGAGAAATGTCTGGTATTCCATACTCTTTTTACCTGTTACCTGTGGTAGAGACTGTCATTAGGCTGGTGCCTCTATGACCCGGTTCTTCTATATGGGGGATCTTTGAAAAAAGTGGGGGAATCCCCCAATCCCCCTGACTAGAATAATCACTTATTTAGCTGAATCTAATGAGAAATAAAGATTTTTTTCAAGAAATTTAACCAAATCCTTTACTTATTTACATTTTGCTTTGAAAAGTTTTCTCATTATGCCAGTTTCAATGAGATTTCTGGCAGAAAAAAATAAAATAGACTCAAATTAAAAAGCAGAAGGCTCTGAAAAAACATTGTTCCCACATTTCTCTTGAAAATTAAATCTTAACTCCATTTTTGGTCGAAGAAGACCAACAGGTGGTTTAAACTAAGAACAGACTGCACATATGTGCAGGCTGATCTTTGTATATACCTCCTGCCAAAGAAGTAATATTTAAGGTTCAAGATGACAAGAGTAAATTAGATTTCGATGTGTTCTTTGCAAGTTTTACATTGATATTTTTCATTACTTTCAGACAAGAGTTGTTGAAGTGGAATGGATGGGGCTACAAAGACTCCAAATTTATTGTGAACAAAGATAACCATGTGGAATTCACAGGGGAGAGGTATTCCAAATTTCATCTTTCAAACATAAATCTATTGTTAGAAAGCCCTTGTCAGAAAACAAAATTATACAATTGATTTATTTGGGTTTTTAGATGCTTTCAACATTATTGCAGTTATATCACGATGGCTAGTGCACCTATCAATGGCTTCCTACTGTGTCTCACACACCTAAAACCACAACATTTCATAGGAGATACTAGTTACTGATCCCTTTTAGGCATACTACTTATCATTTGCCCATAGTTGAGACACAAATGACGCTTGTCACAAGACTTATGTCATAATGTCGGATGAAAGTTAGCCAAGCTGGGATTTAAACTCAGAGAAAAAAGCCAGGGTGTTTAAATGGAAGAAAAGTAGGCTGCGAATACAAATGTGACCAGTCATGCGAAAAGGGACCATCCATGAACTCTGTAAAACAATTTTTAGAAAAAGAGATTGATTCTAGTACAGAAAAAAACAGAAGTTGCATTTCAAAAATTCTTTCATAGGAAGGTAGATTGATTATTCTAGATTCAGTAAATTAGTAAAGTTTGAAAAGTTTCATCCCTAGTCCTCGCAGACTGACTAGGGTCGACACTTTACTCACTTTCCAGATGGTCCCTTTTCGTGTGATGGGTTCCAAATTTATATTTACTCAGAGGTAAGAGGGGGTAAAACCAGTCTAAAATCTTTATGTCTCAATGTAACCCAATGATGTGGGTATTCATTTAAATTGTCTCAATGAGACAATTCAAATGAGTACTAACAACATAAGGTTTGTTCCCTTATTTTTGAAATACATTGATATGAATTTCCAAATACCCCTCTATCTGTATCTCTGATAACTTAAAGCACAATTGATGGCACAATTATGTGCAGATCTGTCTGGGAAATTTTCGAATCTCTGTAATTAGAAGACTGTTGAATACTTTAAGCGAAATTGAAAGTAAACAAAAGGAAAGTGGATCTTTGTCTATCCCAGTTATAACGAGACCCAGTTATAATAAGAAAATATGCAATACGGGTACGACAATTTTGTTATATCTGTAGTGCACTGTACAAAGTTCCTCTACTATATGCTTGTTCATGAAGTTTCACATGTTACATCAGTGCTCCAGCTAGGTTTCCAAAAGGGCAGGGTGCCAAGTGTCCTGAAAGAGCGCGTTATGATTGGTTGACTTGCCGATTTAAGTCCCGCCCTTCTTCTCTACTGGCTGTAATTAGTCATGGCCTTCGCGGGTTGATTATACGCATCGGCAATCACGTCAAAGTTTGCAAATCGATCTAGAAAAGGCGTTTAATTTAAATAATCGCTGATTTGACTTGTAAAGCTACAATTTAGGGACTAGTTTAGGCCTGGGCGATGGAAAAAAGGGCAGGGCGCCGATTTTCGACAGCAAGGCAGGGTAGGGCGGGGCGCCCTTTTGAAAGGGCCTAGCTGGAGCACTGAACATAACAGATAGGTATTTTGTAAGCCTAGTATTCATATAGTGTATTAACTATTTACAGTATCTATTAATTCATTAATTATTAATGTATTTTTTCTATGTTTTTATTTTCAACAGGTACCAATTAAGTGGCCATGTGTTACCAAATCTACGTGACTGGATGTGTGCCACCATTGGAATAAGTCTGGACCATAAAACACCACCACAGGTAACATGTTGAGTTGATATCTTTAATCTATGTTATCACATATGTACCAATTAAGTAGCCATGTGTTATCAAATCTGTGTGATTTGATATGTGCCACCATTGGAATAAGTATGGACCATAAAACACCACCATAGGTAACACCTTTTGTGATATCTTTAACCTAGTGCTTGATATTGGCACTAGAAAATTTCAAGTGAAAATTTATTTTGCAAGTAGATTCACCAGCCACTAGCAACTTTTGTTTTTTCCATTTCAATTTAAAAGTACCTTAAACTTTTGATGAGATACTATCAAGTCATTATCTACCACTTTATCTCAATAAAAAGCTCATATATATCTTATATCTATTTTTGCCTCTGCTTTCAGCCTGAGATGTTGGCCAAAGATATCCCCATACCCATCCGTAATGAAGAATATCTCAGTGAACTACGTAGAGCCAACATCAACCACTCTGATGATTGTCAGGACAGATTGTTCAGAGCACATGGTAATATTACGATTGGCCAATTCTTACTGGTACAAATACCCACTTTTCTGTGTTCCTCAAGAAAATGGCTTCGGAAAAAGCAATTTCTTCATTTTCAACAGTATTTTCTAACCATAAAGATAAAAAGATTTTAAATCTTATTTAATTTCTCTACAACACACTTCTACAGAACCTAAGTTCAAGACCATCTGACAAGATCAATGTCATACTTCAGGGAGAAAAAAGCCGTTAGACAAATTTGTGGGTGTTTTTTTAGCTTGGCTGTTAAGTGTCTATTCTAGGAAGGGAAATTGTGCGTTTTAGCACATACTTTTGAAAAATTCCCACTGTTTTTGAAGATGATGGAGGATTTTTTTAGAGCAAAAGAGCCATCTTTTTGGTATGTTGTTGATTTTCAACAAAAATACTCCTACTTTTCAAATCCTAGAATAGGCACTGGCTGTATTTGGAGGAGACTGGAGGTATTCTCATCACTTGGGCGTTGTTAGCCCTGACACAGGGATGTGGAATTCCCATGCCCGACTTGTCCGACTCGGGCTTTTGTACTTGAGGACAAGTAAATTTTTCTAAGCCACTTGTCCAAGGACAAGTAAATACCAGGGCAAATCTTGGAATGTTACTTAAAATAATTAAGAGAGAAATCATCCTAATGTTCATATCATAGGGTAGAAAACATTGTTTTTCATGAAGAAAATGCTGCATACCAGCATTTTCTTCATCAAAAGGCAATGTTTTTTTTCTCAAATTTTTCTATTTACTCTTTAGTGGACAAGTTCATTTTGATTCTGGACGAGTAGAAAATTCCCATTTACTTGTCCAGGGACAAGTGGAGAAAACTCGTATTTCCACACCCCTGACTTGGGCGTTGTTAGCCCCGACATGAGTGTTGGTGATGGCGTTTATGTGACAAACTTTAACCTTGGTTATATCTCTGTTGTTATTGAAGACATTTTATTGAAACTTGGCACGTTTGTTCACCATCACAAGAGCTATCAAGACTATCAATGAAAAGGTAACTCTGGAGGCATGTTTGTAAGAGTTATGCCCCTTTATTGACTTTGGGCCATTGGGCAGTGTTCTTATTTTTACCTAGGAATGTGGAAATAAGGATTTCCCCATTTGTCCTAGAATAAGAAAGAAATGATTTTCTACTTGTCCAGGATCAAAATGATCGTGTATGCAAAAACTTGAAAATATAATTCTTGAGAAACCATTCTTGTTAATGCAGAAAATGCTGGAACTCAACATTTTCTTTGTCAACAACAATGGTTTCTACCCTATAACACTAGGCTGATTTGTCATGTTTCATTGGAATTCCACGACCTGTCACCTGAACCCCAGCATGTCATTAGTTTGCTATACACAGTCTCTGACATTTTTTTCAACATTTTTGGAGCAGATACTGCTAAAAATTTTACAGATACATCATGTATATCTAAAATCTACCCAATGCCACATATTGGTCCTTAACCCTTGTTATGCTGGATAAATACTGTTGCAAAATAAAACTGAAATCATGCAAATTTTCCCCCTTTTTCGACTGACTTTTATCTACAATTCAGCACTCAACAGCGGAGTCTAGCACCTGTAGGCGGTGCTCTTGTCTTTAAAATTAAGTCTTTACACATTTTTGTTAAAAAAAGGCTAACAGGTAGTTTAGACTAAGATTATGTTCAGGCTGATCTTTGTCTATACCTCCTGCCATAGCAGGAACATTCCAGGTTCAGTATGATAAGGGTTAACACACTTTATTTCTCTTACAGGACATACTTTAAATGAAGTGTTTATTTTGAGAGAAGGAAAATTCAAGAGGATTCCGGATCTTGTTGTCTGGCCGAGTAAGATATTTTCAAATTAGAAGATTATTAAAATAAAATTGGCATAAGATCTTTGAAATTCAAATCACACCAGTCATTCTTAATATATCTTCAATCATCTGCTCTTGAATTAATTGAAAATCACTATGTTTCTTGTGTTCACAACTTTGCCTAAACTATCAGAGGGGATGAGCTGAACATTGTTGATATATCCAGGGATCCCTACATGCTTTTCACCTAGATGTTAATGCATTTTACACATAATTGCAAGTATCATTGACCTACACAATATCATTTGAGCCTGTGTGTGACGTTTTCAAGAATTTGACATTGTGCCAAAGGCCAACATTAAGTAGCAGTGACTGCCTCGCTGTTTAATTAGAAGTTTTTCTGACTGTCTGAAGACTCTTACAGAACTTATCATTCAATAAAACGCAAAGCAAAGATCTTGTCAGACTATGCAGATGCACAGGCTGGGAAGAGTCTTTGCTTGTTGCACATTTGAAATTGTTGGAAATCTCACACACAAGGTCATTAGATTAAATTTTATCTTTACCGAAAGCCAGAGCCTCAGATAGAGGGGGTATGTTGGATTTCAAATTTAATCAATTCAACAAAACTACACAAGTCCAATAAGACTATTTAAATGAGTGCCCAAAACATAGAGTTTAAGTGAGAAACAAATGTTTTATACTGGGAATACACCCTTTTATCTGTTCCTCTTCCCAAAGTCCTTTTATCCTTGCTTAGAAATAAATATTTAGAAGTCAGTGAGTTGAATTTTTGCTCAAATATTTCAGGTTGCCATAATGATGTGGTCAAGATTGTTGACTTTGCCAATAAACATGATGTTGTGATCATTCCATTTGGGGGTATGTATCAGTGTGTATAAATGGACCTCTTGTACAAGAATTAGGTATTAGAAATGTGACCCGTCATGCCAAAAGGGACCTTCCAGGAATTCTCTGTTACCTGAATTATTGAAAAAGAGATTTGATCCAGCATAGGTTAACCAGATGTCCCATTTCAAAAATTATTTCACTGGAAGGTAGGGCCTAGGTTGAAAATTCTAGATTCAGAAAATAGACACGGTGTGAAAAAAAGTTTTGACCCTAGTCAGTCTGCACAGTACACGCAGTCTGACTAGGGTCGACACTTTACGCAGTACCCAGAAGGTCCCTTTGCGTGTGACGGGTCACAAGTGTTTAATATTACATAGGTATAGTCGGAGTTATAGAAAAGTGCTCCTCTAAAAGTTACATATATGATATGTCATGCAACAGAGAACCACCTGGAAACTCCGTAAAAAAAATATTTGATAAAGAGATTGATTCTAGTAGGCCTACATGCCAACCAAGGAAATTGCATTTTATGAAGTTAGATTGATCGTTCTAGATTCAGAAAATCAGCCAAGCACAAAAAAATCTCAACAAAAATCAGCCTGTGCAATCTGCAGTCTTGTCTGGTTGTTTATTAAGAGGATATTGAATTATTGTTCACTAGATTTATTGAACGAGTCAAATATAAACAGATAGAAACGAGGCTTCCCCAAGTTTTTATCTGTCTTAGAGATGATGAGTTTGATAGATTTGGTATTTCATGAGCACAATTTTGATATTCTATTTATAATATGACCTGAATTTTTAGATAAATCAAGGGAATTCTAAAAATTTATTGATTCAAGTTATTCTGCAAAAAATATATCACAGTTTGCTAATTGATGACATCAAATGCATGATGACTTCACCTTTTACACAGAAATTATAGGGTTGCTATACTTCCTTAGCTCATTTGCATAATTATACCACTAGTGTAATAACAGCGATATATCAAAAATATTCAAAAGGGTTATTTCACTCCAACGACAAAAGTCACATTATAATGATGTGATATTGTACAAATCTTCCATTATAGGAGGGACCAGTGTTTCAGGTGCATTAGAGTGTCCGGGAAATGAAAAGAGAATGATTGTCTCCCTTGATACCTCTCAAATGGTGAGTTATACATTTATTATTACATATTATAAATTACATTTACAACTATAATTACCATTGCACTGTATTTAAAATTTTATTATGTCTACATTACATGAACAATAGGTTAAAATAACATTCTTAGTCTGTATTCAATTTGGTGGTCTATTTATGTTTATTTTCTACTTCAAACCTACTATGCGCTGGCGCTTCACTCCAAAATGGCCCTATATAGTGAAACATATAAAAACATTTATCTCTGAAATTACTGGTTAGGATTAAACCCAAAATTCAAGGAATGACAAGCAGGACATGCTCTTTCAGATTCCTCAACAAAGTACAGGGGGGTATATTGGTTTTACCATGTCTGTCTGTCTGTCCATCCCTCCAACCTGTTCGTTTTCCGACTCTAACTCAAGAACCAAGCTACCTAGAATCATGAAACTTCATACAAATGCTGCTTATGAACCAAGAAAGTGCTCTTTTGTTTTTGGTTCACATAGGTCAAAGGTCAAGGCCACAAACAGCCTTTGTTCAATTGACAAAGTGCTGGTGGGGGTATTAGTCCGCTTTGCTACAGCTCTAGTTTAATCAGGATAGAGCCAATGACATATGCTCTATGGGCAATCAAGTCACCTTAAAAAAAGCCCCATATATGCTGAAATTTTAAGAAGGTCTTCTCTGAAACTACTGATCATAATTCAACAAACTTCACTTTAATGATATTCAGGAAATGCTCTTTCAGATTCCTTTGTATAATCCTGATTTGTTTGAAAACTTGGTCGCAATGGGTGGTCAAGTGCCCCAGATTTGGACCCATATGGTGAAATTTAGAGAAATATCTTTCTCTGACGCTACTGGTTACAATTCAATCAAATTTTACAGGAATGAGCCTTAAGAATTGCTGTCTGGGACTTCTTTCTGAAATTCTGATTGGCATAAAGCATAGGTACTGTCAAATCAGCTAGAAATGGTGAAATATAGCGTCAGCGAAATATTGAAAATACCCTCTTCCTTTAAATGAATTTTTGGATTCAAATTATTGTCTGCCATCAAAGTGTAGTTGATAGTGTAAGATAATAATACATAAGGTCTCGGGTTTGATTCCTGATTGCGGCACTCATCTTTTCTAACTATTTGTCTTCCACCAATGGGTTGAAATCGTAGACCTATGTTGGATAGCAGCTGGGGGCTTGGAAAGGATGTAATGGTGCTACTGATGCGAAAAACACCAGGAATCCTTTATAAGTTGCTCTTGCCGCTGCGATATAATTGAAAGATTGTTGAAAGCAGCGTAAAATCCTATTCAAACAAAAAGGAATGACAGGTTTGGTCTTTGGATAGACCTAAGTCCAATTACATTTTTTGTGATATATTATTTTGTAACTCACCTACAAAAGGGCCTTTGCAAAGCAATGTTTCTTGTAACCACATTTCGTACCTTTACTGACAGATTTCACAAAACATACACATATCACATGGCTATATGCACATATTAAAGATGCTTGGAAATATCATTTTGCATCATGGAAAAAGGGACTTTCATATAAAAATATTTGTTGACATAAGAATTTTTATGCTGGGCTGTTAGAGAAAAAGTGATGTATTGCTATAGTCTTGGACTTGGTGTTGTTGTCATTGTTGTTGTTGTCTTACAAAAACTTTGACTTTTGTTATATCTCTGGTTTGACTAATACTATCAAAGGGGATAACTCTAGATGCATTTTGTGCAAATAATGCCCCTTTATGACTTAAACTTTATCCTCTATCCACCACTCAACAGCAAAGCGCAGGCACCGATTGGCATTGCTCTTGTTAATAAGCATTAAAATTTTCCAGAACAAAATTCTGTGGGTAGATGAGAAGAATTTGACAGCTTGTTGTGAATCAGGAATAATTGGCCAAGATTTGGAGAGATTGGTAGGTAGAAATTATTCAAAATGATTTTGTAGGCAAAAAAAAAATAAAGAGATTAAATATTATCTATATTTGATGTAAGAATTTGGCAAATGTAATGATTCAGCACATGAAATGATTTTTGTTGTTAAGCCTGATTGCATTGAAGGAGAGATAGTTGTCATTTGACGTGTTGGTCTATGTGTGCAAGTGGGTTAGTACAGTAGCCTGTCTGTCCAAGTTTGGACTATTACTCCCACTTTTATGGATGTATTCAAGAAAACTGGGTGCAGTGTTTTCGTTATCATGATCTGATGTGCCATTTGAAAGGATTTTCTAATAAATGAAGGTCAAAGCTCTAGGTCAAGTGCAACTTTGCAGTCTCTTCACCTGGGGCCCTTTTTATTAAACATCTTACGAAAAATTTAATTGTAAGTCACAATCAATTATGGCACCTGGTGTTTTCATGCATTATTAGATTCTGCAGTGCAATATCTCATTGGAATTGTCTTCTGAAAATGATTCCAATGAGATGATGCATGGCAGAATTCCATATTTAGAAACCACTGTGGAAGTTACTTTAATTTTTCACTTGCACAAAAAAAGATCATATGATGTTCAGTAAAACAGGCCCCAGGGCAATACTCTTGTTACTAGGTGGGCAACACCTCAAAGGTTTCACAGAAGAGGAAGGAAGAGAAAATAAATTTTAATGTCCAAATTACGGTTAATATTAGTCATAACCGTTAGCGAAAAAAGGAGAAACGAAAAGGAAAAAAATACAGGGATTATTTTATCCCTTTTCTTTCAGTGTAAGATCGATAGACTCAATGTTAAATTGAGTGTACAAAAATGTATTTTCACGAGTGTTGTGGATAGGAAAGAAAGTCTAGCGTTTGGTGTTCAATAAATCAAGGATTAATTAACCTTACACCAAAATTAAAAACGGCCATCCTATTCCTTAAGTGCAAAAATGACATGAATAAGGAAATTCTAGGATTGTTTCTTAAAAGCGCGTCATTTTGCATGAGATTGCATGGCAACGTCGACCATGACGTCATATATAAAATGTCTTGGTTAGATGAGAAATATACACTTTCGTACGTATTTCTCTTCAATACGAATTTTCCCAGACAAACCAACTAGCTTGAGACCTAGATGGAGATCTCCTCTACGCGATTCTGTAACTTTTATCAAACTTTATCGTTTAGATTTTTCTACCCTAAAATCGTGGCTATATCCGACAAAATCATATGTTTTATCGGTGTTGAACATTTCGTTCCATTTTCTTCTCTTCATTCTTCTACAGTGAAAGTATATAAAAAATGAAACTCCTTAAATGCTTTTTGGTGGATTTTAAAGAAATTACCATAGAAAATTATTTTGATAATGTAACCGCCTTAGCACCCATACCTGTGAATTAATAAAAAATTATACCCTGCTTTCCTTCTTTTCACCCTATATGATGTCATCTAAGCAGTGCCTAAAAAGGGAAGTCATCATGAACTTTGCATAAAAATCACTTTCAAAATGACAAATTTGTCCTAATATTTTCACATTTTGTCTCAATTATGTATGAAAGAGTTAGAATAATTGCTTGATTTTTGTGTAAGATCGTTGATTTTTCATTTCGTAAACAACAAAAGCAATAACTTTTGTTGTTCACTCAATGAAACATAAATCAATCTAACACTGAAACAAATGATTCTCCTCTACATATGGCCAAACCTTAAAAGATAAAATATTAGACTAGTCTAATTTAACAAAAGTTTTATATGACAGGTGTTAGTAAATGATTTTTTTCAAATCTTTGTGCTGAAAATTTGGAGCCAAAGATATGGTTGCGAATCAAGACCAAGATAACATTTCCAAAAATTATCTGTGGTTTAGAATGTTTTAACTAAGAATCACATTTTGTATAATGGATATTTTGATCATTCCAGCTAGGTAAGAGGGGATATTGTACTGGCCATGAACCAGATTCTATGGAGTTCAGTTCTCTAGGAGGATGGGTGGCTACTAGAGCATCAGGCATGAAGAAAAATATATATGGAAACATAGAAGACTTGGTAGGTGTTATTGACACTTGACAAAATCATTTAACACTTACCTATTTTACAAAATTTTGGACCTGTCCAAATTCAAAGGTTTTGCAGACAAATATTCAAAGTGGATTTAATTTGAAAAATAACCATTCTGTAGGGTAGAATATAGTGAGGAAAAAGAAGAAATTGCTTGTCAGAAGCAATTTCTTCTTTTTTCACAATGTTTTCTCAATCATAAAATCACAGGCACGTAAAAAGCAGGGATTAAACAGCAAAGGGTTAATTTAAATTTTTAAATTTAAATTTTGCTTTTATTTTATAGTAGGTATGAATCATAAAAACTAATACTGATATCTAATAAGAGAAAATAGCTGGAGTTTAGAATGGAAATGATGACTATTATGAATAGATAATAGTTCTGCACTTTAGGCAAAAAAGAATGAATATTGTTTTTAAAGTTTCCAAATATTGTACAGTGATAAATGATAAAAGATGTTTAAAGGTTTTAAAATAATATATTTATATTAAGAGTCAAAAGAGTTTTATTTGTTTGTGTTTCTCTTGTTTAGGTAGTTCATGTAAAGTTTGTCACCCCTAGAGGTGTTATGGAAAAATCATGTCAAGTACCAAGAATATCCTGTGGACCAGATATTCACCATTTTATACTGGGCTCAGAAGGTATGAGTTCATTGTAGTCCATTTAAAGTTTGTGAAGATCAACCGTGGCATATGGTGTCTAGCATCCACTTCTTCTTCTGGAGCATAACTCTGTCTCCTTATGTCAGATTGACTTGAAACTTAGCAGTGATTTATGTTCCTTTCATGAATATGGTGTGCAGTGTACCAAAAGGGTATTTTCAACATAGCTTATTTTTTTAGTTATTTCTCTTTTGTAATTTTCATACCTGGAAATCCAGCACCATAACAGGCCTATCCTAAGCTAGTAGACCCATGATAGTCCTGCATCATTTCGGAACTCATGATCTTTCACAATGCTGACTGGGGTTTCCTATTGAAAATCATTAGGAAAACTTGGCAAACAATTTTTAAGTTCATTACTTCTGAAATGTTGCGAAACTATTACAGGTCCACTACCTGAAGACAGTTTGCCAGCATGTTTGACATTTTTCTCCCACCAAAGGGTGGATAAACTTAAACCTTAGTGGGATAGAAGCTGGAGACTAGGAGAGAATTACAATGCTAGTACTGATATGAAAATTACCAGATATTCATCTGTAGGTGCTTCAGCTACCTGAATATCACTGGAAAAATTTTAAGTGTTGCTAAGCCGTGTTCAAAGTAACAAACTGTCAAAGAAATGGAGCCTTAGTGTAAGAAATGTGAATCAATTATTTTTTACATAAAAGATGATTGTGTAAGATCAAGTGAAAATATAGTTTTTGTTGTTTCACAAAATGTAATATAAATTAATCTTGCTTGAAAAACAAGCAATTACTCTTTTTCTTCAATACATAAATGAGACTAAATGTGAAAAATTAAGGACAAATTTTCTTTAAGCATGTCATTTTGCATGTAATTGCTATACAACATTCATGATGATGCCACTTTTTGGGCTCATCTTCACTGGTAAGGCTGTGAGTTTTTCAAAACGTTAATCTACCTTAATTGTTCTAAATTCCACTGAAAAGCATTTAAAAAAATTTGTTCATTATTTTACAGGAACATTAGGTGTGGTAACAGAAGTAACATTAAAGATTCGACCAGTTCCGGAGTGTAAGAAGTATGGATCAATTGTGTTCCCTAATTTTGAAAGTGGTGTAGCCTGTCTGAGGGATATTTCCAAACAGGTCAGTTGGGTTGTATTAGGCTTTTACATAGAAAGTACATAAATGAATTAGCCTAGTTGTGATATAACCTGCATGAAATGCTGTAATAACCTAAATGATTGCATTTAAGTTTTTGTTGTTGTTTTTTCACGAAATAGCAGAACAAAATTTTGCTTCTGGAAATTCCATCAAGTAAATGTTTCAAGTTGAGGTCAACTGTTAAAAAAGTCAGAATTTGAGGATGATATCCCAGTCTGAAATAAAAGATTTAAAAAAAATCATAATTATATATCTAACTCAAAGTTTCATTTTTTAATTCAATCAAATATTTTTATATTATGAGCAGGTTTTGAGCAGATTGAGGATTGTTTACGGCTTATGAAATAATGTTTTGAAAATGAAAAAAATTGTCTCTTTACTTGTTTGTCCCTTTTTCCAGAAATGTGCCCCTGCTTCTATCCGGCTGATGGATAATGAACAGTTTCAGTTTGGTTTGTATCTTAACATTGTAGTTGATTTTTTTGTTGGGGGCTTAATATCACTTTCAACATAATTGTAGTCATATCACTTCAGCTAGTGGACCTATTCATGGTTTCCTGTTGTTTCTCAAACCAGTAAGACCACATCATTTCAGCTGAGCCACGAGCTGCTCAGCCCACTTAGGGTAGCTACTTATACACCTATTGGTGGGGGACAAATGACTTGTGTCTCATTAACTATTGTCATATGTCAGAAAAAAGTTGGTTGAGCGAGGGTTCATGGGGAAATCAGGACCCCAGGATGTGTAAACACTGAGCTAGCTAGGCTGCAAACTTTGTAATTGATAACTGCATGTAAAACTGATTGGCCATTTATTAGAGTATGGACTTAAATAGTTTATTTTACACTAAATAGAATCAAGAAATATTATTTAAATCAATTACTTAATAATAATTTGACATTTTTTACATTCATTTACAGGAAGTGCTCTTAAACCTGAATCTAAGTCCCTTATTACCAACTTTATAGATGGATTAAAGAAGTTTTATGTGACCAGAATTAAGGGGTTTGATCCTAAAAAGTTGGCAGTGGCAACTCTCTTGTTTGAGGGGGCTACTCAGGTTTGTAGTGAATATTCTATACAGGTGGGAAGGATGTTGAATATAAGTATCATCCTCTCCATCTGTTCGTTTGTCCAAATGATTAAATTTTGTTAACACAACTACTCCTTTGATTGTGGATGGATGTTTTTTTCAAAGAATGCTCTAAATCATCAGGGCCTGAGGTTATAAAACTTTTCTCGTTCTCAAATCAAAATTTTCTCAAATTAAATTTGAGATTACAGCTGCAATTTTGTTTTATTACTCCTTTTAATGTATTAACATAAAAGATAATATTAATTAGTTGTAAAAAATAACAACTTATTAATATTATTTTTTATTTTCAAACATTTATTTAGATTTAAAATTTGAGAAAATTCTCAGTTGAGTCTGAGAAAAGTTTTATAACCTCGGGCCCTGACCTTATGGATATTGTCTGAATTTTGATATTCTGCCAATGTACATTGTAACTCTAGCACTCTTGTTTGGTACTACAGTATTGGTAGTGTTTGAGAACAAATTTCCAGTGATAAGCACAAATCTATTTTCATTGAATATATAGGCAATTATTAATAGGTATATGAAGACTCATGTACTTGAAAAAAAAATCAAGGTGCAGTGAAAAAGAAGTGTCAGTGTCTTTGTTTATAGATTATGAGTGCATATGTTTATACAATCACTTAAAATATTTACAATACAACTGTTTTTGCACTGAGCCATCAATTTGTGACTTTAGTGCTTAGATCATATCTTTCTTTCTTGGTCTTTCTACTTTCAAGTGTTTGAGGTAATAAAATGGTCACTGTTGTTATTCAAAAAACTGTAAGTGAACTTAAGAGTCATGTTTACCTTCGATATGTATGTTTAAATGAAGAATGTTTATTTTTATGCCCCTGCATCGGGGGCATTTTGTTTTACCATTGTCTGCATGTCGGTTGGTCTGTCTGTCAGCAAAACATATCCAAAAAATATAACAATTTCAAATTACTATTCCAAATACAATATTCATATTTGGCATGATGATAAATTTCAATGGTTAATATCTGCAGGTAACAAGGCGAAAGTCATTCGACAGGGTCAGGGGTCATTTGTCAAGGTCAAACTTATGAAAAATTTACTGTATGGGGGCAATCATTTCATAAACACATCTTGATTTCAGGATGTTGCTGCTCAGGAAAAAAGAGTTTATGAAATTGCAGCTAAATATGGGTGAGTAATAGTCCTTGGATAAGAACTCATTTGGATAGAGCTTCTTTGCCCATAAGTATGTTCCTGTACTTAGCTCACCTGAGCACAAAGTGCTCAAGATGAGCTTTTGTGTGTGCATGATGTCCTTCATCTGCCATGTCAGTTGTGTGACATCCCTTGTCCGTAGTCAATATTTTCCTTGTAGACACTGAGGCCATCATTTTTGCTTGATCAACTAGAAAATTGGTAAGAATGATCGTCTTGATGAAATCTCGGCCAAGTTTGATCTTTGTTTGAACTTGGGCAAGTGGGTTCAATAACTAGGTCATAAGTTCAAAATTAAGTTAAACCATGAAAACACTATAGAGGCCATATTTTGCTCTATTTACCTGAAAATTGGGCAGAATTTTATTCTTGATAAAACTTGGGCAAGTTGGAAACAAGTTCAAGTGGGGTAAAAAACTAGGTTACCAGGTCATATCTTCATTAGACCTAGTAGACTTTTTAGATCCCATATTGTTGGCAGGGTTTTCCCTAGATCTTTTTCTGAGGGGGTCATTGTGTCCCCTTGGTTCACAAATATGGGGGTCATTTCTCCAAATAGGGGGTCATAATTTTTATCCCTTTTGAACATAAAATTTAAGACCATCTATTAGGATAAATTGGACATAGATCTATGGTGTGTATGTATTATCAAATCAAACTTTTTTATTGCCTCTCACATTGTCTCAATATCTTGCACCATTTAGATTTATATGAATCGAAAATTACACTTTTAATCATTTATTTTTAGCTCACCTGAGCACGAAGTGCTCAAGGGAGCTATTGTGATCGATCGTTGTCCGGCGTCCGTCTGTCCGTCACGGCGTCAACTTTTTCTTTAAACGACGTCTCCTCCTAAACTTATGGGTCATAATCAACCAAACTTGGCAGAAATATTCCTTGGGTGGTCCCTTATGAAAATTGCTCAAATGGAAAGGATACGTGCCATATCACGGGAAAAGGGGCCTTAATGACAAATTTCTTGTTTTCACTCTAGAAGCCACAAATATGGTCCAATCTTCATGAAACTTGGTCAGAATGTTTGTTAGGTCATGAGGATGAAGTCTATTGAAAATGGGAAGGATCGGTGCCATATCACAGGAAAAGGCATCTTAATGACAATTTTTTTGTTTACTCTCTAGAAGCCACAAATATGGTCCAATCATCATGAAACTTTGTCAGAATGTTTGTTATATCATGAGGATGAACTCATTTGAAAATGGGAAGTATACATGCCATATCACGGGAAAAGGGGCCTTAATGACAATTTTCTCTTAAGAGCTCCAAACGCCACAAATATAGTCCAATCTTCATGAAACTTGATCAAAATGTTTGCCAGGTCACAAGAATGAACTCTGTTGAAAATGGGAAGGTTCATGCCATATCATAGGAAATGGAGTCTTAATGATAATTTACTTGAAATATCAGGTGAGCGATTTAGGGCCCTCAGGGTCCTCTTGTTTCTCTGTTTTCATAACCCAAATGCCCTAGCTGCTGACAGAAAATCAATATTTTGACCATCATCCCCATTCAACCTGATCATTACTAGTCTATCAAGCCTTTCTGGGTCTAATCTGTTTTTGAGTATACTTTTCAAAAATTTTGCTGTGAAAAGCATCTTTCATAGGGTGCATTGGACACTGGGAATACCAGTGAAATTTAGGCCATATATAATGAAGTCTGGATTTATATTTGAGTAAGAGTAATTTGACAAAACGATCAAAATTACCATAATCTACTTTATCGGAAATTATTAAGTGCTTGAATTGTAAGAATTGCCCTGAGGCTCTAAAGTTTTCACACCCCGAAACAAATGGATTGTCTTGATGAGTCTTAATGTGAGGATGACATTTCATTACAGCCATTCGTATAGGGAGAGCTATTTTTCACAAAAACCCCGGGGTTTGACTGAAGACTTTTTCTGGGAGCTAGGGCCAGCTTCATCTAATACGGTTCCGAACTGTCAGATTCCTTGGCAGTTATTCTACTTCGGCCCGCTGACGCATTGTTTTACTTACAAAGATCGTCAGCTTTGACTGCGCAATGATGCTGTATACAGCGTTACTAAGTGACGAAGGGTTCTCGATTTGACGTTTTATTCAATCAACTCGACAAGAAATGAAGCAAAAGTTTATAAAACCAGTCTGGTTAATCTGTACAGAATGGTTTACATTAATTTACGACTTTTGCTCGGTTAAAAACGACCCAGTTTAGCGATAAAAGGACAGGGACCAGTCTGCAGAATTCTATTCGTCCCCAGTAAGTTTTGAACGTAAACAAAGCCGTTTTCTGGTTCTTTTTAGATTGTGTCCCATAGTCGCAGTTATTTAATTTTTTTTTGCGTCATTTACATCAAAAATGCATCAAAACGCACAAATTTGTGCGTCAGGGAAAACCCTGTGTTGGCTCAATCAACCTGATAATTGGTCAGACTGATTGTCTTGATGAAATATTGGTCAAGTTCGAAATTAGGTAAAGTATGGTCAAAAACTAGGTCATAAGGTCAAATCTAAGTTAAACTTGGTAGACACTCTAGAATCTATTGAGTTTTAAAAACATATGATTCATTTTACCAAAAAATTAAGAGCAATGGTATCTATGTTATGAGAATTCTTTTTAAAAAAGGTGGGACCAGAAAATGGTTGCTAAATGAAATTGGTCACTTAGACGTCATCACTCTAGCAACATGGACTGTATGATAAGGTTATGATTTTCATGTCCAATTGTATATACTCTTACTACAGTCTTGCACCGAACCCACCAAAAAAAGTCTTCTCATGATCTGTTGATATCAATCATTCGCTTTAAATTTTTAATGGAAATATTTATTGGTACAACTATAAAAATTGTACTAGTCAAAATGAATGTAACAATAATCAATTAAACATCAAATCAGACTTGGTAGTTGTGATAGGCACAACTAATTTGAATTATTATTCTTCATGATATGACTTGCGTGGCAGGATTGAATTATCCCCTTTGAATATTTGTAAAATTGCACTGGTGTTATTACACTAGTGTATTAAATATGCAAATGAGCTTAGAGCATATAGCAACATTATTTTGTTATTGTAAAAATTGAGAAGTAATGGCTTTGGTGATGTCATTTTATAAACAGTGTTATGTATGTTACTTAGAAAATTTAAATCAATGTGTTCTGTTGATTTATCACAAATATAAGTTACATGTCAGTAATAGAATATCATATTTGTGAAAATGAAATACAAAATTTATTAAACGAGTCATCTATAAACAAATAAAAATCAGTTTTAGCTTGACTATTCATAGAATAGGGGGGCTATTTTGGTCACCTGGGTGTCAGTGTCACCATTGGCGTAATGCTTTGGTAAAGTTTTTACATGCAAGTGTTTAAAATCTCTGTTTCTAGTTAAGCTATGGCTTTAAAACTTTGCACATACTTCTTTGACTGTAATATAAGCTTCTAAGCAAAAATTCATTACTCTGATAATGAATTTAGCCCTTTTCGGACTTGGACATCTTGGTTAAGTTATTACGTGCAAATGATGTATATCTGTAATATTTCTGTTTCCACTAAAGCTATATCTTGGAAACTTTACACATGCTTCTGTAACCATGATATCAGCCTCTAGACAAAGATGTATTACTCTGATGTTGAATTTAGTGGAATTTTAGCCCTTTTCAGTCTAAGAAATTCCTTGTTAAGTTTTTGTGTGCTACTGTTGTATATCTGTTATACATGTACTTAAGGTTCTTCTTAAGCTATTGCTTGGAAACTTTGTACATGCTTCTGTGACTATAATATCATCCCCTAGACAAAGATTCAATACTCTTGACTTTCATTTAATGGAATTTTTCACTGTTGATATTGATTTGCTGTTACTATCAAGCACTAGGAATAGTTGAGCTTCGCTGTCCTCTGACAGGTCTTGTTATCTGTTTATAGATGACCAGTTTAATGAATTTGGTACTTCATGATCACTCATTCAATATACTCTCTTTATTTCAGTGGCCTGGCTGGAGGTTCAGAGAACGGAGAGCGAGACATGTTAACATTTGCTATAGCCTACATCAGGGATCTTTGATAGACATAACTACTTTTAAATTCTGAATCTTTATTTCAGTGGTCTAGCAGGAGGGGCAGAGAATGGAGAGCGAGGTTACATGTTAACATTTGCTATAGCCTACATCAGGGATCTAGGATTTGAGTATTATATTGTGGCTGAGTCATTTGAAACTTCTGTACCATGGGATAGGTAATGTATTAAAGAGATTGAGATAATATTTTTGTATATTTTGATAAAAGTATGAAACTGAAAACCTAATCATACTTTTGAATGAATACACTTTGTGTATTCATTCATTAGTGTGAATAGGTTAATGTATATTTGTATTTTTTTATTTTCTTCCTACCTATCTGCCTTTGTTCATATTAACATATAAGCCTGTGCATAGGATTTCCAATAATTTTAAAAATGCGCCTAGCAAAAACTCTGACCAGCCTATGCATCTGCACAGTCTGATCAGAGTCTTCACTGTTTGTTAAGTAGATAGATAAGGTCTCAAATCATCTGTAGACTAATAGGTAACTTTTTATTTACATTAATTGGCTGTCTACACTACCAAATGTTTGCACCCCACGAACATTTCAAAATGTTGGAAATGTCACACACAGGCTCGTATCTCCTTCAGTTATGCACAGATTTGCACCAAACTTTTGAGGGATGTTGCTCATCATTTTGACCACTTACATATTGGTATGATTTTGTGATATTATGCTGAAACACCAAAAATGAGGATTTTGTTGGAAATTTTCCAGTGATGTATATCATGACTCTTGTTGTATATTGTCTCTTTGTACCTTTCATTAGCTTTCACAACTCTATGGTTTTGAAAATCATTATGCCTCCCTTCAAAGAAGAGGCGGTATATTGCTTTGCACTTGTCGGTCAGTCCATCTGTAGGTCAGTCCATCCGTAGGCTGTTTTGTCCTGAGCATATTTCAAATTGTATGCAAGCTAGAATCATAAAACTTCACAGGTCGATAGATCTTATTGAGGAGAAAAGCAGTGCAGTGCACAAATACAATAACTCTACTTATCATATTTTGTGTGTTGTTTCCCTTTGTTGATTGACAAAGAATAGGCTATTGACCTGCTTTTATGGGAGCATAAATGTTTAACAAATAGCTGTTGTTTTCTTCATTTCTCATAATTGAATGATATTGATCGTGGAAAAAGGCAAATATTTTAAAACACCAAGACTTTCTGTAATGGAAACCGTATTTGTGAAAAAGAAAATGTCTGCTCAATTTTAGCTCAGCTGTTTTGGCAGAAAACACAAGGTATTGCCATAGCATTGCTGTCGTCATTGCTGTCTTCGTTGTTGTCGTCGTCATGATAGAACTTTGACATTTTGGGATATCTATTTTTCTACCGAAGGCATTTACTTGAAGCTTAGCACACATGTTCACCATCAAAAGAGCAATCTTTATTATCAAGGGGGATAACTCTAGATGCATTTTGTGCAAATTATGCCCTTTCTTCAACTTAGTTTTGTTTTTGCACTCAACAGCCGAGTGTAGTCGCCCTTAGGCAATGCTTTTGTTTTTCATTAGAATATGAAACAAATTTTTGATTAACGTAATTAAAAACTAAACTATTTGCTTAAGGGTTTTTCTTATCCAAAACGATTTTATTCCCATTTAGAAAAGAAATAAAATAGAATTTTCTCGATAAAAAAAATCATCATCATCTTGTATATGGACCAGTCTGGAATTTCGTGGTTTGCTGTAGGATCAACTATTGCCATGATGCAAAGAGAAATAATAATTCTACAATCAAGATGCACTACAAGATGACTCGACAAATTGAACTCGCAGACTGAATACTCACCTAAAACCAGTAAACAATTTTTCACTTTAAATGTTGAAAAGGCTTGTAGTCTAGGTGGAAAAAGTGTCAAACTGTGTAAAAATGTTGTGTTGAAAAAAAAACATCCTCAAGACTATATTTTACACTCTTAATTGTTAAAGACAAACATGCTTGTTCACAAATTCATTTCTATTTTTGAAATCTGGGCTTTTGAATGAGAGTTCAGGTGACCAATGTTTGACCATCATGGTCCTCTCGTTATATACTAATTCTATAACTTTGCAGATGTTTGGATTTGTGTACCAATGTGAAAGACAGATTACATAGAGAATGTAAAAAGAGAGGAATTCAGTTTCCACCTTATATCACTTGCAGGTAAATATTTCACAATTTTGATCCGTCAGGAAAAAAGGGACCAACTGGGGAGTGTGTGAAGTGTCAAAACTAGCCAGACTGCGCAGACTTATTTTCTGAATCTAGAATAATCAATCTACTTTCCTTTAACCCTTTGCTGTTTAATCCCTGCTTTTTACGTGCCTGTGATTTTATGATTGAGAAAACATTGTGAAAAAAGAAGAAATTGCTTCTGACAAGCAATTTCTTCTTTTTCCACACTATTTTCTACCCTACTGAATGGTTATTTTTCAAATTAAATCCACTTTATATTTTCATCTGCAAAACCTTTGAATTTGGACAGGTCCAAAATTTTGGAAAAACAGGAAAGGGTGAAAATAATTTGTCAAATGCTATCACTGAATGACCTCTACCATAACAAATCTCTTTTTCACAGTTTTATTTTACGAAGACCCTTTTTGTGTTATGGGTCACAAACAAGGAAAAAATACTATAAGATTAACCCTTAACCTTCTGAGAGATGTATTGAAATTATTAGTTTTCATCCTGGGGCCCATTTAACCAACTTTCTTAAGAAAAATTTAATTGCAAATCAAAATCACAAATGGTACCTTGTCTTTTCATTCATTGTAAGATTCTGCCTTGCAATATCTCATTTGAATCGTCGTTAGAAGACAATTCTAAATGTGATGATACATGTCAGATTTAGTTACTACTGTAGAAGCAACTTTAATTTTTTTACTTACCCCAAAAAATTATTGTAAGATGTTTAGTAAAACAGGCCCAACACACTTACTATAAAGCATGAAGGATCGTCCCTTGTGCAGATGACAGGCTTCGTGGTATGCAGGATGGGTATGAATTCAGGTATAAAAAATACCATCATCTAAGAATGTTATACTTGTTAGCTTGGCTGTTTTGGGAGAAAACCCGAGGTATTGCTATAGCCTTGGTGTCCTTATCATGCAAGTACTTCTACATTTTTTGATATCTCTAGTTCAACTTGAGGCATTCACTCGAAACTTGGCACACATGCTTAACAACAGAGCATAGGCGTACCCGTAGGGGGTGCTCTAATGTATATTTTTATTTTGGATTTAACTATTGACCTCTTAAGAACATTTTTCTCGCTATGTTTAAACAAGTAACCCAGATTTATGATGCAAGGAAGGGGCCTGTGTATATATCTTTTTTGGGTTTAACTATAGAGCTGTTTAGAACATTTTTCTCTGTTTATACAGGGTAACCCAGACCTATGATGCAGGAGCCTGTGTATATTTCTATTTTGGGTTTAACTATAGAGGTGTCCAAAATCCAGTTGAAATGTATGAGGATATAGAGGTAAATATACTTTGTATCAGGGTTCATTGGTTGTTCAGTTTCATCTGGGTTAGGTCAATAAATCACCAGTGAATTATGGTTAATGATTTAATATGATATGTTTCCATCAATTTGGTGCATTCTGATTGGCTAAAAAATTGGTAATCTTTAATCTTCTTCTTCTTCTGAAGCATGAGCCTGACAGAGTTGAATATTGGCATGGATGATCAGCATATGGACCCGTAATATAAATAGCAAAAATCATAACTGTAGATTCATCAGGTGCGGAGCACCAGGGGGGAGAGGGTGGTACTTTTGTGAAAATTTTGTAATCTTTAACCTTCTTCTTCTTCTGAACCACAAGCCCTACAGACTTGAAAATTGGCATGTAGGATCCGCTCATAGACCTTAATATAAATAGCTAAACTCATATCTTTTGGTCAACCAGGTGCGGAGCACCAGGGGGGAGGGGGTAGTACTTTGGGTCAATTTTGTAATCTTTAAGCTTCTTCTTCTTCGGAACCAAGAACCCTACAGACTTGAAAATTGGCATGGATGATCAGCTCATAGACCTTAATAAACATAGCTAAAATCATATCTGTTAGGCTGCCAGGTGCGGAGCACCAGGGGGGAGGGGGTAGTACTTTGGGTAAATTTTGTAACTTTAACCTTCATCCTTTAATGAACCAGGAGCCTGACAGAGTCGAATATTGGCATGGATGATCAGCATATGGACCTTAATATAAATAGCTAAAATCATAACTGTAGATTCATCAGGTGCGGAGCACCAGGGGGGAGAGGGTGGTACTTTTGTGAAAATTTTGTAATCTTTAACCTTCTTCTTCTTCTAAACCACAAGCCCTACAGATTTGAAAATTGGCATGTAGGATCCGCTCATAGACCTTAATATAAATAGCTAAACTCATATCTTTTGGTCAACCAGGTGCGGAGCACCAGGGGGGAGGGGGTAGTACTTTGGGTCAATTTTGTAATCTTTAAGCTTCTTCTTCTTCGGAACCAAGAACCCTACAGACTTGAAAATTGGCATGGATGATCAGCTCATAGACCTTCATAATAGTAGCTAAAATCATATCTGTTGGGCTGCCAGGTGCGGAGCACCAGGGGGGAGAGGGTAGTACTTTTGTGAAAATTTTGTAATCTTTAACCTTCTTCTTCTTCTGAACCACAAGCCCTACAGATTTGAATATTGGCATGGATGATCAGCTCATAGACCTTAATATAAATAGCTGAAATCATAACTGTTGGGCTGCCAGGTGCGGAGCACCAGGGGGGAGAGGGTAGTACTTTTGTGAAAATTTTGTAATCTTTAACCTTCTTCTTCTTCTGAACCACAAGCCCTACAGACTTGAAAATTGGCATGTAGGATCCGCTCATAGACCTTGATATAAATAGCTAAACTCATATCTTTTGGTCAACCAGGTGCGGAGCACCAGGGGGGAGGGGGTAGTACTTTGGGTAAATTTTGTAATCTTTAAGCTTCTTCTTCGGAACCAAGAGCCCTACAGACTTGAAAATTGGCATGTAGGATCCGCTCATAGACCTTAATAAATATAGCTAAAATCATGACTGTAATGCCATCAAGTGCAGAGCACCAGGGGAGAGGGGGTAGTACTTTTATGAAAATTTTGTAACTTTAACCTTCATCCTTTAATGAACCAGGAGCCCTACAGACTTCAATATTGGCATGGATGATAAGCATATGGACATTAATTGAATGAGCTAAGATCATGACTGTAGATTCACCAGGTGCAGAGCATCTTGGGGGGGGGGGGGAGTGCTTTGTTGAGAATTTTGAATCCCTACAGCCTCAGACTCAGCCTGTATATCTGGCATAGATTAGCTGATCACAGACCTTTTATGAAAAAAGCTTAAATAAATAATGTCCAGGGGAGGAGCAGAGGGGGGAGGATTATTTCAAATGTGATCTTATTGAATAAGTGAAAATCTCTTTTTCTGTGGTTGCATGGACATACCTAGGTAATGAAGCTTTTTTCTCAGGTGAGCGACCCAGGGCCAACGGCCCTCTTGTTTATTTTCTGTCTTCAAGTTTTAGTTCTGTCATAATTTCTTATATACCTCTGAAAAAAAAATGATTATAGAGCTAAGTTTTGAGCAGTTAGATGACGACTAAGAGAGTGTTTGGAACATTTATCCCACCAATATTCAAATGCCTCCGATCGAAAAATATCCGGCATATGGTTGTCCAGTGTCAGGTGCACTGGTGACTTCCACATCTTTGTCTGATGCATAATTCTGTCACCTTATGTCCATATGTTATGACTCAAAATGTGACAGTATGTTCCTCTCATGATCACAGAGTGAAGTGAGCCATACCTTTACCTTGCTTAATTTTTGATTTGTTGTTTTTCAAACTTGGACATCCAGCAGTGTTATAGGCATTTCTCATGGCAATTTTGTCACCTTGTTAAAATTGTTGTCTAACTTCTTTAAATTAGACCATTCTAGAATTTTGTTTTCTGGTATTTTGTTAGTACCATGTTTTAATAATGTAATTTCAGTTGTGTCCTGATTAGGTTAAAAGTTGGAGCTATGCCATAATGAAAACAGTTTTGAGTACGAAGCTTTTTTGTAAGCTTCCACAAAAAGTAGTCCTATAAGAAATCTGTTTTTTTACTGACAAATTTTATTGTTTTGCTTCATGATATCAAATTATCAGATATATAGATAATATCTGTTGATTTCATAGAGGTATGAAACGAAAAACCTGTGTACTTAGTTTCATACTGAAATGAAATCAACAAATATTGTCTTTATTTCTTAAATGGATAATATGGACACAATTCTATAGTAATTTTCTTTACAAATCTGTTTTCAGGCGTGTGCTAGAGATGAGATATTGGCTAATGGTGGAAGTATTTCACATCATCATGGAGGTGAGGATTTATAGAATCATAGAAAAGATACAAGAAGTAAATATATTAAAATCAAAATGATAAAGAAAATATTTGTGAATTCTTTGTCAAGAAATAGAAACTTTCATGCAACCTTATTTATTATTGTTCAAGCAGTGGAAATAGCCAAGCTTAATCAATGTTAATTTAATCAGGGTCAAACTTAGAAAAAAAATGCCTTTTTGTTTTTTATGCCCCCGATAGGGAGGCATCATAAATTTGACTTGTCCGTCCGTCCGTCCGTCCGTCCGTCTGTCCGTTCGTCCGTCATTCCGTCCAAAAACTTTAACATTGGCCATAACTTCCTTATTACTTAACATATTCGCATCATACTTTACCACAACATTCCTTGGTACATTACCTTTCTGTAGGCACATACTTTGGTGACCTTGACCCCTGGATGACCTTGACCTTCAACATAGATTGGCCATAATTTAAAATCAAAGCGGTGTCGGGGGCATTGTCATCTTACAGTGACAGCTCTTGTTTGGTCAATCATGTAACTTGAATATATCAATTTCAAACTTACTTTGCAAAGTTTCCCCCAAAATTTCTTTTAGAAATAGATTGAATAAAATGAAAAGGATAATAGATTTTACCTCAAAAGTTATGTTTGGAAGGGTATATAGGAGTCAGCTTTTCTGTTGCCCAGTATGTACCTTAAAGCTTTTCTATTATCGAGCAGAGATAATTATGCAAGTATTATTTTGATAAAAGTCCATTGACTTTTGTCAGAGCTATGGACCTTTGATGGAAATAGGCATTTTATTATGGACAAGCACTTGTATTATTCCGCTTTGCAACAGTCTAGTTATGATTTGTTTATTATAAATCTTGTTGTTGTTGTTTTCTAGTTGGAAAGTTGAGAAAGAAGTGGCTGAGGAAGACTGTGGGTGAAGTGGGGGTTGGTTCCATGCGCGCAGTGAAAGAATTTATTGATCCAAACAATATTTTTGCCTGTAATAACCTCATGATGGGGGAACCAGAAGATCACCAACATTCCCAGAATGCAACATCTTTATTGGTTACCAGCAAGTTGTGAAGAATAAATAGTGAAAGGGCACCAGACCAACATCTTCCCAATAATTCTACATTTCTTTGTTTTCCTCAAATCCGTGTTCTTCAAAAACTATCCAATAATGCAACATGTGCACTCATTTAATTATTGATGCAACTTCATATAATTTCATTTTCTTATAATGTTATTAAAAATTGTAATTGGCTGAAACAGATCATGAACAAGGTTAACCATTACTTTTAAACACAGGCATTGCTTCTGCTTTTATTGTCATTACTTAGTAAAACAAATTTGTGAAAAAGCTTTCATTTATTTTGTTTAAAGGGTACATCAAAAGATCATAAAAAAGGCTGTGTTTTCATTACTGTATTTCAATAACGAATAATGTATAACTTATCAAAAACATGAAAAAAAAACAATGTTAAGAGTAATTGTATCTGGGTTTTCATTTGATAATCAAATATTTTAATATTGTTTAATCTTTTGTTACTTTGATTTGAACTTTCATTTTCCTACTTTTGATAGGTTTGGGGAATTTAAATTTTTGTTAGTCTGCTTCTTTCACAAAGACAATTATTATGGAAATTTATTTCATATATATTTTAAGATTTGCTTACATTGTCATTTTATGCCTCCATTATCAGAGAAGAAATGACAACCTATGTATCCTGTTTGCTTATCTCATCTTTTTCATGAAAACTCTCTCCTTTTCGGTTTTACAATGTTTTAATTATTGTTTAGAAATTTTAGATTTAACTGAATGATGATAATGTTTCATATTATCTGCTTTTTTGAAGGGACTTCTAGAAAAACCTACCCTGCATTCAGCATGGCAACGGTCCAAACTGTTTGCAAATTATATCCCCACTTTGCACCAAAGTGCATGTGCAAAGTGGAGTATAATTTGGAAACAGTTTGCATTGTTTTAACATCTTTTATGCAGGACTGGGTATGATGATAGCAATGGTATCTTTGATACAACAAGCATTCCCTCAAAGTTAGAATGCATTCACTATAAATTGCAAGCAATTCTATTAAGGGGGATAACTCTAAATGTATATTTTGTATAAATGTTGCCCCTTTTTTGGTTTAAATTTCTCAGTATGCTATCCAGTATTCAACAGTCAAGTGTAGGCATTTAAATGCTTTGATCTTTATGATGAGGTAGCTTGTTCACATATTCAATATTTCAAATCTTTTCCTCAATGACAGCAAAAATGTGCTGTTCATTTCTAAAATGTCAGCGTAAGCTTTATGGAAATAGTTGCTAGCAAGGACATGACAATTTAAAAACAGATGTGTCCCAAAATGGGACCATCTAGGTGATGTATAAATGAACACCCTAGTAAGACTGTGCACACTTCACAGACTTACCAAGGCAGAAACATTCTACACTTAGCTGATAATATCTTTGTTGATTCTTCTTAGAAATTTTGAAATGCCCTTTACAATTGACCTCCACTGGAACCAATCTTCTTTTCAGATAATTGTTTTACACAATTCCATGATGATGATCCTTTTTGCCTGAAGGACTGCACAATTATTGTCTACTTATTATTATTTACAATTTTATATCATATATCACATTGTAATTGATTCATAGAACATATAATTTATATTTAATTAATGAACAATAAATCCGTTTTTGTATAGCACCTTGTAATTGTCATTGATTTACCTTTCTTTGGATTTTGCATTCCTCTAATTTTATGCTAAAGAAATTGTTGTGGAAAAAGAAGAAATTGCGTGCAACAAGCAGTTTCTCATTTTTAGCTCCCCTGATCAAGAATTGCTCAAGGTGAGCTATTGTGATTGTCCATCGTCTGTCGTCCACAATATATTTAAACTTCTTCTCCTCCTAAACCAGTGGGCTAATTTTAATGAAACTTGGCAGGGATGTTCCTTGGGTCAAGGTATACCAAAGTTGTTCAAATAAACGAAATCCACCCTAAACTCTTCCTTTACCCTTAACAATGAGGGTGAAAATATGAAAATCTTTAAAAATCTTCTTCTCTGAAACCAGAAGACATACAGCTTTCATATTTTGTATGAAGCATCATCTAGTGGACCTCTACTATGTTTCTTCATATCAAGACCCTGGTGTCATATTTGATCTCAATCTGGGCACAACCCTTTTTACATAGAATCATAGAGTGCAAATCTTTAAAAATCATCTCTGAAACTAGATGGTATACAGTTTTCATATCTGGTATTTAGCATTATCTAGTTGGCCTCTTCTATGTTTGTTTATATCAAGACCTTGAAGTAATTCTTTGGCTTGACCCAGGCGCATCCCTTTTAAGCTCACCTGAGCACAAGAGTGTAAATAGGAAAATCTTCAAATATCTTCTTCTTTGAAACCAGAAGGCAGCTTCAAAGGTAGCATCATCTAGTGAACCTCTACCAAGTTTGTTTATATCAAGACATTTGGGTCATATTTGGCTTGACCATGGTGTATCCTTTTTTACATAGAATCTCAAAAAATCTTCTTCTCTGAAACCATATGGCAGAGAGTTGTTTTTAGCTCCACTTGCTGAAAGCCACTGGGGCTATTGTCATGGCCTTGTGTCCATCGTGCATGCGTGCGTCCGTCCGTCCGGTTGTAAACTTTTTCTTTAAAAATCTTCCAAATATGGTAAAAAGTGACATTTCTCAGGTTCTAATTGATGGATACCAATTAAAATTTACATGAGTAATCCTTGGGTGACCCTTTATCAGTGTACCAAAAATTACTGTGATCGGATGAAAAATAGGTATTTTATGGGCAGAGGTCATTTCTCTATATGTTATATAGTCAAAACTTTGAAAATCATTTTCTCAGAATCTAACTAAAAGATATCAACCAAATTTTACATGAATGATTCTTTGGTGAGCCTTTTATCAGTCAATCAAAAATTATTGTGATTGGATGAAAAATATGTATTTTATGGGCAGAGGTCATTTCTCTATATGTTATATAGTCAAAACTTTGAAAATCATTTTCTCTGAATCCAACCAATAGATATCAACCAAATTTTACATGAATGATCCTTGGGTGACCCCTTATCAGTCTACCAAACATTATTGTGATAGGATGAAAAATATGTATTTAATGGGCGGAGGTCATTTCTCTATATGTTATCTAGTGGAAACTTTGAAAATAATTTTCTCAGAATGTAATCAACGGATATCAATGAAATTTCACTGGAATGATCCTAGAGTGATCCTTTATCAGTCTACCAAACATTATTGTGATCGGAAAAAAAATATGTATTTTATGGGTGGAGGTCATTTTAACTGATGGATATCAATCAAACTTCATTGGTATGATCCTTGGATGACCCATTATCATGCAGCCAAATATTAATGTGATTGGATGAAAAATATGTATTTTATGGGTGGAGGTCATTCCTCTATATGATATATAGTGGACACTTCGAAAATCATTTTCAACATCAGTAGAACCCAAAATATCTAAAAATCTTGTCAAAACTTTTATTTGCTCATACAAGAATTTCAAGCCTGTTGAGTGACTCAAGCCAATCAAAGCTTTCTAGTTTAGCTCCACTCGCTGAAGGCCACTGTGGTGATTCTCATGGCGTTGTGTCCCTCAGGTGTCTGTACGTGCATCCAGTCGTAAACATTTCTTTTTAAAAATCTTCTCAGAGACTACTGGATGAATTTCAATCAAACTTCACAGGAATGATCCTTTGATAACCCTCTTTCAAAGTTGAACGTTCAGAATTTTGATCCAATGAAAAACATGGATTTAATGGGTGTGGCTAATACACAAATATGGTTAGAAGTGAGTTTTCTTAGATTCTAAGTGATGGATACCAATTAAATTTTACATGAATTATCCTTAGGTGACCCTTTATCAGTCTACAAAATATTATTGCGATCAGATGAATAATATGTATTTTATGGGCCGAGGTCATTTCTAAATATGTTTTAAAGTGAAAACTTTCATAATTATTTTCTCAGAATGAAACTGATGGGTATCAACCAAAATTTTACTGGAATGATCCTTGAGTGACCCTTTATCAGTCTACCAAAAATTATTGTGATCTGATAAAAATTATGTCTTTTTATAGGTGAGGTCATTTCTCAATATGTTATATAGTGGAAACTTTCAAAAGCATTTTCTCAGAATGTAACTGATGGATGTCAATCAAAGGCCATTGATATGATCCTTGGGTGACCCATTATCATGCAGCCAAAAATTATTGTGATAGGATGAAAAATATGTCTTTCATGGGCGGAAGTCATTTCTCTATATGTTATTTAGTGAAAACTTTGAAAAGCATTTTCTCAGAATGTAACTGATGGATGTCAATCAAAGGCCATTGATATGATCCTTAGGTGACCCATTATCATGCAGCCAAAAAATATTTTGATAGGATGAAAAATATGTCTTTCATGGGCGGAAGTCATTTCTTTATATGTTATAAAGTGAAAACTTTGAAAAGCATTTTCAACATCAGAATGCAATACAAAAATTTCAAGCCTGTGGAGCCATTGATGGCTTTCTAGTGTTTTTATATGTAGCATCATCTAGTGGACCATAACTAATTTTGTTCATATCATGCCCCTGGGTTCATATTTGAACTCTGAATGGCTCCCTACCCCCTTTTTTACATAGACACCTAGTAGGAAATCTTAAAATTTGTTCTCTGAAACCAAAAGGCAGAGACTATTCTTAACAGTTTCATTTAATTGAATTTCATCAAGTTCATTCATTACATGCCTCTATTTTCATATAAGGGCTGTGCCCAGGCATATCCTTTTTGGTCTTTGCTAAAAATTTCATTATATTGATCGTATGCAGAAATTATTTCAATTTGACATCTGCCTTTTAATTGATGCGATGTCCGAGACTCAGGTGAGCGATCTATGTACATCATGGTCCTCTTGTTTTTTTGTTTTGTTTTTATTTGTTTTTTTTGTCCTATCAACTTTAAAATTGGTCAGAATGATTGTCTTAATTAAACCTTGGACAAGGTTGAAATCGGGTCAATTTGTGGCAAAAACTAGGTCAAGGGGTCAAATCATAGAAAAACCTTGTATACCATTGAGGCTATATTTTTTGGCTAAAGAGCCAGAGATTTGATCGGAATACTTGGCTAGGTGAAATCTCAGACAAGTAGGAAATTAAGTGAACTAGGGTCAAAACAAGGTCAAGGGGGCAAATCTTTGGGAAAAAAAACTTGTTTGTACTCTAGAGGCTAATTTTTTATGACGGATGCAATCTAAGGCTGGTTTAAAATTGGGTCAAATTGGGTAAAAACTATGTCACAGGGTCAAATCTTAGAAAAATCATGTTTACACTCTAAAGGTCATAGTGTTTGCCATAACAGCCAGAAATTATTCAGGATGATTGACTTGATGAAAGCTTGAATGGGTTTGATATTGGGTCAACTGGGGTCGAAATAAAGGTCACAGGGTCAAATCTTGGAAAAACCTTGTATGCAGTCTAGGGCCCTTATTTTTTGCCAAACCAATCTTAAATTTAGTCAGAATGAAAGGTTTGATGATATCCTAGATGAATCCAAAATGGGGTCAACCGGGGTCAAAAACTAGGTCACAAAGTCGAATCATGGAAAACCTTGTGTACCATCTAGAGGCCATAATATCTGTCCGACCTACCCGAAATTTGGTCAAAATAAGATGCCTGATCAAATTTCGTAGGAGTTTGAAGTTGGATCAACTGGGGTCAAAAACTAGGTCATGGGGTCAAATTTTAGATAAACCTTGTATGCACTCTTTCTTTTGCGTGATCTTCTTGAAACTTGGCCGGAATGATTGTCTTGATGAAATTTGAGACAAGATCCAAATTTTATCAACTGGTGTAAAAAACCAGGCCGGATTCAAATGATAGAAAACCTTATATGCACTCTAGAGGCCACATTTTTTGTCAGATCAGCATAAAAATTGACAAAAAGGATCGGTATTTATATAGAAGCAACAGTATTGTTTAGCTTAATGACCATTCACATCATCCTTTTTGAAAACCTACATTTTACATTTTTTGACTGTAAATGCAGTTGAACGATTTATGGCCACTATAGCCATGTGATTTTTAGCTCACCTGAGCAAAAGTGCTCTAGTTGAGCTATTGTGTCTGTCCATCCGTCTGTCTGTCCGTAAACAATTTCTTTAAACATCTTCTAAACCAGTTGGCCAATCAAGATGAAACTTGGCAGGGATGTTCCTTGGATGAAACTCTTTCAAAGTTGTTTAAAGAATTTAATTACATCAAAAACTCTGGTTGCCATGGTAACAGAAAGGCCGAATTATTTTTAGAAAATCATCTTTTCTTAAACTACGGGACGAATCAAGCTGAAACATCGTAGGTTGCTGGTTGTTCCTTCGGTAAAGATCTGCCAAATTTTTAATAAGAATTCAATTCCATCAAGAGCTCCGTTTTCCATGGTAATGGAAAGGCCTAAATTAATCGAAAATCTTAGTTAAAATTCTTCTTCTCCAAAACTAATGAGCAAATCACGCTGAAACTTTAGAAGGATATTTCTTAAGTGAAGCTCTACGAAAGTTGTCAAAAGAATTTAATTCCATTAAAAACTGGTTTCTATGGTAACGAAAAGGCCGAATAACTTTAAAAAAAATTGTCTCCTCAAACATTTGGGCCAATACATCAATAGAAATCGATTCCATCAAGGTTAAAATTTTGAAAACCATCCTAAATGTACATTAAACAATCTCTGGTATTTATTACATAGTTGACAAGTTATTAGTTGACTTAACTCAGATGAGCGGTATAGGACCATCATGGCCCTCTAGTTTAAATCAGTCAGGTCTATACAGAAAGTTGAAAATATCGAAAAAAATTGTGTCACGTGAGTCCCGGTCGTCCCAGTTCATCGTTGCGGCTGCAGATCAATGGTCAAGTGACCAGAATTAACGTTTATTTGTACAGTCCCCGGATTAACGTGATTGTAGTTAAAGAAGAACAGGCAGCCTTTTCTTTCCTCTATTTTACTTCGCCAAAAGATGGTTTCTTCTCTAATTGCGCCGCTTTTTCATTGTCATCTGTGCAATGTTTTTTTCACCAGTTTTAAAGATAAATGTTAATGTATTGCTCGATGGACGAACGGATGTGCCATAAGATCATCATTCTAAGTATATGTAATGGTAGTTCAAATTGCTTACTGTACCTTCGATACGCTTTGAACTTGAAGTATTCCTTCCTTATGTACTGTCGAACACGTTGCACGTCCAGATACGACCTTTGATCGCTTTCGATGATCGTTTTTTGACGCACACATTTATCGATGGATTTCAAAATAATTTGACACAATCATTCTCCGCCGTGAGTAAATGTGCCAATTGAAAGACATTTTGAGGTAACAGGCCAATGTTAAATGTTGCGGGCTCAACAGCAGCCCTGCGTTTAGGATGACAAAACGGTGCAAACTGTTTGCCAATTTCACCCCGCTTTGCACACGTGCAAAGCGGGGTTAAATTGACGAACAGTTTGCACTGGTTTTTTTTTCATCCTGATTGCAGAGCAGTTGTTCTGGGACAGCCACCTAATGACCGTTATTGCTGCTGTGTGTATGACGTTAAAAACACTTTTAACAGTTTTTTTGGAAAGAAAGACAAGCGCTAGAAAACCTTCTCATTATTCCTTGCAGTTCCCGTCTGTCACTCCTTTATCTTATCAAAGGATTGTACAACAGTTTGTAACATCGTGAAATAGATACTCATCTAAATCAAAACTTTTCTAAAGCGCTTGCTTAGCGATCCATTCATTCATTCCAAACACTCACTCAAACCATTCAAAACGCTCCAAAATGACTTATAATAATTAAACTCGACAAATTAATTCAAAATAAATATAGCTAGAAAAAATTGCGATTTCACTGATATAATTGAAATTTTAAGCGTCTAATTGTTTCTTGAAAGAAATAGGAAGCTATTATAGAACTTGTATACATAATTTATTAAAGGGATCGAGGTAATACATATCGCAAATTCGTTCATCACGAAACAAAATTAGCGATACTGTTTTACTTTTCTTTAATGCCATTCAAAACTCACTCGGTGTACCAACTCAATTTCATTCTAAAGCAATTAAAATTCATTCAGTTTGTCAATTTTACGATGTTGTTAACTGTCTTTCTTCAAAGACTGGACTTGATAGTTGATACGCGTCAAATATTGCTCTTGGTTAGAATGTGCAACACCGGACAATAACTGAGATCGCCGAGCGATGTTCCAAGTAACCCCGTCCAGCTTGCTCTCAAACTTTTAGACTTTTCTAAATTCAAGTAGACGACAATGAACATTTGACACAATTTGAAAAGAGAAACCATCCTGTGTTCTCGAAAATATTGTGAAAACAGAAAATTAGGTTGTTACTAAAAACGCCTTCTTTTCCAAAAACATATTATCAAGCATAAAATAACAGGAAGAACTTTGTAATCCAGCCTAATGTTCAAGATGTAAAAACGTTTCGCGAGCGCTTTGGGTTGATACCCCGCTTTGCACGTGCACATACGTGCAAAGCGGGGTGTCATTTCGAAAGCGCTTCGCTAACGTTTTCATCCTGAACGCAGGCCAGTTGTTTGACTGACATCATTTTTGAAGACCCTCGTACGATATCGCACTCAACCCTTGTCATGATGAAACCGAATTATTCCTGATTTGGCAAGAGGTTTTTATAGACAAAGGTCAGCATGCATATTCCGTCTGATCCTAGTCCAATCTAAATGTTTTCCCTTTTAAATCCATGTCGGTTTTAATATATAGTTTCATAAGAAAAACTGACCCAAAATAAGTGCATCCAGTGCGATGAGCACTTAGAAATTTTCTACAATATCCCGAGGTTTTTGCTATGCATAATAAGGGCTCTTCTTTCAACTTTAGAAAGGAATTGAGTCCATCGTGCTTGCAAGTACATTTTCACTTGCGCGCAGTAAAAATCTCGATCGGCCAGTTCGCTCATGCAGAATGAAAAGGTCTTCTTCGTATTGTAGTAAGGTTCAATATAATGTATGGCTATCCACTGGCGATTTGTTTTCACCATAAGCACACGGTGTATAGTCCGTTTGACTTCTATATGGACCAACATTTCGCCGAAAATCTCAGAAATTAATTGATGAAACGCATATTTTTCTTGACATATCATATTTTCCAGCTAATACCATGACGAATTTTGTTTTTCAGAATTTTTGAATGTAAAATAATGATCTTGTCCGTCCGTCTACATGTTAACTTCCAGCCTTTAATGCCTACTTGTGACTGTATTAAACGGAACAGCGAATTGTATAACCAAAAATAGTACTGATTTGCATAGGGGCCAAGTCAAAAGTGTAATATTGAATTGTTTTCGTAAAAAATCGAGTATATCAATATAATTAAGTTTGTCTCAGATTTTTGCTACCGTTGGATATCAAATCTGTGTATATTCTCTCTTTCTTCCGAAACCGTTTGGCCAGATAATTGATTATTGTTTTTATTTATTTTGAAATGAGCCCTATATTTACCGGTTACGACCAATCAAAAAGCATTGCTATACGAAGTAGATGGGAATTTCACGAGGAAAACTTGATGAGAAGGCGAGTAGTAACGGTAAAAATCACGTGCTATTTAAGTTTAAGATAATATGACCGTCGATTTAGTATAAAACCACGTGTTTTTACTATATATGTTTACAATTTCTTATTACTAAACAGCCCCCATCACCCCTCGTGTTTAAGAGCGGAAAATGCGAAAATATTAACATTAACTAGATAGACAAAATCATTATTTTGAAATCATTTTATTTTCAAAAAATATTTTTTTGGAATGGTATTAAGCTGAAATTAAGATTTTAATACATACAAATCCTTCATTGAAACGCAATTTTATGTAATTGATTAAAAGGTTGGTCTATATAGAAGTCAAACGGACTATAAAATATGATGATCGGGAATGTCAAATTGTCATACGTTACTTTGTAGAGACAGTGCAAAACTGTAGTAGGTGCATTTAAGTTCATAGGTACTTACTTTAGTCTTGTTATTATCGCTACACTAACGCGTAAAAATACTCCACATAATGATTATGTGTCTTAACAAAAATGACATTTTTTCCTGTAACAACAGCACAACCAATCCATGAGAGTCATATTTATTTTAAAACAATTTTGTAAAAACGTAAGATATATTAATTTAATGGGCGCCCGTTAGATATTTACTCTTACTCATTTTAACAATTACATGTAGACCAATTTTTCTGAAGTCAAAACCATGAGAAGACTTAATGCAGCCCCCACTGTCGAAAATGCGCATACAAGCATATATAACATTACAAACACTTTTTTGATTCAGAGTTGAAACAATTTGAATTCCTTGACATTGATTAAGACAGGTTCTGTAAACTTTAATCAAATACATATAAACAAGCTCGAAACTGTAAATGGTATTTTTTGCAATTTTAAGGATAACTCGCTCGAATTTGTAAGAGAACATTTCTAATTTACAAAAGAGGATGATGGGCTTTGTCGAACTTTAAATCTCAAAAAATCTATTCACGGATATACATGGGATTATCGAGAGGAATTAATTTAAGCTGTAAGAACTTGTTTCCCAATCGATGTAAAATAAATAAGTTTAAACCACAAACATGGGATTCAGAACTTTTTAAGAAACCAGCCTGCGTTCAGGATGAAAGCGTTAGCGAAGCGTTTTCGAAATGATACCTCGCTTTGCACGTTTGAGCACGTGCAAAAGCGGGGTATCATCTCAAAGCGCTCGCGAAACGTTTTTACATCCTGAACACAGGGCAGGGTCTTTTCGCATCACAGTGAATCGATGGGAAAACAGCCCTGTGTTCAGGATGACAAAACGGTGTACTTCATACAGTTAAAACATCGTGAAATTGAAGGTGAATGATTCTGGAAAGATTTAGGAATGAAATTGAATGGGTGTGTGGAGCAAGTTTTGAGTGAAATTAATGGGAGGTAATCCTATATCGCAAATTTTGTTCGGGATGAACAAAATTAGCGATTTTGATTACCCCCCCCCCCCCTTTAATAAAATATGCATACAAGTTATATATATAGATTCCTATTTCTTCAAGAACCAATGAGACGCTAACAATTTGAAATATGTCAGAGAAATTGAGATTTTTCTCGATTAAAATTTATTTTGAATGACGTTGTTGATTCTATATTTTTCAATTGGTTTGAGCGTTTTTGAATGGTTTGAGTGAATGCTTGGAATGAGTGAATGGAGCGCGGCTGAGTGAGCGATTTAGGATGGTTATGATTGAAGTGAAAGTTAATTTCACGATGTAATTAACTGTATGTGCAAAAAATGGCGTAAGACTAAATAGTTTTCCAGTGGCAACTGATGTCAAGCTCCGATAAAGCTCTTTTTCAGCTATTCTAACATTGACCATGAACTTTCACCCTTGAGGTAGATTAATCTGAAATTAATTACAATGGTTCTTCAATAAAAGATTGAGACCATTTGTTCCAAACAGTTAGAAATCGTAGGCTAACGATAAAAGCTTAATTAATGACATATGACCTCGACCTTTTCATTTCAAATAACACATCTACTCATTATAGAGATTATTTGTGCTGAATCATTTTGGAATATGTCTTAAATTCAAGCTTATCTTGGAGATTAAAAAAGTTTAGTTTTTGTGCATATAGTCGTCTAAGATCATTTTTATGCGTTTCGGAAATGTTCACGAACACATTAGTGTTGGAGCTATGCACCATATAAGCTTGGTATTATTGTTTGACATTGAGCTGTAACCTTGACCTTTGGACACTATAAATATTTGTTCATTGCCACATCTACTCAAAACTGGGAGAGATTACGACATATTATGATATGATGAGATCCATCCAAAACCACAAGAGCTACGCTCTGGAAAAGATCTAAAGAGAAAAGCAACTTTTTCAATATTCATATGGGCTCTGAGTATTTTGATTTGACCAGAATTCGAGCTTTTCGTAGGCACATGAAAGACTTAACTTTAAAGACATGTTCATTTCTGAGTCTTCAATATGTTGTCTTGTTAAACTTCAAAACTTCCCAGGAAGGAAAATTATACTGACGCTTACTGAGCACTTAGGTGATTTTTTTTAGAAATATATCTTGTCACTGTTTCTTTCATTATTGATATTGATAATATTATTATCATTTATACTACTTGTTATTATTATGCTTAGTTGTAACTGTATTTACGCAAGTTGGTATTAAGTCCCCTTTCCGCTTAATTATGACGTGCCGTTGTTAAGTAATTGGACGTTGTAACAATTATGACCTCTCCATATCAAGTAGCACATCCGTTCTAAGGGTTTTGTAATGAGCTCTTTGTTTTTCCTCTCTCTAATAACTTTAGAATTTGAGTGGTAAGTGCAGTACCTATATAAGTGCCTATACATGTATAGGCACTTATATTAGTATTGCATTGGCCACTCAAATCGTTTTCGTCAATTTCGTGAGAATCTTTCAAGTGAATTTCAATTAACACTTAATTAATTGCATTAGTTGCAATAATAAAGAAATAAAAGTACAGTTTTGCTTTAGAAATAGATTTCATATTTTTTTTTAAATCAAGGATATATAGCATAATTTGATTTAAGCGGCCACTTACGGGACCACCAAAAAGCGATCGTTTGAAATTGCCGCTTAATACACGTTTTTCTTTTTAATAAGAAACATACTTTTTAATTGAATATGCAAATCATTGCAATTTTCAATAATCCTTTGTTGTAAAACTCAATAGAATCGCCTCATTCAGTCGTGAGACGCTTGTGAGTTTTAACAACATAGGATTCATTTTTAATAATTTTAACCCTTGTCATGCTGAACGCGGAATATTCCTGCTTTGGCAGGAGCTACAGACAAACATCAGCCTACACATATGTGCAGTCTGATGTTAGTCTCACCACCTGTTTCTCAATTTCAAACCAGAATTGTCAATAGGTTTAGTTTTTTTTTCAAATAAAAATTGACCTACAGTTGATACTTTCAGTACTCTTTGCCCTTTGATTTTGATGAAAATTTTAAGCCAAAATTAATTCAGCATGACAAGGGTTAAGACCAACCATACCTTCTTTTTTGAATATTTTGACTTAAAGAAGGGGATTTAGGAAACGGTCGCTTGATAAACATGGTCGCCTAATAGACGTGGTCGCATGAGCAAGATTGACAGTAAAACGTACCTGAAATATATTTTCAAAGATTTATTTTTAGAAATGCCTGTAAAGCTGTTTCAGCAGCTTTTTAGAGAGAAGTGTATTCGATATGTAGTATACTTTTTCATTGTTTTAATTGGAACTACAGTTAAGAACATCGTGAAATTGACAAGAAGAATGATTTTTGAATGAAATTGATCGAGTGTGTGAAGCGAGGTTTGGGTGAAATTATAGGGTGGCAATCCAATATCGCTAATTTTGTTCAATATGAACAAAATTAGCGATATTTATTACCTCCCTTTAATGAAATATGCATACAGGTTCTGTGAATAGTTTTCTATGTCTTCACGAACCCATCATACAGTCTGAAACTTGCCACATGAAGCCGGACAAGCAAAGTGTGAATCTGAATGTCGAACGTCCTTTAACCGACGTTTTCATTCCTTGGAAATATTTTCTTTTAGGTGTCTTTCTTTTAATTTTATCAATAACCGAAGTTCTAAAACATTAAAAACAAACCGTTTTAAACTCGAAAAACACTCAAAAACTTGTACCTCGAACGTTCCTAAGTCGGGGTCACTCTAAATAGAGTATGTTTTCATATGTCGATCCTTTGTGTTTAACTATCCACTCTATGCTCGTATCTCTCTATTCCGTGAACTTCTCATATGTCGAACCTAATCTGTCGAAATAAAGTTACGACGAAAGTCTTCAAACTGCTATAGATGTGTAGAAATTTGTCTTTATATTGAACTTGATCAAATTGCTCAGCCAATCACTTCTTATATCGATAAATGTTTCGTAACAATTTGTCTATGGAGAAAAAATACGATTAAAACGTAGAAAAAGCTAACTCAAACAGTTTAAATTTGGAAATGTGCATCAGAATCGAGACTTTTCTTTTTTCCGAATAGACGGTTTTTGCGTGACGGAAAAAAATACCACCGACAAATGCGAAGTAAGTCAACACTTTCCGCCGCACATTGATGAGGCCTAACACCTATTTCAGTCCCTAGCAATCCCTAGAAGGCCCTTTTTGAAGTCAAGGGTGACATTTTAATAATTCAGCGACGTCCGTGACAATAGTAGATTGAATTTCGGGAGCTGAAAGGGCAAGGGTTAAGTTTATTGCGCAACAAGATTATTTATCGTGTAAGTGTGTTCATACTTTGTTTTGTGTGCTCAAATGGAGAAAATTCTGTGTTGTGTTAGTTGACTAAAAATCGAAAAGACTCAACAATATGGAAATGATATGCGGGAAAGTCTATGTGCTGTTCTTATTTTTATGGTTATTTGATTCTGGTAAGCCTTTCTTTATTTTAAGCCTTCCTTTATTTGTGAGTCCAGAGAAAGAAACCGTTATTTAGCCATCGAATGTTTTGCGGAGGGGTTCTTATTTTTCTTTTTTTTAAATCAACGCCAAAAAAAGAACTTCGCAATCACGGGCATTTCTTTCAAATTCCAGTTTCTATCGTATGTGTTATGTATTATATAAATATAAGTTTTATATGATAAATATACAACTAAAATGATTATAAACAATTGCCTGTGGTTACAATGCTAGAAGGTCAAATTTTGCTTCATCCTGTATAGACCACAACAACTTGATATGACGGAGTGGGGAGAGGGGGCGATAAGGTCAATTTTTTTCTTCAGCGTCTTTGAACCTGGGTGGTTTCAATCTTGAGCAAACACATTGTCTAATTTTGAAGAAAAAAGTTCCAATGACGTACAGTTAAGAACAACGAGAAATTGACAAGGTGAATGATTTTTTTGAATGACTGGAATGGGTGAGTTTTGGGTGAAATTAAAGGGATATTTATCCTGCATTGCTTATTTTGTTTTGGTTAAACAAATTAGCGATATTTATTACCTCCATTTGATGAAATATGTATTCAGGTTCTATAAACAGCTTCCTTTTTCTTCAAGAACCAATGACACGCGTATAATGCAATTAAGTTCGTGGAATCGCGATTTTTTCGAGCTATATCTAATTTGAATTAAGTCGTGGATCTTATTCTATTACGTGATTTTGGAGCGCTTATATTGAATGGTTTGAGAGAGTGTTTTGAGTGCATGAATGGAGCGCTGAGTGAGCGGTTTAGAATGGTCTTGATTGAGATGAATGTAAATTTCACGACGTTGTTAACTGTAACGGTGAAGGTGAGATTCCCTTTTTTTCGTAAATCGTTTATAATTCATTTTTATTACGTGCCCTTTTAAAGATGTTTTTACAATTCTCATTTGTATATAACGCTATCCATCATCACTCACGTTATAGCAAAGGTGTAAATACGTTCTTTCTAACGATAGTAAATGTACAATAAGTAGATGCACAACGCTAATAATTATATCAATTAATAGATAAATACGAGAATGTTTCGAGAAAAGTGCTGGCAACCATTTATTTTTCGGTATCATTCAATATTATTTTAGTTATCGTAGGTATAACAATATTTTACAGGTCCATCAAATTAATGCTACGAAAAAGAGCATGATGTGTAATATCATCACTGTAGCAACGTCAACTCGTCGTGAGCGGGGCAAATTGACGGCAAACAGTATACTTAACTCCAAAAAAACCGCCCACAAATATATGTTCTCTAGATAACTTAACCATTTATGACTTTATCGCATTTTTTACCTGCCAAACCCGTCTTTCTTTTCTAGACCGATCTTTTGAATGATAGGTTCTATGTTCCTTTCCGTGGCAACGCTTTTTAGTAAACATGTCCCCTAAGCTTGCGGTGTCCGATGCACAAAGGTTTGTTGAAGACATTAAATGTGCATTGAAAGACATTTAAGCATCTAGCAAGAACCATGCATTAGTCTTTGTTACAGATTATCTTCACCGATTCAGCAAATATCGATTTAAATTTTGATTGCAAAGTATTTTGGCTTTCACATGTTCGTTGAATATTCTGCGTTATTATTCAACTGGCAGGGCAAAGCTTAGTCGTGACGTAATTTGATGAGTTTACTATTTTTTTACTTTTTGATGGAATCTTCAGATAGGGTGAATTAAATCGGGTTATATGTTTTGAAAAATTTCACTGGTTATCAAATGATTACCTGCCGTTATTTCTCGATAAGCCACCCGAAAGCATTTGAGAAATCTTAACTTTGTGTGTGATTCGTGCTATGCCGCACACAGGCCTTGCATCTAGATTCAATGCAACGACTTGTTAATCAACCTATCCCATTTTAACAAAATGAAAAAAAATACTTATAGTATAATTAGCGTCTCAAGCTTCCTTTCAGTTTCTAAATGCTCAAAATGTATTTAAAAAACGTCAGATTCTTGCTTTTACTCCGTCTGTTTGATTTTGAACTTTGATAAGTTAACTTGAAGAACGTGTTTTTTTTTTTATTATTTTCGCGCGGCTTATATATATAAGAATAAGTAAATGAACAAATAGATAGATAATTATTGATTTATTGATAATATTGATATTATGAAATATCCTTCATTTATCTCATAACTGTTCAAATATCCGTGTGATAACATCCCATATGATATGTTTTATGATATAACATAGTTATTTTATGAACAATAGTATAATGCGGTTATTTTTAGAAACTTTAATTTCTGTTAGAAACATCGACAAAAAATAGACAAATATAGGTTATAAGATAAATATAACACGTACTTAGTGTATTGCATGAAAAAAATATCTAACTCGGTTGTGAGAATTGTTAATTGTCTCGACAGAGCCTCGACAATTATCAATTCTCACAACCGAGTTAGATATTATTTTCTAATACAAAACACTAAGTACGTATTATATATTGATCTCTCTAGGTATATGCGGACGATGCCCCAGCACATGGGTAGAGATGCCAAATGGTACATCATGCTACAAACTCTGGCCAAACGCGAAGAAAACCTGGGACGATGCGAGGGACACTTGTCAACTATTGAATTCGGATTTGCTCAAATTGAACTCTAAAGAAGAAAAGGTGTGATATAGAAATTCAAAATTTAAATGATATAACAATTTTAATTCCTTTTGTAAAGTGATGAATTATTATAAAACAATGATGGAAATTGATATATGTAAAGTTTAATGATTCTATCTTTAGCTCAAAACATGTAGCCAGGCACTCATGATGATTTTATTGACCCCAGTTTGACCTCAGTCAGTTCAGAAAATTAAAATTGTAATTGTATGAGCTTGCACTTGACATTTCCAACAAATTGATTTGTGCTTGAAGTGCAAACATTGAGCAGTCTTTACAGTCTCATATTGCTTGTCTAACCTAAGATATTTTGTGACCTTATCTGTCGATAACGTGCATAGTTAAGACTCTGGGCAGACTGTGTGGATGCATAAGCTTGTCAAAGTCTATGCTTTGTGCCCATTCGAATTTGTTGGAAATGTTACTCACATGCTTATGTTTCTGCTTTACCCGTATCAAATCGATGATACGCGTGCCAACATCAGAATGAACCATATGCGGTTTTGATTTAAGAGCTATACATGTAAAGATATCGGCCCTGTAAAGTAAGGGGAGGGGTTGAACTGTTACAATGTAATAGTCCTTTTGAAATCTATATTTTTGAGATACCTTAACCGCAATCATGGTAAGAATAAGAAATTTTCCATAACTTTACTGTGTCATGAGAAAAGGCCAGTGGAAAGGTCTTATATCTGTAAAAATGCTTATTACCCAATAGTTATGGTTTCGGCAACAAAGCCATACAAAGCCCCCTTTTAGACACCGCCATGATTTTAGAAAGTAATGGTTATTGAATTTTGTTATTTTTCGGGAATTATAGTGATGTCGAAATAAGGGCTTCATATAGACATTTATCTTACAACTATACAAATATCCGTGTGATAACATCCCGTATGATATTTTTTATGATATCACATAGTTATTTTCAGAACAATGATATAACGCGGTTATTTTTAGAAACTTGCATTTCTGTTAGAAACATTGACGAAAACAAGACAGATATAGGTTATAAAATAAATATAATACATACTTATTGTTTTGTATGAAAAAAATATCTAACTCGGTTGTGAGAATTGATAATTGTCTCGGCAGAGCCTCGACAATGATCAATTCTCCCAACCTCGTTAGATATTTTTTTCATACAAAACACCAAGTACGTATTATATATAAAGATTTAGATTGGCAGTCTAGATAGACAAAATATTGTTTCCATTATTTGAGAGATCGTGTAAAGAAGAGCTCAACTCGCCTACTTTCAATGCGGCCATTAGAAATTGTGAAATCGAAACACAAATACACTAAACAAAAAAATCAGCACAGTAAAGTAATTAAATTTTATCTAAGTTTTCACCGGATGAAATCGTTGCCCCCGTGTCCAAGATTAAACCGTTCAAGAAATGCTATCCCCTTTTACTCATGTTGCCTACTTCAGTGCGTAGTATGGGACAATTTTTGAATTTTCTGTCGCGATGAACACATCTTTTTTCAGGTGATAGCCAGTGATTCTTATTTAAATACGATGTATTCAAAATTAACATATCATTTCATGACTGAAATTCATAGTGTTCATGTTAAAAGCTACCATTACTTTCTATAAAAAAAACATCCATAAGAGAAAGCCATGTCCTTTATGTCGTATGCATTAGATAACACTTCATTGACATTATCTCAAATAAATGTTAATTTGGCTCAGGCCCCCCCCCCCCCCCCCCCCCCCAAAAAAAAAAAAAAAAAAAAAAAAAAAAAAAAACACGTGAATTAAATGAAATGAAAATATTGTTGGTGCAATGAAAGAATAAGTTACTCGATATATTTTGCTGTTTCCAGAAGGTATGAACTGACTTTAACCTCGTTAAGAATGTGAAATTTAAGTAGCTTTCATTGTAACTTTTCTATTCTAGACTCAGTTAAGATAAGTTTTTGATTAAAAAAATCAATGATATATCCAATATATATCTTATCTAGCTAAAAAAATCTGTTAATTATCCTTCTGAGTAGGACTGGATAATTGGAGAACTGAAGAAATTTCCATCCAACTTGGAATGGTGGATTGGTTTAAAACGTCACGGCGCTGACGAGACGAAGTGGGTCTGGATTGACGGGGAAACGAGAAACGATTCCAACAAATTTATGTAAGCTATAGATGAGTCTTGCTTTATGTAAACAAAACAACAAAATGCAAGCATGTCCGACACGGGGGCTTCGGGGAGGCATTGTACTCACCATTTTATATGCCTTTTCGTACGTCAAGTTATAGCCTGACTCCAAGGCTGTCAGTTAGTGTTGAATTAAGAATAAATAAGGTACACCACTAATGTTTTACTGTTTCAATTTCCAATTACCTCCCATATTCTCAAAAAATGACACCCACTGATCGGCCAGAGTATATAAGCTGATGAGAAATTTACTTCCTCTAGTTGAATTTTGCTCATTTCACAATACTTCAGATTAGTGGGACGGGAACCAGTCTAGTCAAGTTGAAATAATTGCTCAGTTTTCTGAAATTACCAAATTGATCTATAGTACGATACGCCATACTTTTTAATTAACAATAAACAAATTTTATTTCTATTTTTTTCTCACTTCTGATTTACCTAGATGACAAAGAGTAAAATGGACACCTTGCACTAAAAACTCATTTTTTTTCTATAAAAGTAGATCTAGATCTAGGCCAAGATCATTAAAATGTCACAACAATTAGGATTTTACTTGCAATCAAAATCATAGAAAAAAATGTGCCTTTGGTCAAAGTAATCTATATTAGACAAACCAACTTCAAATTAACCTTTGCGTATTTTGTCTTTGAGAAATCGCCGTATAGCATCTACAGCGTGTAAAAAGTTGCATCTGTTTGTGACCAAGGCATAATAGAATCACCTTATTTGTACCCTGCTCTACATCTCTCTTTTGGTGTGGCCACCGATAAGTGCGGTAATCATGTTGAATTTATCTTCCCGCCAATTTTTCGACTGGAACTTTCAGGTTTATTATATCATTTTCAATAATTAGCCTAAGGAAGGTTGTGATTAGACGACTGAAATAGCAAAATAACGTGGTAGAAATTTTATATTTAGGCCTATGTTTGAAATGAAAGGTTATCAAGAATGTTAATCAACCTGCACTTTTCCTTTTCCCATAACGTTTAGACCTGTAAACATTGCCTTGATCTGTGCTTAATCAACATTTAGACGACAACGGCCAAATATTACATCTGAACATTAGTTTTATAATAGATTACCGCAAAATCGTGTGAATTCAGGACTGAATTTAAACAGACCACAAAAACATGGTGGGGAAAGGAAAATTGAATTTGCATCTCTGATGATTTACTTTCATTTCACTGTTAGTCGAATAAAGTGTAGAACTAGACATGCGCCTGTGCATTGCATTTCTCATTAGCCCTTTCCCTCTTTCTGGCATTTGACTCCTTTGTTATAATTCAAGTCTAGTCATTCAACTAGTCTCCATCAACAGATAACATCAGAATTAACCCTTTCCTCTTTTACAAAATTTTGGACCTGTCCAAATTCAAAGGTTTTGCAGACAAAAATTCAAAGTGGATTTAATTTGAAAAATAACCATTCAGTAGGGTTGAAAATAATGCGGAAAAAGAAGAAATTGCTTGTCAGAAGCAATTTCTTCTTTTTTCGCAATGTTTTCTCAATCATAAAATCACATGCACATAAAAAGCAGGGATTAAACAGCAAAGGGTTCAACTCCAGTTTTAGGGAAGTGAGCCCTAGGTAAAGAAAAAACAAACAAACAAAAAAAAAACCCCAACCCCCAAACAAACAAACAAAAAAAAAAAAATAAAAAAAACAAGGAAAAAAACAACTAGCCTTTCCATCCAAAAGTTCTGAACAGTAATTTGCTATGCACTCTTGGGTCCATATAGTTTCATATATATGAATATTCTTATGTGCTATGTGGTTTAGCTATCCAAGCTTTGGATTTAGTGCTCTAACATGTATATTGTGATTCATTTATTTTTGAGATTTATATTTTTTCAATTATGCATATATTGAATCACTCTCTTGAAATTGATATAGAGAGTGATATTTTTATTATAAGATATTTTCTACATTTTGCAATGCAAGCATGAGTGAAAATATTTGAATCATAATTTGTATGTGAATTTGTTGGAAATGTCACACATAGGCTCGTATGATTTGTGTTTCAGTATGTGGGGATCAGGAGAACCAAATAATCATCTAAAGAGCGAGGATTGCGCTGAAATATGGGATAATTTGCTGAATGATAAAAACTGTATCACACCTCTACAATTTATTTGTGAACAACCAATTGGTAAGTTGAATACAAAAGGCAGGGATCAACATTAGTCCTGTGGGCCCAAGACCTGTGGATTTTAAGGACTGATGTAGCCATGCTGCAGGTCCTTCAGGCCTCTAGATAATGGCAATACATAGTCATTCAAATCTTTCCACTTTTGAAAAATAAATGCCTTCCCAATAATAAAATTTGCATTAACATATGGAAAACATTGTAAAAAAAGAAGAAATTGCTTATCATAAGCAATTTCATCTTTTTCAACAATGCTTTTCTAGAAATTCATCCCCTGAATTGCTAAAAATCAAACATGGTTTTCATGCAGGACCTGCTGTTATCATGGAGGACCTGTAATATTTTAGGTTCACAGCTCCTTCAGGCCTATGGCAAAAAGTTGTTAGCGTCAAACCCTGAAAGGTGAGGGGTATTTTCCTTGTACACCTGAGGGGCCTCAACTTTGCCCAAGTTTTTTAGGCTTATTATGTTTTTTGTTTAGTTTTTGGGGTATAAGTGCTCCAAGCACATTTAAAAGCTCCTTGTTTTTTTCCCTCATATACTCCCATCCCTGTGATATGGATAATGGTTTGGAGGACATCATACCCAGGGAAAAACTGTTATCAGGTGTTCAACCTGAATAAAAGGGAAAGAAAGTATACTCAGAACAAGAAGTTAAGCGCCACCAGTTTTTAGACAGAAGATTTTTTAAAGGCAGGGAGCCTGCATTAATTCAAAATAACAGAGATGTAAATATTGAGTTCCAATTATGAAAATGGTATGTTGACTTAACAATTTCACGACAATACATGGGTGGTGATAAATTTTATTGACTTTGTACCTTGAAATGTAAATGACGTATTTTCACCTTTTTTTAAAACATGAAAAACTATTGTCAAAGCCGACTTACGGTGTTGTCTATGACACAAAACTTGGTCTTAGAAGTCAGATAACACAAATGCGATTAATTCCAGTCACATCTTAGTCAGTAGCGTGTGTAAGATCCGTGAGCATTGATCACTGGGCACGCCCTCCTCGGCATGCCACGAATCAGCCTCTGGATGATGTGTTGAGGAATTTGCTGCCACTCCTGTTGCAGTGCTGCTTCTAACTCAAACACATTTTGTGTCTCTCATCTACGCCTTGCCATGACTGAGTTTCAAATCGAAATGTAAAACAATTGCACGAGCTACACGACGTAAGTATCTTTGACAGAAAAGCTGATTTTCCACTTTGCACGAGCCCTGGCTTTACAGTCATTGCATGAGACTTGCTGAATATGCACGTGCATCTGAAACGTTTTTAATCAATAGCTACAAGGTTGTTCTAACCGTTTGACAACATAGATATGTTATTTAAGTTTTCGATAGAAATTTTATTAACTTCAAACTTAGTGGCGCTGAACTTTATGTTCTGAGTATATATAAGCACAACTTTGGTTTTTATCCCTTTTGTTAGAAATTTAATGTGGAAAGTATCTGTATATGTAATGTAAATTTAGTTGCAAGTATTGAATGTTTAAACCAACCTGAATAGGAGCCAAAAGATGCCAAGTTTTTAGATTGTCATATATTAGTCTTTCTTGGGTTTTCTATTGTTTTTCCCTCAGATATTTCTATCATTATCCCTTTTTCTAGAATCTTAATGTGGAAAGTATCTGTATATGTAATGTAAATGTAGTTACAAGTGTTGAATGTTTAAACCAACCTGAATAGGAGCCGAAGATGCCAAGTTTTTAGATTGTAATATATAAGTCTTTCTTGAGATTTCTAATGTTTTTAGATTTCTAATGTTTTTCCCTCAGATACACCCCGTCCCTGTGATATGGATAATGGTTGGGAGGACATCTACCCAGGAAAGAACTGTTATAAGGTGTTTAACTTGGATATGGGAGCTGATGATGGGGAGTGAGTGCTTGTATTATTATCATACAACAGTGCTTGAAAATTCTTGAAATTTCTACTTGTCCTACTATATAGAAAAATATGGTGATACATTAATTTCTTATGTGAAATTTGGCATTCCCTGGTAAAGGGTAAAGGAAGTGTCGGATAAATTATAGTATTTTGGGGCTCAACTTCAGGAAAGAATTGAAGACTATTTTCAATAGTCTTCAATTCTTTTCTAAAGTTGATCTGAAGGGGGTCTTTGGAGCTCCCATTAGATAGTTTTGAGGGTAACAGCTACGTTGTGAATTTAACACTAGCAAACCTGAGACCCTTAAATCCCTGAAGAGTATGGTCCGAATAAAGTTGATGAGATTTTATTTGAGACAAGCTGATCTTTATCTCATCTAGAATAATGTAAGTCAAGAATATCTCTGAGCGCTGTGCATAATGAAAAAACACACATTGGTCTTTATATTTATGTTGTTTTTTTTAAAACATTTAAGACAAATGTACTTTCTGCCAGATAAACGCCCGATGTTGTGACAATGAACAGTTGAATCGATTAAATTTCAACTCTGATAATAGAAACTCCCTGTATTTAATTACAATTTGCAGTATACTTAATACTTAAGCTCACCTGTGCTATTGTGATCACCTTTTGTCCAGCATCTGTCCGTCAGTCGTCGTCCGTCGGTCGTCTTCCGTCGTCCATCAACAATTTCTTTAAACAACATCTCCTCCTTAACTTCTAGGCCAATTAACACCAAATTTTACAGAAAAGTTGCTTAGGTGGTCCCCTTCCAAAATAGCTAAAAGAATTGAAATCCATGAAAAACTCTGGTTGCTATGGCAACCAAAGGTGAAATTTTAAGAAAATCTTAAAAATTCTTCTTCTTCTCAACCAGGAGTTCTACAGACTTAAAATTTGGCAAGGATGATCAGTTTATAGACCTGATTTAAAAAAGCTAAAATCATATCTGTTAGGCCACCAGGTGCGGAGCACCAGGGGAGAGGGGGTGGTACTTTGGGTAAATTTTGTAATCTTTAACCTTCTACTTCTTTGGAACCAGGAGCCCTACAGACTTGAAAATTGGCTTGGATGATCAACTTATAAACCTTTATTGTTGCGCTACCAGGTGCAGAGCATCTGAGGGGGAGGGGGTAGTGCTTTGTTGAACATTTTGAAACCTTTAACTGTCATCTTCTGATGATCCAGAATCCCTACAGTCTTTATATTTGTCATGAATGGTCAGCTCATAGACCCTATCTGAAAAAGCTAAAATCGTGAATGTTTGGCCACCAGGTGCGGAGCACTAGGGGGCGGGAGGGTAGCTTTTCAGAGCAATTCTTAAATCTTTAACCTTCTTCTTCTGATAAACCATGTGCCCTACAGACTTGAAAAATGGCAATGATGATAAGCATGTAGACCATAATTATAATAGCTAAAATCATAACTGTTGGGCCACCAGGTGCGGAGCCACCAGGGGGAAGGGGTAGTACTTTGTTAAAGAATTTTAAATCCATAACCTTCTTCTTCTTCTGAACCAGAATCCCTACAACCTTTATATTTGACACGGATGATCAGCTCATAGACCCTATTTTACATAGCTAAAACCATGAATGTTTGGCTACCATGTGAAGAGCATTGGGGGAGAGGGTCAATTTTGAAATTTTAAACCTTCTTCTGATGGCTCTAAATTTGGCATGAGTCATCAGCTCATAATCAAAATAGATATAGTCATGATTATTTTGTGACCAGGGGCAGAGACCCAAGGGGAGGGGAAATTGCTTTGTCGTAAATTCAACAATTGCTAAAAATTCTACTGAACCAGAATTCATACAGCTTTTTCATTTGATATAGAATAATCAGCTCATAGAACTTAATTCAACCCTTTGCTGTTTAATCCCTGCTTTTTGCATGTCTGTGATTTTATGATTGAGAAAACATTGTGAATAAAGAAGAAATTGCTTCTGCCAAGCAATTTCTTCTTTTCCACACCATTTTCTACCCTACTGAGTGGTTATTTTTCAAATTAAATCCACTTTCAATTTTCGTCTGCAAAACCTTTGAATTTGGGCATGTCCAAAATTTTGTAAAACAGGACAGCTATTATGACTGTTTGGCCACCAGGTGTGGAGCAACTAGGTGGGGAGGGTAGTACTCCAGGTCAATTTTAACATTTGAACATTTTTTAAGCTCACCTGAGCATGGGTTCACTCTTATTCGAAATGAATAAAAACAGGACATACTGCAAGACCTCCACATGGTTTGGCTATGTATGTAAAGGAAAATGTTCCTATCAAAACACATTTTTCTTCCACCTCTAAGCAAATGGAGTTTACAATATTATTCCTGGATTTTACTTCCAACGTTGAACCAAATACAGCTTGTTGTTCTGTATAAAGCACCAAATATGCCTTCTTCAAGTTTTTTAGAAGTGTTAAAAGAAGAACTTGTTTCTCATGTAGACAAAACAAAACCTTTATTTATCATGGGAGATTTCAATCTTGATATCAAAGATAAGCATAAAAATGTTGTACTAAAGTTAGCCCAGATATTCTCTTGTAAAATGATCATGCAAAAACCAACGACTGATAACAATCCCATTTTGGAGCTTATATTTTCCAACAGAAATAGTAAAACTGAGACCATGGAATCTTACTGGTCTGACCATAAGATTATTTTCCTTTACACATAAATTTGTTACAGTTCAATAACTTTATCATCTGAATCAAAAGTAATGCAAGTTACCCTTATGTGTTTTGACTCAGGTGAGCGGACCAGGGCCAAAGGTCCTCTTGTTTTAATAGATAATTCCACTTTATAGCAATATTCTGTTATATTCAAAGAAAAAACTTGACAACTTTCTGTTACAGAATGAACAGGATAACGGTATATTTATTCAGTGATTTCATCTTGAACTCTCATTTCCAGACAGACATGCAGTAGAAATAATGCCTCACTCCTACAGATAACTGATGATAAGGAACAATATATATTCAGTGATTACATTACAGAGAGTAACATCTCAGTATGGCTTGATTTAAAGGCAAAGGTAACCAGTCAGTTTCAGATTTACTTGCTTGAAATGTCTATTTTTTGAGCATTGAATTGCTTCTGAATCATTGAAATAATTCTGTCCTTCAAAGAACTTATCATATTAATACAATGTTGTTGTTATAAACCGCTTTGGAATATCGAACCGTTTTGGAATTCTTTGGTATTCCAAAGCGGTTTGATCCGTCTCAAGACGGTTCATCTATTTTTATCCTTAATCCCAGTTAAATGATAAGCTTATTGTGTATCTCTTTATCCCCTAGGGGGTTAATTACTTTGTTTATTCCAAGTATGATAGTTACCATTACCATTATTGGTCAACATTACCCAATATACATTGCGCATATACACTACTGTAAATAAGTACTTCTGAATAACATTGAACATTAAAAATATCCGATTAATGAACTGTCACACCCACACAAAAAAGAAAATAATAATATATAAATATTAAAATTGAACAAATTGAAAGGGAATTTATATGCATAAAAACATTACTGCAGCAATTTGGAATTAAATAAAGCTGTTGGAAAAAGATCGCAATTTTTTCCCTTTTTCAGTAGCTTGCTTTCACTTTTCGAAAATTTTAATCGGCTTTTATTTCGCAACAAAATTACCAAAAGTTTTTTGCCTGTAAGAAATATCATTCTATTTTTTATCAATGGGTTTTTTTTGGCAAGATAGAAATTTTAAGTAGTATTCCGAATGATTATTTCTTATTCTTAGTACTAATCTCAGATAAGTAAAAAAATCTTGACCTATCATTTCGAAATTGATTGATTGTCAAAAAGCATAATTTTAGAATCATAAATATTTAAAGATACGTTATGCAAAAAAGGTGCTATATCGGTTCATAGTTATTTAACTACATGTATCCGAATTTATTGAATGGTTACCCAAAATGGTCATTCTAGATTACAAAAAAAAAAACAAAAAACAAAACAAAAAAACCCCCAAAAAACAGCAATGCGCATTAAGTTTCGATCCCATTCAGTCAGCGCAGTACTCGTGGTTTAGCTAGGATAGACACTTAGGCATCGACAAAATGGCCCCTTTTTGCCCAATGTATAAAACTTCTCTTGATAAGGAAATCAAATGTAGAAATCAATACTAACCTCTGCATGTGTGTATCTAGCAATCAACATACAATTTGATTAAGAAAGGGACAATCAAGCAATTGATAACCAATTTTATAACCTACTTCTTTTACCCTTTGTATATTGAATATCTTTAATTGGAGAACATGATCCATTTGAAATATTAAATACGTTTGAGTTTCATGATGTCACACATTAGTTGGGTTTTTGAGTCCCCTAAGGTTATTAGTATATGAGTATAATCTGTTCCATCTGCCTGTCCGTCTCGACGCCAGTAGACCCTACGTCTGTCCGTCAGTGCTCATGGTATGAACGCAACTCCTCATACAATTTAGGACGGATTTTGCTGAAATTTTCACAGCGTTCCTTGACACATTACCTCGAACATATTGCCGAAATTTGGTGATATTCTCCCGGACAAATATTTTGGCAGCAAATTTTGTGACTTCAGCTCTCCTTTCTTTCCCGAGAACTTTTGTACGGTTTATAACTAGAGCAGTTAATGTTATCCACCTTGATATTTAAATAGGTTGCAGTTTTAATATGAAACGCATGCCTGATTTCAATTATAATAAAATGGAGGAAAGTGGGCGAGAGAGTGAGAGAGAAAGAGAAGAAAGAAAGAAAAAGGAAAGATTGGGAGAAAGAGAGAGAGAGAGAGAGAGAGAGAGAGAGAGAGAGAGAGAGAGAGAGAGAGAGAGAGAGAGAGAGAGAGAGAGAGAGAGAGAGAGAGAGAGAGAGAGAGAGAGAGAAGAGAGAGAGAGAGAGAGAGAGGGGGGGGGAGGGAGAGAGAGTGTGAGACAGACAGAGAGAGAGAGGGAGAGAGAGAGAGAAAGAAGGAGGGAGGGAGGGAGGGAAGGACAGGGAAACAGACAGACAGAGAGCGAGAGAGAGAGGGGGAAAAGGGATGAGAGAGAGACAAAAAAAGAGAGAGAGATAGTGTGTGTGAGAGAAAGAGAGAGAGAGGGAGAGGGGGAAAGAAAGACATTTTTCAGACTGAGCTTACTTGGCCCAGCATAATTATATTGTAGTCATTCCAGAGATAATTCCTACTGTTTAAATCAAAGTGCTGTCAGCACTGTAAATCGTACATCATTGAGAGGCTGGGATAGTGCAATAGTTCGCCAATCAAAAGGGCTCAAATTTGGACAATAAAAGTTGGTAAAATCTTTAAATTTGTGAGTTTTTTGTCTTAACACTCCATCTTTTCGAGGACATCGCCAGCTCATCCAACCTCATGGGTCAGATTTTGAAAGTTTGCTGATTCGATAGCCCTCTGCTAGTCTAAATTATTTCTTAGCAGATTTTTACGTTGTTATAATGAGCAAGCGCCAAGCTAAAAGCTTGTCTGTTAATATTATTCCTCTCTCTATAGAGTTTAAAAGCCTGTTTAGCAACAAACATTTTTCATTAAACTATTTACAATTTTGATTACCAACATGTTTGTATTTCAAGCATTGGGTTTTCCCAAATACTGTAAATGCATTTTCCCTCAAGAAACACGTGAAATCGCCAACTATGCTATTTATATCTTTGGTTTCTGACAAATCGATTAAATCTAGCAGCACTCTATGATTATTCATGAGTTGTTCTAAAAATAGATCGCTCTTGCTGCTATCCTAGGGGAAATTCAAATGGCAGCCCAAGAGACGCGTGAGATGATGTAATAATCTAAAATTGACTGTAATATGCATGCGCAGAAAAGACATTCATGTGAACGGAGTTACCCACTGGTGGTAGTAAACAAACTTCTAATTTACCGCTACAATAATTAATTTACCATGAAATATCGTTATCCCATTAAGAAATGTGATAAACTCATGCAAAATACTATATAAAATAAGAAAAAAAGTATTTGTTATTTAAAGTAATAGAGAATATTTATTTTTTTGTAATCGAATTGTTGTGCACTATTCTCGACGCCATTTTGGAACCCAAGTAACACCGGCCTGACCCAGGATCAGAAGCGTCGAGGTTGAAAGGTTACAATGACATCACTAGTGTCGAAACCGAGGCCGTTCTGATGGAAACCCGGTTAACTCGGGTCGAAACCGAGTCCGATATGAACTTACCCCTATTTCAGTTTATTGTATGTTTTTGTCGGTTTATTTGTTGTTGAATAATTTTTCTTCATACTCAAATTTGAATTAAAAGAAAATAGGATTGGAGCGTGATCAGAGTGCTCATTGAAATCAAATATTTCAAAATTACAAAATCATGCGAAAAAAAAAGTAAACTTCCCACGCTCCCTGTTTGAGTGCAGACGACTATTGACTAATGATAAACAAGTTAATTGACACATTTCGAGCAGACGATGTCCATTTGCATCTATACCACGTGGTCTGAATTTACGCGTGGGTTTTGAACGAGTGATAATCATAACAGAATTTGATTGGTTGTCAGCCCTACAACTGGTAAATGACCGTTCGAGAAAGTTCAGAGCAGTAATATTGTAAGTGCTACAAATTAATTATACAGTTAACCTATTGTACGTTTCAACTCCTTTACTCAACCGAAAATCTTGTTATAAACACTGAAAATACTAACTGGTAATTACTAAAAGCGAAAATTACATCAAATTTTGTATTAGCCTCTTCTCTATTTGTCGAAAAGTAAATAAGGTATAAACAAAGTTTGTAGATTGTGACTGAAAAGGCCGTTTCTTCGGTGTTTGAAAACACATAATTTGGTTTGAACACATTGCTCAGAAGATAATGGTAAAAATGTAGTGGGTCAAACAGACTGGATTTCTGGAAAACGGTAGATATAAATCTACTGCTTCGCAGTACGATTTAAAAATTGATTTCAGTTCGATTTATTTTATTCCCCTTTTTTTTATTTGGAGAATCTGCATTTGGATTTCTGGCGTACTACAACATTTCTAACCTATCATCAGCATATTAGGAGTGTTCAGTAAAAACTCGAAAAGGTGCTGTCAACGGAAAACTCACATGGCGAATACCACGAAGTTTATTTCTGATGTTGAATTGATCTATTCACGAATTTTCAATAAAATCCGATTTTTGTTTCTTTTTAATGATACAGTTACATGTTATATAGGCCAGTGCTCTCAATAAGCGGACGTCGACGTAATATACGTCTAGAATTTCAAAAATTACGTCCGGAAAATCAAACCCGGGCGTAAAAAATACGTCCGAGATTCAAGGAAAACGTCCTGTAATTTGACCCCGGACGTTTTACGAATTTACCTAATAAGGATTTAATTTAAGTCTACATATGCAAAAAATCGATATTTAGCGCGAGCATACGCATTAATAATGTAACGTGCGGGGTATTAGATTGTCGCTATAACAACCAGTCCTTGATTACACAATCTTGTCGGGTTAGCCACCCGTCATCACCGCTTCTGTCATTACCTTTCTTCGCCGGATACAGATCGCGTGGGTCCTTTGATAGGATTATTGAATCAAACAAAATTCAAGTCGGGGGAATATTCGTTATATCAAACGAAGTTCATGCAGCTCAGACCGATAAAATTTCGAAATATCGCTTCCTAAAAGTCTTAGAATAGATCTACGGGTAATTTATCCGAAGTGAAAAAGACGCTACCGGAAAATATTTACAAAAGGTCATTCGATTGTCCTAGTTTAAATACGTTTAGAATCGGCATCTTCGGAGAACGCGGGGAATCCCAATGACGTCATTTAAGTTGTCTGCAACATGTCTGACGAGAGATTTGAAATGACGAATTTACTATTTGGATTATTCTGCGTGAGTTTTAGAACTTTTATTGGCACACTACCTAGAACGTTCGCCACCTTTGGGACGACTGGCCGAGGAAAATTAAAGCTGCATTAATTTCCGTAATATTGCCGGATACCAAAACATCGTAACTAAAATTTGAGTAAGCCGCATTTCCTAGGCCCACCGCGCAAGATACATCTAAGGACCAATTCCAAATAGAAACTCCACATTTTCTCATATTAGTTTAAATAATTTATTCAATGAAAATAATAAAAGGTGATTGTGAAACCAAAGCTCATACCTAGAGCTATAAGTCAAAACAATAAGTTTTAAGGCTTGGAAGTCGTTTATCCTTAGAGAACCAACTAGAATCATGGACTTTAATCAAAAATTTAACTTATATTTAACATGGAAACGAGCATTTACAAAGTGTGCAAAAAAATGATGTTGGGTGGGGGTTAGGGGGGGGGGGGGGTAAAAATTCCTTACTTTGAAAAAAAAAATCCTGAAATTCCAACATGGAATTACAAAAATTCCTGATTTTGGCCCTTATTGAGAGCACTGATAGGCGTGTCTTCGCTTATCAGGACACGTCAGTCAATTTCTTTTGTCTATCTTGCAGACTAGCACATGTTTTTCAACATTGAATTTATTGAAAGGTGTCAAAACCACGATCATATAGTGCAAATACATGTGCAAGATAAAACAACTCAATTAGGAGATAGGCATTTAAACTACAGATGTAGTGTTCCAATATATATTTAAATATATTTAGACCGAAAAACTTAACCTGGAAAAAAGAAATTAAGTTATTTTGATATAAGAAAACAGTTAAAAGAAAAGAAATTCCAATTTGGTTACCCCCTTTTTGGAATCGACTGACTTGGAAAGAAAAATTGTAACTTTGAAATGTATCGATAATCAGGTCATTTCGATAAAAATACGAAGTTAATAACTTATACTTAATTTGTTTAATATGTGAAGCAGTGTGATATCAGAAAAAAATGGATTTTAAGAATTTTATTTAAATTAAATTAAGGAAGAAAGAGGCAAAGTTAACACAAAACAAACATTTTGTCCCTGGAATAAAAGTTAGTTAGTTAGTATGATAGCTAGCTTATAAGCTAGCTAGCTAGCTAGCTAGGATAGATCGCTTGATAGCTAGCTAGATAGATAGGAAGGTAGATAGGTAGGTAGGTAGGTAGGCAGGCAGGCAGGCAGGCAGGCAGGCAGGTCGGTAGGTAGGTAGGTAGGTAGGTAGGTAGGTAGGTAGGTAGGTGGGCGGGGGGGGGGGGCGGATGGATGGATGGATGGATGGATGGATGGATGATTGGATAGATGGATGGATGGATGGATGGATAGATAGATAGATGGATGGATGGATGGATGGATGGATGGATGGATGGATGGATGGATGGATGGATGGATGGATGGATGGATGGATGGATGGATGGATGGATGGATGGATGGATGGATGGATGGATGGATGGATGAATGGATGGATGGATGGATGGATGGATGGATGGATGGATGGATGGATGGATGGATGGATGGATGGATGGATGGATGGATGGATGGATGGATGGATGGATGGATCGATGGGTGGGTGGGTGGGTGGGTGGGTGGACGGACGGACGGACGGACGGACGAGAGGACGGATGGATGGACCCCGCCCGCAATTTTGAATTAAGAAAAGCAATGCCTTTTCGAATAGAAATTATATAATTCTCTTATTCAACATTTCTATCAATTTGACAAGTATATGAATTAGAGGTAATAGCAATCTTCTTAAAATCAGATCCACCATATTACCTACCGCTACGCCCCTGCACTTTTGTGCAATATGATCACAGCATACATTGCGTACTTTCTGCTCAATTTTTGCATAATCGTAAGCCAGACTGATTGAAATGTCCAAATACATGTAATTGACAATATATTTGAAACACAATCTAAAATTCACTAGTAAGGAATGGTGTATAGAAGAGGTGGTTTTTTGTGTTTTTTTTTTAAAATCCAAGTTGAAATAAACAGATCATTTATTTTGAATTTAGCATATTGAATTTAAAATATTTATTATTTAAATGAATTTGAAAAGAAAAGTTAAAGTGATAAACAACATTTTCTAAATATCTAAATTATCTTAATTATGACTATTTGAGAAATTAACTTAATGTTTTACTTTGTGAGGAAAAATCTTTGGTTATAGTACATTTATTACTAAGAATTATGGGTAAACAAATTATATTTCTTTTTCTTCTAAACTAAAATAGAAATTACAAGTTGCATCAAGTTACGTCAAGTTAATATATAAAAAAACAAGAATAAAAAGATATGATTAAAAACACAAATCTTAGTTCATTATTTTTGAAAATGAATGCTCATTGTTCATTACTGACTTTAAATGTGATGAAATCAAATTCAAATAAATTCGCAAAATAAAAAAAAATAAATAAAATGAAAATTAGGGAAATATATTTGTAAAAAAATATTTTCTCAAGAAGGAAATCTGTAATGAAAATAAAAACGCATAATCCCCTGCATGTGTATCTCTACAAGAAACATTGAATACACAAGTTACTTAGATAAGGGTCATTAAAATCATAACGCGTTGTCACTGATTGCATACCTCATGAGGGATTAACCTAGACGGATTAACCTAGACATTTAAAGGTCAAATGAAAAGCGTTTACAACCGTTTCTTAATGTATTCATAAGTAAAAATTAAATACGATGCAATATCCAGAATAAAAAAATGATTTTTTATAACTGTGAATTTCACGATTTTCCATAAACACACCTGTACCAGGTCCTCGATAACTTCTCGGTCACGTGACTTAGGCATGTGACGTCACCGCGAGGGATAGATAATACTGGCATAGTAAACAATTTGTCAGCGGATACGTATTTTAGATCGATTTATGATAAATTCCACTTGAAAAAGTACTTGAATTTTGCATTATTGTGTTGCCCCTGGATGTCGCAAACCTAAATACTTCGGGAATTACTCTTTTTTCGTTCCCGTTAGATCAGGGTAGGAATCTAAAGAAGCGAGAAAGCATGAACCGATAATAGTCCAAAAAAATAGAAGAGACTCACCGAACACCATCTCCTATGGAAAAAACTTTATATCATTTCACCAATTGTTGTTTTGGTGTTAACCCGTGACTTGCTAGTTTTGAAGATTAATAATAAACCGCCAATTACGATCGCCAATCCGATCGCCGGAATGTGTTAACTGACAATCAATTTAGGTGTTAGAGACAGTTTTAACTTAACTAATATCAATAGCATGACACCCTTTTGATAATATCATAAATGACTGATCGACTATCACCCTCTTAAACATTTGAGATTACCTTTCGGAGAAAACACAATTACTGCGACAGTTTTGATCGGAAAAAGCAAAACTACAGCTTGAATTAAGCCGTGGTTACGGGGTTTCTGAACTGGGTTGACGATATACTGTATACGGTTACTATTTGAACTATTATAACTGGAACTCTACGAAATCCATTATTTCCTCTTATACATTGTCACATATCTTGTTTATTGTGTTCATACCCATGTATGCCATGTACAATGTTTTGTATTTCGACGATGAACCATAAAGTGTTCAAGTCGATATTCTAAATAAAATATCTGTTCTGTTCTGATAACCATTGACACATTAAAATGACGTGACAGCTCAAATTTCCTAGAGTCAAATTGCACCATTATGCTTTCCTGAGCATTAAAACCTGGGGTCAGGGGACGTTTTTTATGCATAGTTGAAGGGGCTAGGGTAAACTCTATTTCGTGTATGATTTGCATCAGTAGCAAGAAGTAATACTTAAAACTTAAAGAAATAAAATGACCTCAAGATATAAAATGATAAGGGAATAAAAGTATGAACAAAAGAAAGAATGAATAAATGAATTGGTTGATGAAAGAATCTACTAACGGATGGAATGTTAACGAATGATCAAAAAATTTATTGATGTCATTTGTCTTTCTTTCTTTAGATCAAATGGGAATTTTTCATCTTACCCAATATTTTTATAGTGTAGACGAAATGGGATAAGACAAAGGGAATAAACCACAAAACTATGTACTGGTTTTGTTATCCTCATATAGAATAGATTTTTAGAATTTGATTAATTAAAAATGACCGTTTTTACAATTTCTTCTCTTGACACCGATTTGGCATGAGAAACGTTGTATTTTCACCTTTCCCAAATATATAGTTGCACTGTTTTGAAGCATGTCGAAAAGTGCTTTTTGTGTACGAGATAGTTCAGATTGTGTCAACTGAAATTTCCCGCTTTTTTGTGTGATAGTTTGAAAATATATGTGTCAAAAAAATAAACAGTGACATGGGTAATTGATTGTTGCATTGTCACGTATAGATCAAAGAAAAAGTCTAGTCGGTATATTGACCAAAATAAAGGCGACACGCACGCGTGATTAGGGGCTTATCAATCTATGACATGGACAATTGATTTGGTGCATCGACACGGACATATCAAAGAAACTTTGACACGTGGTATGGAACATTGCGTAAGAAAAGACGATCTTTATGGCACTTACACATGTGATTTGCGGCTTATGAAAGGACTTCTGTTTATCTTTCTCCTTAATTCTTTAATTCTTGCAATGGTACAAGAGTCTGAGGTGATATCTAACTTTTGATTTAATTTATAAAAAAAATGAGACAAAGCGTAAACAGCTGTGACAAAAAATAAATGAACAATAAAAAGGTCTGTCAATGAAGGTTGAATTATGGATAATTGTGATTGCATGGATAAATTACGTTTGGTAGAATAATTCCAAAAACGATCAAATCGGCATTGAAATTCGAAAACACCACAGAATAGGTAAAATATACATTATATTCTTTCCAAGCGACTAGAATGCCATAGATATAGTTTTAATACAGCTGCGTTTGCAACATTTTGGGGGCCAAAGAACGATTTGTATAGTTTCATGGCCTTTTCTGGTGGTAATCTTTAGAATAAAAATTTTCTTTGCACCGTTTTTGTAACATGATGACAACTGTATAATCATGTAAAGGGATAAAATAATTAAATTTTGATGTCATTGTCATATTTGAAAATTAATTAAAAGTATGTAATCAAACTGCTTGAAATTTAGATTTTTAATTTTGTGTATTTAAAAATGGTTCAAACACCAACCACTTTTTTTCCATATATTAATTGACAAGAATGATCAATCGGGATTTCCAGAAAGCGTTGTTAAAAAAAAAACAAAAAAAAACAACCCAACAACAAAAATGGCAACGAAACTTGAATTTTCCACAAAAACATGTGACATATCTCAGGAATATCATTAAAAACCATTTTATTGGTAGGTTTAAATTAAATGTTGCACAATAGATTAGACTCGGAGAGCTATTCCCGATTATATCGTTGGGGCTGTCAGAATCGGGTACCGGTCAAACTCGATTTCTTCACCCTACATCTCTGACTCGGATTCAGACTGTGATGATACTACATCTTCAAAGCAAGTGGGCTCAAACGATCTCAGTTGAACATGTGGATAAGTGGGTAACAGGATAGATTTTTCTTCGTTTCATTTGAAAGTGGTCATATTTACGATGCTCTCTTTGTCTATCTAGAACGGGGAATCCCTCGCAGTGACGTCATAGCTTTTGCGCATGTGCATGTACGTATTTTTGGCCAGGTAAAATTTTCCAATAAATCACGGTCGTATTTTTGTCAATATCGTTCTTTTAAATTTGTTTTTTTTGACGCGAACTTTTTGTGTCTCCTTATTTCATTGATAATTATCAGGAGATGTTTTAAGCACATGTTCCAAAATTAGCTTTTCATTTGATCTTTAAACTGACTATTCCTTTACTGTGTTTAAGTCCAAAGTCATCGTCATTATTTAACTGACTGCTCTTAAATCTGTCAACATCCTTATTTATACAGAGTATCCAAAGGTACAGAGTTTGCTTTAAAATACAACATTTTTCCTTTTTAAAAGCATTATTATCATTTTTTTCAAGATGCTAACATTACTTGCACATTTTTGTCAACATTTTTCCTAAGAAAATTATGTTATTTTTTCATTTTTCTTTACGATATTCTCATCAAACCATCTCGAGACGGATCTATCGGGCTTGGAATTCCAAAACGGAGAGCGAGCCGTCTCGAGACGGTTAGTATTCCAAAACGGTTTACAACATTGTCATGTTATTTGTCATTCTACATCATTAGTTAAAATATGAGCCAATTTTATCCAACCGTCATGCAGTTGCTTATTTTGTACAAAATGGCCCTTTTCCACAATGTTTTGGTTATACTATACTATACTATAGCTATGACAGTCTTATGTTGCTCAACTGCTTGTGCTCATGAATAGCTTCATTTTGATATACAATATACCTGGGCATACTGCCTATTCTTGGCTAAAGAAGCCCACTTAAAATTGGGTCTCAAACACTTTACATGAACCTTAAAGCATTCAATTTTTCCTTTCCTTTTCAGTACCTACGCTGAATTCTGGATGACAAACTTATGCAAATTATTTGCTTATAATACCCTGCTTTGCACGCAAGTGCACATAGAAAGTGGGGTACTATTTGAAAACATTTTGCTCTGTTTCGTTATCCTGAATGCAGGGCTGCCATGGATTTCATACAGTGGGAAATATTGACAAGGAAGAAATTGCCTGATATCATCAATTTCTTCTTTATTCAACAATATGTTCTACAGCAAATGATTGTTTCATTAAAAAAAGGAATGTGCCCACTTTTCATTGTTATTTGTTTAAAAGCTTTGTCTTCATGGAAAGAAAACATTTTGGACAATGAATAAACTGCTAGTACAAGCAATTTCTTCAGATTCCTCAGTTTTTGTAAGATTTTTACTTCAGGGACATCATAAAGATGGATTGTTTTATTTTAAAAATGGGTTAACAAGAAATTTTCATTTGTGTATAAAATTGTGTAAATATTTGTATAATCTCTGTAAATCTGATATTTTGAGGCCCATATGGAAGATTGGGAAACCAAATATACAGCCTCTTTAAATAAAGTTGTTATTATTTTTATTATTATTATTTGCAAACTCTTTTAGATTAGACCATTCTAAGATGTCAAAAATAGAAAAGGTTTGTTATACTTTCTGTAATGAACCTGTAATCCTGTGTGACACAACTCCATTCAATCTATGGGGATGACCATATTTAAAGTGAATTGAGTCTGTGCGTGAGAAAACCAACAATTTCAAATTAGTGCAAAGCAAAGACTCTGACCAGCCTGCACATCTGCACAGTCTGACCAGAGTCTTAACTATGCGTTTAGTAGATAAATAAGGTCTCAAAGTATCTGTACACCTTCAGGTAACTTTTATTCACAGTATGTGACTGTCTATGCTACTCAGTGTTTGAACCTCATGAACATTTCAAATTGTTAGAAATGTCACACACATGCTCAATTATTGTATGGATAGGACAAAGGAATTTATTTGATGCTCTCAATGTAAAATCAATGTAGCCCTTATTTTAACTGACATCAAGATATGCTCAAAGCAAGCAATTTCACCTCTTGCAACATTTTTAGCTCGGCTGTTTTCGGAGAAAACCTGAGTTATTGCTGTAGCCTTGGTGTTGTCGTCGTCATCCTTGTGCGAAAACTTTTTGTGATATCTCTGGTTCTACTGAAGAAATTCACTTGAAAGTTGGCAATCATATGTAGGTCATCATAAAAACAACCGAACTATCAAGGGGGATAATTCTAGATGTACTTGGTGCAAATTATGCCCCTTTTTTTTACTTAGATGTTTATCCACAATTGGCAGCACTCAACAGTAGAATGTAGGCCTCTGTAAGGGGTATGTGCTCATAGAGTGTATATATTACAGGCAACAGCAACATTTGTTTTAGAGTGTCTTTTTTGAATTTGAATAGTTTTAAATTTAACCCTTGTCATGCTGAACCCGGAATATTCCTAATTTGTCAGGAGCTATAGCCAAACATCAGCCTGCACATATGTGCAGTCTGATGTTAGTCTACACCATCTGTTTCTCACTTTCGAACCAGAATTGGCAATAGATTTAGTTTTTATTATACGCCGCCGGAGGCGGACGTATATTGGCGTCATCTTCTCCGTCTGTCCGTCCGTCCGTCCATCTGTCCGTCCATCCGTCCGTCCGTCCATCCGTCCGTCCGTCCGTCCGTCCATCCGTCCGTCCGTACGTCCGTCCACTTTTCTTGTCAACGCAACTCCTCCTAAACTACTGGCTGGATCTTCTTGAAACTTGGTCAATGTTATCACCTCAATTGGTAGATGTGCATGAAGGAAGGATTTTACGGTTCATTGATTTTTGCCTGAGTTATGCCCCTTGATAACTTAGTCTCTGGGTCCACTTTTCTTGTCAACGCAACTCCTCCTAAATTTCTGGCTGGATCTTCTTGAAACTTGGTCAATGTAATCACCTCAATTGGTAGATGTGCATGAAGGAAGGATTTTACGGTTCATTGATTTTTGCCTGAGTTATGCCCCTTGATAACTTAGTCTCTGGGTCCACTTTTCTTGTCAACGCAACTCCTCCTAAGTTTCTGGCTGGATCTTTTTGAAACTTGGTCAATGTTATCACCTCAATTGGTAGATGTGCATGAAGGAAGGATTTTATGGTTCGTTAATTTTTGCCTGAGTTATGCCCCTTGATAACTTAGTCTCTGGGTCCACTTTTCTTGTCAACGCAACTCCTCCTAAGTTTCTGGCTGGATCTTCTTGAAACTTGGTCAATGTAATCACCTCAATTGGTAGATGTGCATGAAGGAAGGATTTTACGGTTCATTGATTTTTGCCTGAGTTATGCCCCTTGATAACTTAGTCTCTGGGTCCACTTTTCTTGTCAACGCAACTCCTCCTAAGTTTCTGGCTGGATCTTTTTGAAACTTGGTCAATGTTATCACCTCAATTGGTAGATGTGCATGAAGGAAGGATTTTATGGTTTGTTAATTTTTGCCTGAGTTATGCTCCTTAAAAACTTAGTCTCTGGGTCCACTTTTCTTGTCAACGCAACTCCTCCTAAGTTTCTGGCTGGATCTTCTTGAAACTTGGTCAATGTTATCACCTCAATTGGTAGATGTGCATGAAGGAAGGATTTTATGGTTTGTTGATTTTTGCCTGAGTTATGCCCCTTAAAAACTTAGTATCTAGGGCTTATTGAAATTGCAGCCTTTTGAACACAAATCCTCCTTACTTTTTGTCTTTATTTAAATGAAACTGGGTCAATGTCATCACCATAATTTGAAGATGTACATGGATCAAGGATTTTATGGCTCATTTATTTCCCTGAATTATGCCCCCTTAAAACTTAGTGCCTGGGGCTTATTGAAATTGCAGCCTTGTGAAGGCAACTCCTTTTAACTTTTTGTCTTGATTTAAATGAAACTTGGTCATTTTCAATTTGGTTCTGTCAAAATAAGTAGTGTCTACAATTATTTTTGTGAAACAGCAGCAATGTGGCGGCGTATTTTGTGACGATGGCACTCTTGTTCTAATATAAAATTGACCTCCAGTTGGTATTTTCAGTGCTTTTTGTCCTTTGATTTTGTGAATTTTTTTTAACCAAAATTCATTCAGCATGACATGGGTTCAGGAGTTGAAAACCTGTCTATATCATTTTGTAGCTAAAATTTGATGGCTCATATCAGTGGAGATGGACACAGACTGGACAGATAGATGTGGATCAGAAATATTGGTTGATGGATCAGTATGAAAATGACTGGGATAGGTTTGTATGATTAAAATATTAATTAGTTAGGAGGGAGGAGTTGAATGCATAGCAAAATCCTCAGGCTCGGCCCTTGCATTTAACTTTTTACATAAATCTAGCTCCTCCTCCATCAGACTTTATTCATAGACACATCAGCGCGAAAATTAAATAATTTCATAAATACAATGCCTGGCAACTATTTCAGGAAAAAGCCTTCAATGAACCTATGAAAGCTTACAATGATGTTGTAGTAAACCTATGATATGTAATATTACTGTTAGTGCTCCAGCATAGATAAAATCAGGGCATACTATTTTAATGATGTCAGCCTGTCTGTGTGTCTGTCTGTGTGCTTAATTGCTTTTTTTGATGAAAAATGTGGAAAAATGGAATTTTGTAGTTTTTGTAAAAATAATGATATTTATGACATTGAATTGTGAGAAAATGTGACTTAACACAAAATTGATAGGTAGAAATATTTAATTTAGCGGAAAACCAACAAAAAAAGTATCTTTTATGATTTTTTTTTGGGGGGGGGGGGGGGGGGGGGAAATCATTAATGCTGGATCATAGTCCTACGAGAGCTGATTTAAAAAAAACATTCGTGTTTAAAATTGTACAATAATGTATTGACTAGATATCTAGATATCTCCGACCTTCAAAACGCCTCGGGAGTGCAAGTTTCCACTCAAACCATACGAACAAGGCTGCATGAGCATAACCTGAGGTCAAGAAGACCATGTATTCGTATTGCGCTGTCCCGAGTTCATTGTCGGCATCGGTTAACATGGGCATTGGACCACTTTTGCTGGCGCATAAGCTGCTGGAGCCCCGTGCTATTCACGGATGAGTCCAGGTATTGCCTTGACTACACGGATAGGTGGGCTAGGGTGTGGAAAAGGCCGGGAAAAAGGTTTCATGCAGCAAACATTGCTGAGCATGATCGTTATGGGGGTGGGTCCATCATGGTTTGGGGTGGCATCAGCTGGGATGGGCGGACTGATCTTGTTATTTTAGAAAGAGATACTCTTACAGTTTGTAGGTACATTGATGAAATCCTCAATACCCACGTAAGATTAAGCACTGGTGCTATTGGATATGGATTCATTTAAATAGATGATAATGCCCGTCCACACACATCCTGTATAGTCCAAGAGAATCGCCAAGAAGAGGGCATTCCATGTCTGGACTGGCCGGCTTGCTCACCAGACTTAAATCCGATAGAGCATATGTGGAATGAGCTACAGATCCGAGTTTCGGCTCTCCAGGTCTAGCTAATGACACTCCAGGAGCTTGGCCAATTCCTTAGAGAAGAATGGTCTGTTATCCCCCAAAGAGTAATCCAAAACTTACGGTAATCAGGATTATGCAGAGGTGCTGTCAGGCTGTTATTGACAGTGCTGGCTCTCATACTCGTTATTGGACGAAACAAATGCAATTGAAAGAACACCATTTTTGGTCAAATTCCATTTTTTCAACTTTAAAGAAAACAGACCGCCTAATCTAGGGTCTCCCTGTTTCGTCTACATTTAAAGTCTTCTTATCATTATAAAGCTTTATTTTCTTCTAAAAATTTGATAAACTGATAAAAATCTACCAATTTTCAACATTCCTATAATCAAATTTCATTTTTTCCTGAACTCATAGTATAAAAAAGTTTTGGTGCTTAGCAAACTTTGAGTAGTATATATATCTACAACCTTTTCCCAACGGCAGCACGTTTTTCTATTTAAAAAAATTGAAAGCTGTTGCAGATGCAGGAATGGAGTTTTGGAAAAAAAAAATTGTGTATCGTCCATCGTCTGTCGGAAGTCGTCAACAATTCTTTAAAGATCTTCTCATCAGTAACCATCGGGCTGATTTCAACCAAACTTGGCAGAAATGTTCCTTGGATGACCCTTCTTAAAACTTGTTCGTAAAATTTTGATTGACGCTCAAATATAGGCATGGTAGGGCGGGGCAGTCTTTGACCCTGAAATCTTTAAACATCTTCTTCTCAATAACCATTGGGCCGATTTAAACCAATATTGGCAGAAATGTTTGTGTTCCTGAAATTTTGATTGACCCAAAAATATGGGCGTGGCACTCAGAGGGCGGGGCAATTTTTGACCCTGAAATCTTTAAACATCTTCTCCTCAGTAACCATTTGGGTGGATTTTAACCAAACTTGGCAGAAATTTTTCTTTGGTAACCCTTCTCAAAATTTGTTCATAAAATTTTTATTGACTCCCAAATATGGGTGTGGCAGGGCGGAGCTTATTTTGAGTAAAAAAAATTTGACTGACATCTCCTCCTGAACCACTGGGCTGATTTAAATGAAACATTAGCAAAATGTTCCTTGAGTGACCCTTTTCAAAATTTGTTTGTGAAATTTTGATCAATTGCAAAATATAGGCGTGGCTGGGAGGGCCTTATTTTTACCCCAAAATCTTTGACTGACATCTCCTCGTGAACCACCCAGCTGATTTTGATAAAACTTTACAAGAGTATTCCTTGGGTGACCCTCTTCAACAAATGTTTGTGAATTTCCGTTTGGCCAATAAATATGGGCAAAGTAAAGGGGGGGGGGGGGTGTGCCGAAATCTTAAAACATCTTCTTCTCAGTAACCAATGGGTGGGAGGGGGTCTATTTTTTTCTTTGAGTTTTTGGAATAACACCTCCTCTTCAGTAACTAGGCAAATGTGAATGAAACTTTGCAAGAAAGTTTCTTGGGTGAGATCCACTGGACCAATAAAATTCAGGTGAGCAGTTAAGGGCCATTCTTGCCCTCTTGTTTTTTTTTAGATATTTCCTCCTCTGTGTCTATGTAAAAAAGGGGATGGAGGCAATTCAGAGCCAAAATATGAACCCAGGGGTTTGATTTGTACATACTTGATAAAAGTCCGATAGATTATGCTATATACCAAGTATAAAAGCTGTTAGCTATCTGGTTTCAGAGAAATTTTTTTTTAATGATATTTGCTCTTTTATTCTGTGTAAAAAGGGTTGCACCAGGGTGGAGCACAAATATGACCCTAGGGTATTGAAATGAATTAACTTTGTAGAGGTCCACTAGATGATGCTACATACCAAATATGAAAGATGTCTGCCTTCTGGTTTCAGAGAAGAAGACTTTTAAAGACTTTTCCTCTTTGATTCTATGTAAAAAGGGTTGTGCCCGTGTGGAGCCCAAATATGACTCAAGAGTCTTGATATGAAAACTTGGTAGAGGTCCACTAGATGATGCTACATTCCGATAATTAAAGCTGTCTGCCTTCTGGTTTCAGAGAAGAAGATTTTTGAAGATTTTCCTATTTTCACCCTTTTTGTTAAGGGTATAGGGATAGTTAAGGTTGATTTTCATTTATTTGAATACCTTTGGTAGAGCTAATCACAAGGAACATCCCTGCCAAGTTTAATCAAGATTGGCCCACTGGTTTAGGAGGAGAATATGTTTAAAGCACGACGGACATTGGACAATCAGCAATAATAACCCCCCCCCCCCCCCCCCCCCCTACAATGTATGCCATACAATGGCATAGGTTTCTGTTCTAATTTTGTCCAGGTCATATGCTATTTTGACTGGACTAAAGGTCATATATCAAGGTCAAACTTGAGAAAAAATTGCTTATTAGGGGCATGATTCTGATTTTAGAACTGCAACATATATATTTAGCAATGCTCAGTGTTACTGAGTTAACCCTTTGCTGTTTAATCCCTGCTTTTTAGGTGCCTGTGATTTTATGATTGAGAAAACATTGTGAAAAAAGAAGCAATTGCTTCTGACAAGCAATTTCTTCTTTTTTCACACTATTTTCTACCCTACTGAATGGTTATTTTTTAAATTAAATCCACTTTAAATTTTTGTCTGCAAAACCTTTGAATTTGGACAGGTCCAAATTTTTGTAAAATAGGAAAGTGTTAACTATGTTAGTCAGATCACACTTTGTTTATAGAATCTACATGCTTGTCCTTCAGCCTTTATCATTACTTTCTCCTGAAATTTGTGTCTTATTAGTCTCATATTCTGTTTCAGTGTTTCAAACAACAGCACATTTTGTGTCAAACTAATGCCCAGTCTATCAGCAGACAAGCGCTATAAAACATGGCAGCCAGTAAAATGTGATGAACAAAACCGTGTCATCTGTGAAAAAGTGCCAAGTTAGTTGTAATACTTTTTAAAATATGACCTATGTTGAGGGGGTTAAATTTTACCCCGTTGAATATTTTTGGTATTACACGGGTTTTATTACTCTAGTGGAAAATATGCAAATGAGCTCAGAGCGAATAGCAATGCTATTGTGTAACCTCAAAACTGACGTCAAAATGTACATATTGTGATGTCAGTTTTAAACTGCATTATAAGTTTGGTGGAAAATTGAAATGTTGAATTTCAAGAATTTTGACAATTTTTTGCAAAAATTCAGGTCATATTGTAAATATGATTATAAAATTTGTGCTCATGAAATGCTAGTACAGAATTTTTTAAGCTGGTCATCAAAAACGGATAAAAACTCGGTGCAGCCTTGTTTTTATCTGTTTATAGATGAATTGTTTAATAAATTCAGAATTCTATGACCCCTCATTCAATATCCTCTAAATATACATTTTCCAAAGTTGAAAAGTGGACTTACTTAGGGTTTTCACACCAATCTGCAAGCAACCAGACCTTTGTGTAGGATGACCAAACATGGCAAACTGTTTGCAAATTGTACCCAACTTTGCATGCAAGTGCATATGCAAAGCAGGGCAAAATTTTCAAACAGTTTGCCACATTTTGTCGTCATGAATGTAGGGGTTATAAGGTGGCTTAAATTGCAAACAAAGATGGTCAATATTGCAAGTTCTTGATAATTATCTAAACAATCGTCACTATTTTTTTATTTTGATTTTAGATTATTTCATAAAGAAGTGGTTGACAAAAAAATCAATTTCTTCTCTTAGCTTGAGTAGGGTTCTTTGTAAAAGATTATATATCTAAGATTCATTTAAGTTTACATGATGTTAAATAAGCAATGCAATAAGCAAAGGTCGAAGGGTTTGGGTCCCCCCCCCCCCCCCCCCCCACCACCACCACCACCACATCCCCCTCCCTTTTGCACAGTAAATATTCATTCATGATATGCTTTGAGGGATCAGCTAAAACTTATTGTGAGTGCCTTAAAAATAAGTTTGGGTGTTGCATTAGGCACAATGAAAAAGATTTTTATTACTTGGGCATTGCTTTATTGTTTAAAAATTCTGATAAAATTTGCATTTTGTTTCCCATGTGACATCAGTACATCATAAGTAGCACCGATCCTGTTGAGATGATACTGTAAGTAAAAAATGTAAAAGGGCCTATTAAGAAAACGATTTTATCATATTCATAATCTCAATGGTTTAAAATAATGTAATATTATTATGCACTGCCAGTTGTAATCATATACAAGTATCGTATTCACTGTATATCCAACTGTACGCCCATGTCTTGTTAACATAATGCCTCTTTACACAATGCCTCTTTCAAATTATGGATGGAAATTTGAATGAAGGTATCACAGAATGATCCATACCATGTGAACATGCACATGCTATCGTAATTTAGTGATGCTATGCTGCTTTACTAAAAAAAGGGCCTTTGACGATTTTTTTTTGTCGCAGCCTGTATTTTGACTCAGGCACACTAAATGTCTTGTTTTAATATCCTTCTGAAAATGTTACCCTGATTTGCTCAGACAGCAACTGTTTCGTGCAATGTTTACATCTAGCAGCTGGCATCATTACCTTTTCAATTAATGGGTTATGATGCCTTTTAAGGTAATATGGTTTATATTAGTTAATTAACATTTGTACAGTATGTCAAGTTAACACATAATCTATTGTACCTTTAATGTTCAGACATTCTGTTTTTCAGTTACTTGTCCGCCGACCTTCTACAAGTTTACATTGTTCAAGTGTTTGAAACCAATGGTGTCCGATTCCCTGCTTACATGGAATGAGGCTAGAGGCTATTGTAACCTTAGGGGAACCACTCTTCTGGAAATACACTCGTAAGTCACAACTACCATTACAATTTGAGCATATGTGAAACATTTCCAATAAATTCAAAAGTGCACAAAGCAAAGCGTCGGCTCAGTTCTATAAGGACAAATACGTCAAAAGTCTACTCTTCAGGAGAAGGAAAAAACTTAATATCTTTTTACCTATAAACACTAGTACAACCATTTTGGTCGAAAACTTTTTAAATCGAATCACTAAATATATTATCTGCCGTCATAAATATTAAATTTTGTCTCTAAAATGAGTTATTTAAGAAAAACAACAAAAAAATCGTCAAGTACGTCATTTTTTCACTTAATTTTTACGGAACAAAATGACGTATAGACAAAAAAAGGCATAAAAGATAAATGCATGAAAAAAAACTAATTAAATTTGATGTTATATAAGATATAGAACAAATCGCCTGTAAAAAAAATTCTTTTTGGGTGCATACGAAACCCCGAAAGCCGTTGAGTGAGACGTTTCTCGAAAAAAGTGAAAAACGCATATATCAATTTTTATGTTTGTAACTGAGACACACGAATTATCTGGCCTGGGTAAAGGTTGTGTTCTTTTTTCAAACTGATCTTTAAAAATAAACTTTTATCATAAGGAAACATGAACAATTATCAAATTTGTCAATACGTCATTTTCAACTTCACTTTTTGACCACTTCCGGTGCAAAAATGACGTATCTTACAAGTTCATGAAGCCTTTTTGGGGGGATACGATTAGCTATCAGGTCCAGCATCTTCGCAAAAGACGCGGGAATATCATTTGTGTGCAAAAACGCAATAAAAGAAAAAATGGAATTTTGCATATACGTCCTTATAGAACGGAGCCGACGAAAGGCTATGGCTAACCTGTGCATCTGTACAGTCTGACCATGGTCTTCAACTTTGCACTTTGTAAATAGCTAAGGTCTGCATATGTGATGTCAATGGTCAAGAGGTAGAGTGTTAACCTCTTGACCCAAAGGTCCTAAGTTTGATTCCTAGGAGCAGCTATGGATCTTGGTTCTCTCATAATGGCCATCACATTCAGAGTGAAAACTGGTGAATTTTCCAGGAAGCAGAGTGGAGAGGGATTAATCTAAGCCATAAGAACTTGTTTTCCTATCGATTTCAAATGAATAGGTTTAACCCTTTGCTGTTTAAACCCTGTTTATAACGTGCTTGTGAATTCATGATTGAGAAAACATAGTGAAAAAGAAGAATTGCTTCTGACAAGCAATTTCTTCTTTTTCACTCTATTTTCTACCCTACTGAATGGTTATTTTTATACCCCCGTATCGAAAGATCGGGGGCATATTGTTTTACCGTTGTCCGTCTGTCTGTCTGTCTGTCTGTCTGCAAAAGTTAACCAAAAAACTTAACATTGCCAATATCTTCAAGCCTATTCAAGATATAAGGCTCATATTTGGCATGATGATAGATCTCAATGATCAGCATCTGCTGATACCAAAGTCAAGGTCATGTGACAAGGTCAAGGTCATCTCTCAAGGTCAAATAACTCAAAAAGTTAACCAAAAAACTTAACATTGCAAATATCTTCAATCCTATTCAAGATACAAGGCTCATATTTGGCATGATGATAGATCTCAATGATCCGCATCTGCTGGTACCAAAGTCAAGGTCATGTGACAAGGTCAAGGTCATCTCTCAAGGTCAAATATCTCAAAAAACTTAACATTGCCAATATCTTCAAGCCTATTCAAGATACAAGGCTCATATTTGGCATGATGATAGATCTCTATGACCCGAGTCTGCTGGTACCAAAGTCAAGGTCATGTGACAAGGTCAAGGTCATCTGTCAAGGTCAAACTTTGAAAAAAAATGCTGTTACAGGGGCTTTCGTGTTGTACAAACACATCTTGTTCAAATTAAATCCACTTTAAATTTTCGTTTGCAAAACCTTTGAATTTGGACAGGTCCAATTATTTGTAAAACAGGATAGGGTTAAACCAGCTTTAAACACAGTCAGGTATTTTTCTAATAGTGCATCTTGCTGTCTAAGCTGGACCTCAACCTCAGGTGTTGGAAATGCCACACACTCATTGTGTCGCTCATTTCATAGTATACCATATTTCCTCTAATAATAGCGCCCTCCCTAATAGTAGCGCCCCTACATTTTTTGCTAAGAAAACCCACTTCAAAAGCCTAAATCCTAGAGACTTTTTGAGACGACTTCTCTGATTTGAGATGAATTTCTCCTAAACAATCATTTTGATGTTTGCTAAGAGGAAATTCACCTCAAATTAAAGGGGAAAGGGTCTCAAAGACACAAATTTTAAGGATTTTTTAAATCAGAAAATGCATACTAAATAAAAGCTTCCTGACCATGTTTAGCTCCCGGGAGTGTTTACTAGGAGAAATATGGTAAATACGGTAAATCCTTTTAATAAGACATCACACAATTTTGTTTATAGTGGAATACTCAAGTGAAAAATTTTGAAAATTTGAAAATGCCCCCACAATATAATCATATTATAGATATTCCAGAGGGAAGCTTGAAAACATTATAAAAATACTCAAAATTTCTAAAATATTGAAAATTAGAGTGTTTTTAAATAGTTTAAAAAATGTTTTGTCTTGTTCTACAGTAACTCTTGATTTTCATTTCAGACAGTATGAGCTAAATGAGTTAAATCGAGTCATGGAAGACATCATGAGTGATGCATCTTTACGCTCTTCAAAATTTTGGCTTGGACTTAAAGGTAAACAGAGTTTTTATCCTTTGCATCCTGTGCAACCTTGTACTAGTGTTTGTGTGAGGATCAAAATCTCCTACTCAATTATGTTTGAAACAAGCTGATCATACCCATACAAAAAATTCCACCTGGACTTTGGGCGGAATTCACTTAAGCATGTTAAGTGGATTCCATGTTCACTTGCTACAGATTTGTTTTATAAAAATTCCTGCTACTGAGTGGAATATAGGCCAAAATATTTAAATAAGCTTAAGAGGTTTCCATCTTGTTAGCCAGATTCTGCCAAAAAATCCTACTACTTGGGCGGAATATTCAAATGAGCTTAGGCAGAATTTCGCTTACCCAGAAAAGATTCCTGCTTCTAGGACAAATACAGGCGGAAATATTTAATTGAGCTTAGCAGGATTACACCTAAAAAGGTGGAAAGGTGGATTCCTCCTGAAAAATCCTGCTATGCTGAATATCAAATGAGATTAGACAGAATCCATCATAATAGATGGAATCTACTTAAATCTGAGGGCATCTATTTGGATGTCTCACATAGAACTGATTGGTTTGCTTGGCTTTTAATCTGATTGTTAGTAGATTTGAGTCCAGATATTCTTCAAACAAACATTTTTCCTTGCCCCCAACATATACTCTTAATTACATTAACTTCTGTCTGTCAGAATAGAACAGTTATAGAGATGGTCAAGGCTTGCTGAATTATATATCTATTCTAGACTTGGTTATGATCAACTTGACTCAAGGTCTCATGACAAATCTTGTATAAGTCTATGTGAGACAATTCCAACAATTCCACATGTATGCAATGTTGAGACTCAGATCAGTCTGTGCAGGCAACAAGTCTGATAAGAGTCTTAACCATGCGCTACATAGAGGGCTACGGACCTAAAATCACTATTCAAAACCCAAATTTATTTCAATGCACTGTGTGAGTGTGCAGGCTACACAACGTCTTTCCAGCACACACAAATGGAATTGTTGGAAATGTCACGCACAGGCTTATATATCAAATGGCTGTTCATTATGGTAAACATGCGAAGATATGTGATAAAAACTGATTTTATCAACGTCTTTGAAATAAGTGTTATTATTGCTATGTTAGATTTTTGGTAATTAATATTTTCTAACAAAGATAATATTTTTCTCACGTTTTAGTGGATGGTTTGGAAAGAACATGGGACTCTGGTAAAGCTGCGAGTGATCTGGTTTCAAAACTGTTGGAATCTGGTGGTGCCTCAAATGATACAGTCGGATGTGCCTACCTTCAATTAGGTATAGTATTTATTCTATTTGTTAAAGGAAGTGGACCCATAATAGTTCTGCAACATTTTGGAATGCATGATCTTTCACAGTGTTAACCTAGGTTTCCTAATGAAATCATTGGGAAACCTCAGTTAACCCTCTTAAGATTCATGACTACTGAAATGTTGTGGAACTATCACAGGTCCACTACCTTAAAGATACTTTTTAGTTAAGATGAGGGATGTCTTTAATGCTTTCTAATTGATTATAAAGAAATATCTAAAGATTATCTCTTGGTAATTTTACTGCCAAACCAATGAAATTACCCAAAAGATTATACTCAGCTTTTGTTCATTTCTCCATATTTCATAATTTGATCTTATCTGAGTGGGGTCATTTTACCCATGAGTTCATAATATTGCCTGGTAGATCTAATCACATGCAAAATTTTTGTGCTTAATTATAATTGAGCTAGTGCATGAAATGTCCATCAAATTCACATGCGCCTGTCATGAAGACTCAGATCAGGCTTTTGTTATGTGCCAATGTAACAAGAACAAAGAAGCCAGCAACAAACTTAACAATTAACAATATTTTTTGACAATAATAACAGAATTATTGACAATATGAAATTAATACAAAAACAAATTACAATACCTTGAATGTTTAATCCTATAGTTTTTAATTTTAGATCCAATTTAATTAAGTTCCTGGTCCAAAAATAATAAGTCCAATAATATCCGAATTCAAAATTAAACACGCTTTTAAACACACTTTTAAGATAACAAGAAATCCCCTTTTAGTTTAACATAGTGCTACTAAATGAAACCATTAGTCTAAATCAAGTGAACCAAGAATGCTGTAGGAACCCCTTTATAAAATACCATAGAACAATCTAGAATAGCATAGAACATAAGAAGACTCTAGTCCTTTCTAGAAAGATCTGAAATCTTCTACATGTATATTACCTAACAGTGTCATGAGATAGGAAAATTCCCAGTCTAAAAATAGACACGGTAAAAACTATTAGGATTATTTATATATAACACTTTGCAGCGGCATAATCTGTTCAGGGTCTTCACCATAGGTGTAACTAGGATTTTGAAATTTATAGGCACTCAGACCAATAAAGAATATAGGATAAAGGTGTTACTTGGACTGTGACAGAATATGAATTTCCTTTGTCCGATCTCCTTTTCTATGATTTGAGCTTTGGTGAATAAACAAAACATCATAACTACATTTTGAATAAGCTGAAGTTTCGATGTTATGATCGTTCATCAACAATTTTTTACGAAAGAGGATTTATTTCTATTACACACTTGCGTAAAGTGCATAATGGAAGTTACGCCCTTATTCACTACACACTGAATTAGTAGCTAGGGACCCCTTGTCATTGTTCACAATTGTAAAAGATGTTCATTGCACTGGGCGACTGTCCAGGAAGCTCATTGTCTTCCAATTGTGTAATATTATGTGAAATTATTGGAAATATCACACACCGGCTCAATTATTCGTAAGATTTTCACATTTGTCTCAATTTTAGTATTTTTGCATTTTTTGGGGGGCAAACTGGTGGTGTTGTCATTCCCTTGGCATCATTGAGGTTATTGTTGATGTTGACAAATTTTAACATTGGTCATATCGCTCTTGTTATTGATGGTCATATCTCTCTTGTTATTGAAACTTGGCATGTGTGTTAACAATTCAAAGAGTTTTCTAAACTATCAAGGGGTGGGGGGTAACTTTGTAAGAGTAATCCCTTCTTTTACTCAGAACATTATCTTATTTTTTCAATTAAAGAATCAGAATAATTGTCTGTTTCCCATACAAGATAAATCTTCAATTTTATTATAAAAATCGGATGCCAAATTGTTGCCTCAGCGTGAAGAGGTTGTAACTGCCTAAACCTTTATAGGCAGTTCCAGCTGTTTTGCACTTAGCCATCAATATTGTAAAATCTAGATTTCACTTAAACAAAAAAATATCCCTGTTACGATACCTACATAACTTCAGAAAGTTTTATATACAATGCCTGATACCATTGTCAAGGAAAATCTTCTGCTCAGCGGTTAGGGTATTGGTCTTGTAAACCATAAATTTTATATTTTTATTTTTTAAATATTTCTATTCTGTGTGTGGTCAACCCGGCTAGTGGCAAGTTATTTTCAGCTATGCTTGAGTTTTGGACTTTTTGTTTGTTTGATCCTCTATATATTACAGATAGGGTGCTCCAATGGAAAGTGGGTAGTTGTGAAGAATACCGTATAGCTGTGTGTACAGTACCAGGAAACACTGATATTGTTACACCAACATCTTTAAGACGTGAGTGTGTTTTTTCATACCCCTATCTGAGCCAAACAGTGTAACTGTTGAATGAAATAGTTACTAGCTTTGTACATGGGTGTTTCTGAAAGGAATGTTTCTAGATTGAAGTGACAATTAGGATATTGTGATCCTGATTGCAATGTCTTAACCCTTGTCATGCTGAACCCGGAATATCCCTGCTTTGGCAGGAGCTATAGAAAAACATCAGCCCGCACATATGTGCAGCCTGATGCAAGTCTACACCACATGTTTCTCACTTTCAAACCAGAATTGTCAATAGATTTAGTTTTTCAAATAAAAATTGACCTACAGTTAGTACTTTCAGTGTTTTTTGCCCTTTGATTTTGATGAAAATTTTTTACCAAAATTTATTAAGCATGACAAGGGTTAAAATGAGTTGAATTTGTATGATCAACTCTCCAGGAAAACCTGCCTAGATGACGATAATGAAGAGGGTAAGCATTGAGGAAAAAAGAGGAAATTGTTTATTTCAAGCAATTTTTCCCTTTTTAGCTCACCTGAGCACAAAGTGCTGAAGGTGAGCTATTGTGATCTTTCAATGTCTGTCGTCCGTGGTCAGTGGTCAGTCGTGTGTCATCCACTATTTCTTTAAACATCTACTGCTAAACCAGTGGGCCAATCTTGATGAAACTTGGCAGGGATATCCCTAGGGTCAAGCTCTATCAAATTTGTTCAAATAAATGAAATCCACCCTTAACTTTCCCTTAACCCTTAAAGAATGGGTGAAAATAGGAAAATGTTCTAAAATCTTCTTCTCTGAAACCAGATGGCAGACAGCTTTCATTTTTGGTATGAAGCATCTAGTGGGCCTCTACCAAGTTTGCTCATATCAAGACCCTGGGTTAATATTTTGGCTCCATCTGGGCACAACCCTGTTTACAAAGAATATAAAAGGGAATATCTTTAAAAATCTCCTTCTCTGAAACCAAAAGGCAGAGAGCTTTCATGATTGGTATGTAGCATTATCAAGTGGACCTTTACTAAGTTTGTTAATATTGAAACCTTTTGGTCATATTTGGGCACCACCCAGGCGCATCCCTTTTTAGCTCACCTTAGTAAAGGGTGAAATAGGAAAATCTTCAAAAATCTTCTTCTCTGAAACCAGATGGCAAACAGCTTTCATATTTAGTATGTAGAATCATCTAGTGGACCTCTACCAAGTCTGTTCATAACAAGACCCTGGGGTAACATTTGGGCTCTATCCGGACTCATCTCTTACACAGAATCGGAGGGCAAAAATCTTCAAAAATCTTCTTCTCTGAAACAATAAGGCAGACAGCTTTCATATTTTGTTGGTTCAGTGCAAGAGTGTACTTTTTATATGCACTTAGTACACTCTTGCACTGAACCATAGATTTGGTATGTAGCATCATCTAGTGGACCTCCACCATGTTTGTTCATATAAGGATCTTTTGGTCATATTTGGACTCCACCCATCCTCTTCTTTGAAACCAAAAGGCGGAAAGCCCTCATATTTTGTAGGTAGCCTAATCTAGATGACCTTTATCTAGTATGTTCAAATCAAACCCCTTGCCTCAAATTTTGGTTCCATCCAGGCGTATCCCTTTTTTACCTAGAAACAAAGTGCAAAATCTTTAAAAATCTTCTTCTCTGAAACAATAAGGCATAGAGCCTTCATATTTTGGTTTGGAGCATAATCTAGTGGACCTTTTCCAATTTTGTTCATATCATGCCCTTGGGTTCATATTTGGGCTCTAAATGGCCCCCACCCCCTATTTTACATTGATACCAAGGAGGAAATCTAAAAGGCTCGTCCTCTGGAACCAGAAGGCAGGTACTTTTCTTTATAGTTTCATTTATTTGAATTTCATTAAGTTTATACATTACATGCCCCTATTTTCACATAAGGGCTGTGCCCAGGCATATCCTTTTTGCTCTTTGCTGAAAGCTTTCCATGGAATTGATCTTATATAGAAATTATCTCCTTGTTGACATTTGCCTGTTTAATTGATGCCCCAGGGGTCAAAGAGACTCAGGTGAGGGATCTAGCAGCATCATCGTCCTCTTGTTTGTAATTGTTTTCTTCAATATTTCGCAGTCTTTTTTCAATTTTAACAAATATTGAATAAACCGTAATTCTTTGAATTTGGTTTAGTCTCAAAATGGTTGTTTTGTAGTATCCAGGTACAACATTTGAAATTATGATAAATTTTTCCTGGAGAATGGAACATATCTATTTTACTAATGGTTATGGATATTTTTTTACATCTAGAAAAGAATGGAAAGCATTGAAAATTATAACCTACTCAATTCAGGTTATACTTTTCAATCTATGGCCTATCCACAGATCTATCATTATATTCTCAATTTTTTTCAAATTTTAACCCTTGTCATGCTGAACCCGGAATATTCCTCCTTTGGCAGGAGCTATAGACAAACATCAGCATGCACATATGTGAAGTCTGATGTTAGTGTACACCACCTGTTTCTCACTTTCAAACCAGAATTGTCAATTGATTTAGTTTTTCAAATAAAAAATGTCCTGTTTGTACTTTTAGTGCTTTTTGCCCTTTGATTTTGATGAAATTTTTTAGCCGAAATTTATTCAGCATTACAAGGGTTAATTGTATTCCTTTCCTCATGTACAGTTTTTAAAATATGTTTATTTCAGCCATGTATGTTTGTCCTGACCAATATGAAGTTATTGAGAACACTTGTATACGTCAACATTATGGTGATCCACTTGACTGGTTTGGTGCTCGACGTGTCTGTGGACAGGATGGGGCTAGTCTTGCTACCATAAAAACAACAAAAAAATTAAACTTCTTAAAAGGTATGGTATATTAATTTGTATATTTGTTATTCATTTGGGAGATTTGTTGTAGGGGTGATAAACTTTGACCTTGGTCATATCTTTTGATATTTTCATGAAATTTGGTATGTGTGTTAACCATCACAAGAGCTATCCAGACTATCAAGAAGATATGCTCCTGAGAATTGGCACCTGTAGGCAGTGCTTGTGTATTGGAAATGGCAGGGAGTCTCATTTAAGAGTTTTTTCCCAAAATTATTGAGTCTGATCTTGGTCTTTACTGTCTGCTAAATCTCTGTGTACAAAATGAGGATCTAAGCAATATTTTTCATCATGTATCTTTGCAATATTCCCAAAAACTAAATGTATTCTGGCGGACATTACTCATATGGGTATATGCTGTAGTAGAAATATTGAGTAGATGGAAATACACGCACACTGACACATTTTCTAGGACTTCTGTCAAATGATGTCAAGCCAGGTTTAATCTCAATACTATGGGTTGACTGGCTAGTGACTGAGCAGTGAGAACACTATTTCGAAAGTCAAAAATAAGAAACCAACAGATAGAGGGGGTATTTGAGATTTTTAGATCAAAGTATTTTAATAATTATTCAACAAACCCTACGTTGTTGGTACTCATTGTAATTGTCTTGCCGAGATGATTCAAATGAGTACCCACAATATAGGGTTTCCTTGACGAATAAAGATTTTAGACTGGCTTTAACCCCTCTTATCTGTCGCTCTGAGCCAGGACAAGTATATCATGTGAATCCAATGGATCTCCTTCAGCTCAATTAAAGTGAAAAAATGAAACCCCTTAAGTCGGAAGAAAATGAATAAAATCAAAATCCAAAAGGTAAATCTAACTCTTTTATGCTTTTGACAGTGTATTATTGCTATGTTAAAAAGCTTTGGCAGACAGTATAGTCTAATGATCAAACCATATAGATGTTCCCTGTAAAGGCAAAAAATGAATCAAACCATTTGAGATGTCACACAAAAATTTGCAATATGTTTGAAACAAAATTTAAACTCAACAGGATAAGTTTGTAAGATCAAGGGCTTCTAAAGATCTCCTCAGTTCCTGGGGCCCCATTTTGTTTAGGGTTAAATCTACTTATTTTAACCCTTTGCTGTTCAGTCCCTGCTTTTTACGTGCCTGTGATTTTATGATTGAGAAAACAATGTGAAAAAAAGAAGAAATTGCTTCTGACAAGCAATTTCTTCTTTTCCCACACTATTTTCTACCTTACTGAATGGTTATTTTTCAAATTAAACCCACTTTTAATTTTCGTCTGCAAAACCTTTGAATTTGGACAGGTCAAAATTTTGGAAAACAGGAAAGGGTTAAATAGATGGGAATTAAGTTCTTAGAATTTCATAAGGCCTTTCTATTTTGAATCTTTTGGAATATACGAGGATGAATAAAAAATACACAGACTTGACAGGGGGGACATAATTTTGTGTCCTCTTCTCCTCCAACAGTTTTGGACCAATTTTGCTGAAATTTTATCAGGTTGTTTCCCATCATATGAAGTTGTGCACCTGCAATTTTCATCCTGATCCAGTCATTAGTTTCAGAGTTATGTCATTTTGAACTTTTTAAGGAAGGGGGGAGTAGTCAAAATTTTAAATTGCAAAACTGTTTAAAAGGGGTCATAAAATGCCCCTTCAAATTCCACTCCTTCATAGAAAGGCCTTTGTGGGGCTGTGGGGGTATTCTCGTCAGCCCTTGGGGCGACAGCTCTAGTTTATTTTACAGGTTTTGAAAAGAAGTCATACTGTCATTAAATTGTGGCATTTTTCTGTTTATCATGTAAACTTGGAAGCAATTTAAATGACTTGGTCATCTGTATCAACAATTGTAAAACATGTATTCTTTTGGTACTGGGGCACAGTAATTACGTCTATATGACCCTTTAGTATTGACAACTTCCTTTGATAGTCAGCACTTTTCAGAAAGTCAGAAAGGGCAACTCAACAAATAACACAATTTATGTATAGCTTCATTCATTATATGAGTACTAATTTCATACCAATCTGATTCAAAATGATGAAATAAAGTTTGTAATGTGTGTTTAAGAAACTGCACTGCAATAGTTCAAAAACTGATGCATGCCCTTGAGCTTATTAACTCTGAATTGAAAAAAAAACAAAAACGAATGAATTAAGTTCAAATTTTAAACATCTTAAAGATTACAACAACACATAGACAGAGTTAACCCTTGTCATGCTGAATAAATTTTGGCTAAAATTTTTCATCAAAATCAAAGGGCAAAAAGCACTGAAAGTACCAACTGTAGGTTGAGAAAAACTAAATCTATTGAAAATTCTGGTTTGAAAATGAGAAACAGGTGGTGTAGACTAACATCAGACTGCACATATGTGCAGGCTGATGTTTGTCTATAGCTCTTGCCAAAGCAGGAATATTCCGGGTTCAGCATGACAAGGGTTAAGAATGGTTGGGTATAAATATAGAGGGGGGACAATTACAGGTTGAAAAACTAGAAAGTTATGTAAAAAAATGGGTTTGTGCCGGTGGCACCTACTCCCGAATATATCAAAGATTTCATTTTTGTCATCAAAGTCAAAGTCAAACAATTCTTGTAAATTTAGTATTATCTTAACATTAGATGGTTTGAGACATGTACAAAATTTTATTCATTTTTGTCAAAATTCTTGATTTTTCATCCAACATTAAAAGGGATAATGTCAGACTGTCTTTTTATATCATTTTAGATAAAACAAAAGGAAGTATGTGGATAGGTCTCAATGACCTACAGACAGAGGACACCTTGGTATGGAGTGATGAATCTTCCCAGGTAAGTCACAGCCATTTTCAGAATAATCCTCAAATCTTGTACAGTTACTATCATTGTAAAATTGACATTTATCTCAATCAAAACCATTTCAAACCACTCTCTTAGTGCTCCATTCATTAATTCCAAATTCTAACACCATTCAAAAATTAATTCAAAAATATTCAAAACACCTGAAAATTGTTAAAAAGAATCAAGATTTCATTCAAATTGATTAAATAGTTGCACAGTAGTTGCATGGTGTTGATTTTAGGGAGTCTGAATGGTCTATGAAGAAACACAGAGAAGTATGTATAGGTAAAGATTTATCACTATTGGACAAAATATTGCCTCCCTTTAATTTCATTCAAAATCACTTCTCACTCATTCAATTTCATTCTTAGATCATTCCAAAATCATTTACCTTGTCAATTTCATGATATTATTAACTGTATGAGGCAATGAAATTTTATACTTGCTGGTGTTAAGTGAGGTAATTTTGTTTAGCAAAAAATTTCAGACTTCACTTTGCGCTCTTTCTATATTTTAAGATAGATAAGGGGTGAACCCCTCTTTAGATGTCAGTGAATTTTTTTTCACATTGTGCTCAAAATATGTGTTCTCTCTCATCAAACATGTTCATGTCTTTCAGTATGGTGGTGAAATGAACAGTACCCTTGACTCCAATAACTTCAGCTTTGATAAATATTCAGAGAATTGTTTTGCTCTTACTGAGGATGGTAAACTGATTGATCAACCTTGCAACTTCAAAAAGTCCTTCTTCTGTCAAATATGGGCAGGTTTGTCAACCTTTGTTTATTCAATTTGAATGGAATTATGCTAGATTGAAATTTAAATAAAAGAAATTTCTTTTGAAGACATAACAAAATTTCATAGATTTCATGGAGTTCTATGCAGACAACAACAACAATGTTTCTGATCAGGGGTATGGAATTTTCTTGCCCGACTTGTCCGACATAGGCTTTTGCACAATGTGGACAAGTACATTTTCTAGGCCTCTTGTCTGAAGCCAAATAAATACCAGTGTGAATCTTTGAATGATACCAAATTGATCTTTTTATGCCCCCGCATCGATAGATATGGGGCATATTGTTTTACTCATGTCTGTCTGTCTGTCCGTCCGTCCGTCCGTCCGTCTGTCCGAAAACTTAACCTGAAAACTTAACCTTGCCAATATCTTCAAGCCTATTCAAGATACAAAGCTAATAATTGGCATGATGATAGATCTCAATGATCCGCATCCGCTGGTACCAAAGTCAAGGTCATGTGACAAGGTCAAGGTCATCTGTCAAGGTCAAACTTTGAAAAAAAATGCCCTTACAGGAAACATTCGTGTTTCACAAACACATATGGTTTTGATAAATTATCCTAATGTTTATATTACAAGGTCAAATAATGTATTTTTAATGTAGAAAATGCTGCATTTTCTCAAAATTTTGTAAATTTCCTCTTTCTGCAAACAAGTTCCTTTAAGTCCTGGACAAGAAGAAAATCATCTTTTACATGTCAATGAACATCAAATGAAGATAATCTCTATTTTCACAACCCTGATGATGTTAGGGCTAGGATCATACATACAACTAATGACTGTCTAATCTTCATTTAACTAGTAACAAAAGGTATATGAGCCTGTGTGTGACATTTTCAACTACTTCATATACATATATATACATAGCAAAGGCTCTGACCAGCCTGTGCATCCGCACAGTCTGACCAGAGTCTTTGCTATGTATATATATCTTCACTATGCATTTTGTAGATATATAAGATCTCAAAGTACCTGTAGACCATCCGTTAATTTTAAGTTTATATTTACAGTAAGTGTCTGTCTACACTGCTCATTGTTTGCACCTCACTAACATTTCAAATTGTTGGAAATGTCACGCATAGGCTCATATTATAGTGAAGATAAAGTTTATTTCTCACTCAGTGAAAGATAAAGCAATCTTGCTAACAAAAATTTAATTGAATTTCATTATTCAATTTTCAGAATGGAACATTGCACTAGGAAAGATAGCTCGCCAGTCAAGTGATTACAGAGATAAAAAATACAGAGAGTATACAGGGGACATGGCCATTGATGGTTGTACTAAAAGTGCGTTCAGTGGGGGTTGTTGTACACATACACGCAGTGATTCTACGCCATGGTGGGAGCTCGATCTGGGAACTACATATCCAATACGAAAAGTGATCATCTACAGACGGTTTGAGGAAGGATGTAAGAATGTTTTATAATTTTATCATACTGAATAGAAATATTTGAAGTATTACTGGAACCTGAAAATCAAACAGTTGAACATATTTAAATTTCTGACAAATTTTAATCTGTTTTAGAGGACAAGTTAGAAAAAATTGCATTTTCTACAGACATATTTGATATTCTGTTGGTAATATAACTGAAATATGTAAAAAAAAAAAAAGAAAGATGAAATTTTAAAAATTCATTGATTCAAGTCTCAATGCTAAACATGTTACCCTGTTTTAACAGACATTAGCACATATGTTATATAGAGGATAAGTGTAAGATCAATTCATATTTCATTGAGTGAACAACAAAAACTATTTTCTCAAGTGGGGGAGCTATGAATGAAAATAAAGCTTTTGTTGACCACAAAATGAAATATCAATCAATCTTACTCAAAAACAAATGATTTTTCTATTTCCTTAATGCAAAAATGTGACAAAAATGTTAAAATTTCAGGGCATTATATTTTCTTAAGCATGTCATTTTGCACATTATTGCAGCGCAATATCCTTGATGACTTTTTGGGCTACACTTATATGACAGCAGATTGCAGTGAAATGGACAAAAGCTCAGTATAAGTTTTTTGTACTTTCACTGGTAAGGAGTGAGTTTATCAAAATATGATCTACAGTTAATTGTCAAAAAAAAAATCAAAAAGCATTAAAAATTTGCTATTCACTCCTATTCACATTTACAGTTACAGACTAGTGTAGAACAACCATTTAACATCAAGTCTTTTCAACAATGTTATTTCATGCCTGCAATATTGGTCAGATTAAAATCAAAGCACTGAAAAGTACTGAAGACAGGTTTCTGGAGGCATATTGACAAAAAGAAAAGTTTAAAATTAAAAAAAAAAGATTTATTTAAACATCATAATGCAAAATCTTTCAACACAAGTCCGGCAAGTTTCGTTGTTCATTTTTTTTCATTCAAGTTTGTTCAGAAAAATTCCATGATAGGTTGCACAGAATTGACGGATACTTAACAGGAATTGCACTTGCACAGTTTTTTTATGCGCCGCCAGAGGCGGACATATATTGGCCTCATCTTCTCCTTCCGTCCATCCGTCCATCCATCCGTCTGTCCTTCCACTTTACTATTAATGTCAACGCAATTCCTCCTAAGTTTCTGGCTGGATCTTCTTGAAACTTGGTCAATGTTATCACCTCAATTGGTAGATGTGCATGAAGGAAAGATTTTATGGTTCATTGATTTTTGCCTGAGTTATGCCCCTTAAAAACTTAGTCTCTTGGGCTTATTGCCTCAGTTATGCCCCCTTAAAATTTAGTCTCTGGGGCTTATTGAAATTGCAGCCTCTTCCTAAGTTTCTGGCTGGATCTAAATGAAACTTGGTGGATGTTATAACTGAAATTGGTAGATGAGCATGAAGTAAGGATTTTATGGTTCATTAATTTCACCCTAAATTATGCTCCCTTAAAACTTAGTATCTGGGGCTTATTGAAATTGCAGCCTTTTGAACGCAACTCCTCCTTACTTATTGTCTTTATTTAAATGAAACTTGGTCAATGTCATCACCATAATTTATAGATGTACATTGATCAAGGATTTTATGGCTCATTTATTTCCCTGAATTATAGCAATATTACAATTGAAACATGCTAGTAGTAACGGGGCAGGAGCCAGTCTATCAAAAAGCCAATTAACTGATGTCTCCCTTAGACCACAAGAAAACACAATAAGCAAATCACTTAACCTTGCCCATATCTTTATTGCAGGAAAGTTCGATACGCATGAGTAAAATTAGCGAGCTTTTTCGTAATTAAAAGGGGAATTTAGATATTTAACAAATTGTATAGAATCCTTGTATCACGCTGTTTTCAAAATTCACAGTCATCTGTCAGAAACAAGTCTTGAAAAAGAGAAACTTGAACGTTAGTGGGTATAACATTTTTGAAAAGCTATTAACATCTGATTGGATGGTTCTCACTTGGTAACACTGGTGACCGTAAATGACCACCAAAAAGAGTTTTTTATGCACATTTCCAGGTTATGAAAGACAAATAGATGGTATTACCAAGATCAGATGACTCATATTTTAGGGTTATTCTTAATAATACCCCAACCAAAATAAAACATTCTACTGAATCAGCACTAGGGATAGCGATGAGAACTTTGTTGTCTCTCAATGATTTTTCTTTAGAGTATATAAAGGTGCAGGCTGGTCTTTGTCTCTACCCCATGCCAAAGCTGGAATATTCTGGGATCAGCATGAGGTACGTTAAAAAAGAATTAAGGGTGTTGAATTTCAATCATTTTCCATCACTATTTTACTAATTATATTTCAGGCCCAGCATGTAAGACTCGAATGCATGATTTCCGTTTGTTCATCAGTAACCAATCTGACTCGACCACTAATCCAGTGTTCCAGGATGTCAGATTGGAGCCACCAATGAAAATAGTCATTGATTTACCCAAGATTAAATATGGCAGGTTAGATAGTCATTCACATTGCTGCAAATAGAAATAATCATGTGGAAAAATTAAATAGTTTGTCTAAGACCATGCAAAAAATGCAGATTGTCCAGGTCATTGGATTCTTAACAGATAAGACAGAATCAGACAGAACTAAAAGAATGCTAGCAAGTAATAAATCCTGATGTCAATTCAATAATTGGTAAGCAAACAATCATTTTTATGCCCCCGTATCGAGAGATTGGGGGCATATTGTTTTACTCATGTCCGTCTGTCTGTCCATCCGTCTGTCCGTCCGTCTGTCTGTCTGTCTGTCTGACTGTCTGTCCGTCCGTCTGTCCGAAAACTTAACCAAACTTTACCTTTGCCTTTTCTCCAAAAGTATTTGACATACAAAGCTGTACACTAAAGTCAAGGTCATGTGACAAGGTCAAGGTCATCTGTCAAGGTCGTCAAGGTAATGTGACAAGGTCAGGGTCATCTGTAAAGGTCAAACTTTTAAAAAAAATGCTGTTATGGGGGCATTTGTGTTTCACAAACACATCTTGTTTTAAGGTAGTGGACCCATAGTAATTCATCAACATTTGGGAAGTAATAAACTTTAACAGTGTTAACCTAGGTTTCCAAATGATTTTCATTAGAAAACTTCGGTCAACTTTGTGAATGTCCATGAGTTCCAAAATATTGTGGAACTATTACGGTTTCACTACCTTAAGACCATAGAAGAGTTACAGACTATTTTAATAGCATTTAAAACATTAGAGACTATCAAGAAATTACTCGTTACAAGCAAATTCTCCATTATCCACAATGTTTTCTTCCAAAAAGGTCACAGGTTTAAAATTTTATCCACTAAAAGATTTTGTCATTAACTTCTTTGAGATTGGACTTGTCTTGGAATATGTTGGCTGTGAAATAATTTGATTTTGGTTGACCCCATCAATTTTCTTGTATTTCATAATTTTGAGTGTGCAGATATTTTGTAACCTTCCTCAAAAATTTGTCCCAAAAGAATCCTGTCCCATTTTGAAAAACCTTTACTTTTTTGCTTCATGATATTAAATTATAAGATACCAAGAGATTATTTGATAATTCATGGAGGTAAGAAACTAAAATCCTAATCACACTCATATATGAAGTCGCTTTGCTATACATACATTGAGATTAGGTTTTTAGTTTCATGCCTCCATGAAATTAGTAAATACTCTCTTCTTCTCTTGATTGTTAAAATATGATTGCTCTACATACTGTAAAGAAAAAACGTCATTTGATATGATCAATGATCACCTGACGAAAAATCTTCTGTATGATCACTCCAGAGAGACAGTACAGTCTGTCACTAAGAGTCGCAGTTGTTAGCATGTCAAACTGTCAAGCTAGAGGTCCCGTGCTCAATCCCTGACGGCAGCACCCATTCTTTCCGACTATTTGTCTCTCACCAATGGGTTGATAATCATAAACCTATATGAGATAGTAGCTTGAGGCTAGGAAAGGATGTGATCGTTGCACTGGTGAGAGAAATACCAGGAATCCATTGGTAGGTGCTCCAGCCACCGCTATATAACTGAAAAAAATGTTGAAAGCGGTGTTTAACTCCATTCAATCAATCAAACTAAGAGTCTCTCTAATGTTGACTTTTCTTGCTCACTTCCTGACATTTCGATGACTCAGCATGATACAGTTGTAACTGCCTATAAACATATAGGCAGTTACAACTGTTTCTCCCTGAGCCATTGATTTGACACCTATCAATGGGTGGATGATCAATAACATGAGTGAGATAATGGCTTGAGGCTAGGAAAGGATGTTATGGCAGTGCTTGTGTAAGAAATACTAGAAATCCATTGACAGGAGCTCCAGCTGCCCCAAAATTATTGAAAAACTGTTCAAAGCACTGTCTAAAATCCCACTCGAACAAACAATTTAATCAACTGTGGAGGATAATCTTTTTATGCCCCCGTAGCGAGAGATCGGGGGCATATTGTTTTACTGATGTCCGTCTGTCTGTCTGTCTGTCTGTCCATCTGTCTGTCCGTCTGTCTGTCCGTCTGTCTGTCCGTCCGTCTGTCCGAAAACTTAACCTTTGCCTTTTCTCCAAAAGTATTTGACATACAAGCTTCATATTTTGCATGATGATAGATCTCAATGATCCGCATCTACTGGTACCAAAGTCAAGGTCATGTGACAAGGTCAAGGTCATCTGTCAAGGTCAAACTTTGAAAAAAATGCTGTTCCGGGGGCATTCGTGTTTCACAAACACATCTTGTTTTCTTTCATTTCAGATATGTTCGAATAGATGTACCAAACAGCAATAAACCTTTAACTTTGTGTGAAGTTCAAATATTTTCTGGTAAATATGAAAAAGCAATTGCTCAGTTTGAAATAAGCGTAATTTTTTTTTTCTGGTAGATATGAAAAATCAATTGCACAGAATGAAATAGTTGTTGATGCTTATAAACATATTGTTGTGCGATCAAAATGTTAAATCTGCAGCTTGAATAAAGCTGTAGATACAACTTTTAGATCGCACAATGACAATGCATTATGTAGAGGATAATCGTTTGTTTAATTGTAAGATCGATTAATATTTCAATGAGTGAACAAAAAAAGCTATATTTTCACTAGTGGCAGAGCCACGAGTGAAAATATAGCTTTTGTTTTTCACGAAATGAAATATAAATCGATCTTCCACGAAAAACCACGATTATTCTATTTCTTTAATGCAAAAATGAGAAATTTCTATGACATATTTCCGTAAAGCGCGTCATTTTGCACGTGATTGCTATGCAGCGTTCATTGTGACTTCACTTATTTTGCCACGCATAGATTACATCAGAAAGGATGAAATGCACAAAAGCAGGGTATAAGTTTTTGATAATTTCACTGCTATTGCGGTGAAATTATCAATTGATAATCTACCGTTATTTCTCAACAAACCACCGAAAAGCATTAAAGAACATAAATTAACTCTGTTTGACTTCAATCATAATAAGAGCTTTAGTACAAAGAGCATGTAACATTTATCAAACTGTTTTTCCTTTAACACTGCATTGCCGTTTTAGAAATTTAAGTTTACAAAATTGGAATACTAAGAAGCAAATCGAGGTGGCAATATAGATATACAAGCACTTACAATAGTCATGCAGTACCCCCCGATATTGAAATCAAATATCTTATATTTTGCTTCTTGCTTCAAAGGAAACATGATAATCTAATATAATAAGAGCTTCAGTACAAAGAGCATGTAACATTTATTAGCTCAGCTGTTTTCTGAGAAAACCTGAGGTAAAAAGAACACCTTTGCGTTGGCATTGGTGTTGGCAATGACTTGACAAACTTTAACCTTGGTCATTGTTATTGAAGATATCTTCATGAAACTTTGCATGTGTGTTCACCATCACAAAGGCTACTTAGACTACCAAGACGGAATACTCTGTGAGGATTCAGTAAGAGTTATGCCCCTATTTTGACTTAGAATTTTTGCATTATCCAGCACCTGCAGCTGAGCATTGCACCTGTAGGCAGTGCTCTTGTCTAAATTAAAATAATGACTTACTTTGGGGGAATAAAATAACCCCATTGAATTTTTTTGATATTACATAGGTGTTATTGCATTATTGAAATGATTATGCACATGAGTGTAGAGCATAAATATAGCAACGCTGTTTTGAAACTTTGAAGGATTTCCCAAACAACAGAGTTAGATTAGGCCAAAGTTTTTGGTGGAAGATGTCTTAAAGTTGGCTTCTTATGTTCAAAATCTGTTGACCATGGTATCCAAATTCAAATTATACGAGGAAATTTCTCTTTCATAGACAGAAGCCCTAAAGTCTCCATAGCTGGCATGCATTATAAGTTTGAAGACCTTTATGATAATGGCCACAATGAATTTTGATGAATCAGGGCTAAACAGTAATGTAATTGAACTGCCTACATGTTTATAGGCCGTGATAACTGTTTTAGCACTGAACCATCAGAATATTATGTCGAGAAGGAAGTGAACCTATAAAAATTCGTAGATGTATTGTTTCAAACTGTATTTCCTTTGACACTGCATTGTCGTTTAAAAATTCAAGTTTACAAAATTGGAATACTAAATAGCAAATCGAGGTGCCTATATAAATATACAGACAATTACAATAGTCATGTGGTAACACCCCCCCCCCCCCCATATAGCAATCAAATATCTTATATTTTGCTTCTTGCTTCAAAGGAAACATGATAATCTACTCAACCTTTGGTCATGTGGAATATCAAACTTTCCTCTACAGCAGAAAGCCAACATAAGGTGTTATGTTAATATAGCAACATAATAGAACCAAAAGGTTAACAACATCATATTCTTTTTCAGAGGATTTGAATAGACCAGAGACCCAAAGTGTTTTGAAGGAGAAAACATGTAACTATGCCTTGTTTATATAGTTTTCACACAAATCAAAATAAATTTTGACAACTATTTTCTTATAAACTGGTTCCTTCTCATGAGGCGGTGCTCATTAATTTCTCTCAAAATGTGATTGATTGAAGCATATTTGAAATCAAAATATGTTATTGGTACTGTCAGGTACTTTTGTAACTGCGGAATAAATTCAACAGAAATACTTTTTCCTTTCTTCAGCAAACTGTTTCACTGATGCAAAAAAATGGAATGGTAAAATAAATCATGGTATATCAGGTCGTCTGTGTCAAGAGTGGGTATTGGACACACCACACAAACACACGAGACACAACGATAATGCATTTAGTGACGGGAGTCAGAGGGCGGCAAAGAATTACTGTAGAGACCCTGATGGAGAGGGACGTCCGTGGTGTTACACGGTGGATCCCAATGTTAGATGGGAATATTGTCCCATTCCACACTGTAACAGTAAGTCAGTTAAGGGGGTAATACAAAACTATTGTAAGTGCCTATATTTATTCCCTTAATGCATTTTTAGCTCGGCTGTTCCTGAGGTATTGCTATAGCCTTCATGTTGTCGTTGTCGTTTCGTTGTGTGGAAATTTTGACATTTTACGATATCTCTGGTTCTACTGAAGGCATTCACTTGAACATTGGCACACATGTTCAACATCAAAAGAGCAACCTATAATATCAAGGGGGATAACTGTAGATGCTTTTTGTTAAAAAAATGCCCCTTTTTTTACTCAGATTTTTCCCACCATCCAGGACTGAACAGTCGAGCGTAGGCACCCGTAGGCGATGCTCTTGTTTCTAATCAGACTTAGAATATATTGAATGTCTCAGATTGTATGGTTTGTCTTTAACATGGTTGATCCTAATGATAGATGGGAAAATCGTCCCATCTCTCATTGTAATAGTAGGTTAGATGATATTGATGGCTCAATTCAAAACATATGTTCTGCATTCTGATTGGCTGAAAAGTTGGTTTTATTCCACAAGTAGTCCTGTAAGAAATATGTTTTTTAATTGACAAAATCTTAACATTTTGCTTCTTGATATTAAATAATAAGACATGAGGATGATATTCATTGATTTCATAGAGGTATGAAACTAAAAACATAATAATCACACTTGTATGAATCCGCTTTGTCTATTCATACAGTGTGATAAGGTTTTTAGTTTCATACCTCTATGAAATCAATAAAAATAATCTTCAACCATTAATTGTAACAGTTAATTTTTTTAATATGCCTTGTTTAGAGCAGCAAAGAACATTAGAGTATCATGTGAAGGGGTTCAATACATAGTTACTTTTAGTGGCTATATTATAGATATTGCTCGAGCTACCACGTCTATTAAGCAACAAATTTAATTAAATGACCATCATAAAAAGTCCCTTAGCTGTAAGCAATATCTCTGAAAAGTGGATATTTTATGAAAAAATATTATTCTTCTCAATGAGACGATACTGATGGGTTTGAACATCATAAAATTCAGTATTCAGATATAGGCAACAATCTATATATGCTATCAAAATGACTTGTCTTATCTATCACGAAATAAGTGACCATTCCCTTAAACAACCACTTTTTGGTGGTCCCCTAAGTGGTCGCTTAACTCAAGTTTTGCTGTTTATCTATATAGGCACTAACAATAGTTTTTAGATGACACTGTATTTTCATTGTGAATTTTTCAATTTCAAATCAAAGTTGGCCATGCCTAGGGTGGGATCTAGGAGTTTGTTGTAATTTTGGACAGGTCTTAAATTTTGTCATTTGAAAGAGGGCATTGTCTAAAAAGTTCTATTTGACATTTCAGCAATTATTGAAGACCAGGAAGCAGACCAGATCGATGAAGGTATGTTTTATTGCCAACAGATCTTAAGAATGGCAGGGCATTTTTGAAACCAAATTATATTTGTAAAATTTAATTGACAGTACATCAAGCCTCATTTTGTTGGTAGTGAATGAAGACATCTTGTCAAAACAAAACCAACAAATAACCACAATATAGGGTTTCAATGAGACAAAAATTTTGGAATACTGTTACCCTATTTATTTGTAGTTCTGTTCTTATTTCTTTTCAAATTTATGAATGACATTTATCCCACAAGTATTATATAAGTTTAATTTGTGGTTATTAAGAGCAAGTCCTAATCTGTTTAACTCTTTAAAAAATCAACTGAACCTATAGAACTAGAAAGAGGAATTTAGGTCTATTCTGCCCATTTTGTTTGACTTTGATTTTTTGTCAGTTATCCAGTGACTTATTTAGAGAGCATAGATACCATTAGGTACCATAACTATGGTTTTCCTGGTAAAAGAAAGGTTAAAACATTGATAAAAATCTTAGAAGAAATTTGTCTCCTTGTAAACAACTGGAACAATTAAGCTAAACTTAATGTCCCTTGGGTTAAGCTCCTGAAAATTGTTAGATGAGTTTAATTCGATTAAAAAACATTAAAATTCGACCACTGGCCAATCTAGCTGAAACTTGATATGAATGTTCTTCTAAAATTGTTAAAAAAATGGTTCCCTCAAAAAGTCTGGTTGCCATGGAAACAGAAAGGCTGAAAATTGTTGGAAAAATTTTCTTCTTCTAAACCACTGTGCCTAGCTGAACTTTGGCATGGGTGTTTTTTGGGTGAAGCTCTATCAAAATTGTAAGAAGAATTCGAAAACTTATTTTTTCTGTTTCAGTTTCATTATTAGATTTTCAAAAGAAGAATTTCACAGATGTGTTGAATAGATTGAGTCTTATTATAGCATAGTCACTGCCTGCTTTCTATATTAAGAGAAAAACTTAGAACTACTCTACTTAAAAGTTAAAACGAAAAATGGCAATTTGTTAAAATCAAATTCAATAAGACAAAATTATAGGATTTTCTTTTTACAAAACCATCCTTAAAGTAAATCAAAACAATCTCTGGTATTTATAACCTGGTTGACCAGTTTTGAGATGACTTACTCAGTTTTGCGATTTAGGACCATTATGGTCCTCTTATTTTACTTCTTTAACAACCTTGTTTTATCTCAGTCCTTTCAGTGTCTGACTGTGGAGGACCAGGCTGGACAGAAGATGCCACAGGTGTTTGCTACACATACCAAGGACCGTACACAGTCGACGATGGACAGACGTACTGTAAGGCGTGGGGCGGAGATCTTGTGGTTCCTGCCGACATGGATGACCTGACCTCTCTAGCTGGTTGGTGGGCTGCTATTTATCATATTGGGAGTAAGGACAAGATGTAGGGGGTCTTGATTAGACATAGATGTTAGAGATATGTAGTTCTAGAAGCTAAGTAGTTTTGAAAATAGTTAATTAACATTTTCCCATTCATATGCAATTAGAGGGAACTATCTAGTTTTGCTAAATTGCTTGAACATGTTAACAATGTATTATAAACTTTTGGAACCTCAACTAAATATATCAAAAAAAAAAAAAAGATACTGATGGCTCAGTGCGAAACAGTTGTAACTGCCTATAATTATAGGTAGTTTCAGCTGTTTTGTGCAGAGGAATAGGTACATGGCTGACCAGGAATGAATAAGGAAAGGATGGAATATTAACCAATGGTTAACCCACTTACCAAAGAATTCTTTTTCTTGTTTGTAAAAGTTTTGGTCTAAAAAAATTTTGGTAGGCTCAAGCCCATCATGCAACTCATTACTTCAGCTATATTAAGTTGTGCTTTTTCATGGTTATAAGAGAGATAATTTTACAAGCTTTGAATTACCCTAGTTGTGTTTTTTCATGGTTATAAGAGAGATAATTTTGAAAGCTTTGAATGATTCCTCTAATGCAATTGATCTAAAGCTTTGTAGAGTAGAGTAGTTCTTAGAAATATACCCTTTCTTAGAAAAGCTATGTCAATACTTTTCATGTAGCTTTTCATATACATGAAGTACTATATTGATGGCTCAGTGTGAAACAGTTGTAACTGCCTATATGTTTATAGGCAGTTACAACTGTTTCACGCTAAGCAAACATTATATTGAGAAGATAATTATTTCAAGACACTGGATCAAAACTCTTGTAAGTAAAAACTATCTTTATATCTATGCACTTGATATGATTTTGTTCTGACCCTTTGATTTCAAAATTACTTCTTGAAATGAACAAAATTTGTATTTTGTTATAATAATGAAAATCTATTCTGTGAATTTGAATTTCAAAGAAATACTGGTAGATAAGTTCTTCATGAAGGAGTTATTGATTGAAAAACATTTATCCTTGCATATTTGTAAGCAAAGGTTCATGTTTATTGAACAACTTTTTGTAAAAACTATAGTCAGTGCCTTTAATTTTGTGACACTTACAATGGTTTTGCAGAAACCCCTTGATTAAACCATCCTTGATTTTAATTCTGCACAAACAATATTTAATGACTTAAAAATAAGAAAAACGACAAATCAAAAATTCAGGGCAAAACAGTGGAAGTGCCTGTATGCCTACAGGCAGTATAGCTGTTTCTGGCTGAGGTATCAAAATACATAAAATAAAGGATTCTCCCTTGGCACACTATGTATACCCAAACAAAAGAATCAGCCTGTCTATCCATCTTACTGCAAAAAAATTTCTAGTGTTTTCATTGGTTAATGCTGACTTGACAAACATTAATATCTATGGCTACTTAAAACCCCACGCCTGGAACAGGAAAATAGACAAAAATCCATGATTCATTCTTTTGGTTAATAACATGACTGAAATATACACACTGAAAAAAAAACATGTCAATTTAAATCATACAAATCCAATTTGATATAAAAATTGATAATTACCTTTTGATTTTTGTAATCTGTTCGTTTATAGTGCTAACTTTCTTGCAGAATCAGCCAGAAATTGCTTTTTTCATAACAACAAGGGGCAATGTAGTAGACTGATGTTATAACTACCTATGATGTCAATACATGATTACTTTTCATTTTGGGCGCATTGGAAGAAAAAAGAAGTTAAAGAATTTGGTGTTGATCATAGCCTTAAATAGACAAATGATGGTTATTTAATCTATTTAGTCAAAAACTTTGGAATTTTACAAATTTGTAACACAGTTTCTTGCCGCGGAATTCCGTGATTTATTACTATTTATATTATAATGCTGTTGTAGGAAATTTGTAATACAGCTTCTTGACAGGCTATGGTGATTTATTCCCGGCTGTAAAAAAAATATCATCCCTCTCATGCGGCTTGGGTGATATCATTTGCCAGCCAGAAATAAATAGTCATATACCACGGCAAGAAAACATTTAAGTTTTAAATTGCACAGAATGGTTGACCAGGCTGTGAAAATTTTCAAGCACTGACTCATAGATAATGGTTGTTTTTTCAGGCATGTTTAATCTGAGTGTGGACACATTTGTATGGCTTGGTGTGTCCTACTCCATAGACTCACAATCTTGGTGGACAGATGAAAACAGCAATTTCAATGAGACATTTGTGAATGTAATGATTAACAAAAATGGTAAGCAATTTTTTTTTGTTCATGCATGGATGAAACAGTGATAGGAAGAAAAATGGTAATCGTATCCCTAAAAGCTGTTTGGGGGGGGGGGGTACTTTATAGGAGTCAAGTTGTTTGTCCATAGGTGTGTACGTTGTTTTTATCTTTTTCCTAAGCAACCATTGTGGAGGGATTTGACTCAAACTTCAGAAAAAGATACAGTATCTGTCAAAGATGTGTACATTGTATTTTCCTCAAATTCCTCACATTATCATGCACTTAAACGAAAGATTATGCTCTATTTAATCCAATGATGCACAAACTTAATAATCAATAAAAGATTTCTAGCATGGCTGTTTTCGGAGAAAACCCAGGTTATTGATACAGCCTTGGCATTGTGTAATGGATGAATGTTTTCTGAGTCTGACACTCAAAAATAAGTAGCTAGGAACATCAAAACTATTTGATGTAAGTTGGCAGGACACTCTGAAAACCAACCTCAGAAACAATTGAAAACTGTTTTAAATAGTCTTCAGTTCTTTTCTGAAATTGATCGATAACAGTTTATATGTATCTAATAAATTGTGTAGCTAGCTTATCTAGAGAATATTCCAATATTTTCATAAAATACATTGTCCGAGAATAACTAAAATGAGAGTCTAGTCTATATGTAAAGAAGGGACCCCCACGCCTTAAGAGAGGACCCCTTTGAACAAAACTAGTCTTTTTGACAGTATTTTGTTGATACTTTACAAAACCATTGGCTTGGGGTTTTGAATTCCTACTATATATATATTTACGAATTTTGATTGAATTTCTGCATGGCAATAAAAAAAGTAGGTCTTAAAGGGGAGAGGGAGATTGCTTTGAACATCCTTGACTCACCCTGGATATGCCACTGGTTCTGGCTAAGAAAGAGTTGGGTAATCCAGCTGCAATGATATATTTGAAATACTGCTAAAAGTAGCATTAAAACCCAAATGATTGATTATTCCCTGTCACAGATATAATACAGAATATGACAAAAGGTACAGCATGTATTGGTGTGGACCTGATAAGGGAGGAAGACCAGTACAAATGGAGAACTGACAGTTGCTTAAACAGGCACCATTTTCTATGCAAGAAGAATTGTAAGTAATGTTACTACTGCCTTTTCCTTTAAGGATTCTCACTTTGATCGCTCAGCTCCGAACAGTTGTAACTACCTATATGTTATAGGTAGCTACAACTGTTTTGCACTGAGCCATCATTTATCATTTATCTTTTGTTTAGCTCAGACAAGGGCATAACTAAGATTACACACATTATGCAAGTGCCTAATACAAAATAAAACCTCTGTCAGAAAATATCATTGTTGAATGATCATTTAATCTTAACTACAGCTTTTTCAAGCCGTAGAAATGTTGTATTGACCATTCATCAATGTTGAAATCTCTCAAATTATTCCTAGGATGCCCTTGCTCTGTCTTCCATTTCTCACTGAAAGTAGCAGATTGGACGCCTTTATTTTTCAGGTTGGTAATTGAATCAACTTTGTCTTTTTCTATAAGGATTTACATAACATGACTTTCTTTTGATATTACTAGACAGACATTAAACAGACCGAAATTTTTTCGTAACTGTGGAGTGAAGTAAGAGAGATTACCCTCAGAAACTGCCTTCAGGGCCCAAGGTCATAAAACTTTTCTCAGGCTCAGGCTCAATTTTCTCCAATTTTAAATTAAAATTAATGTATTAACATAAAAGATAATAGTAATAAGTTGTTATTTTTGACAACTTATTGATATCATCTTTTATGTTAATACATTAAAATGTTTATTTAAACAGAATTATGGCTTGAATCTCAAATTGAAAAACTTGAGAAAAAAATTTTGAATTGAGCCTGAGAAAAGTTTTATAACCTCAGTCAACGATGGAAAACTTGATATTGTAATATAATCAATGAGTCCATTTACCCCTCACTAATAAAATGCCCTTCAAGGAAAATAAGTCTTTGACTGCAAGGCTCCCATTATTATCCAACTATGGTTTTAGTTCCATTTAAGCCGCCGTCAAAGCGCTGTTGGTGGTGTTTTGTCTCCAAATCACGAGGTCTCAGGTTCCATATCCCTGACGGCAGCACTCATCCTTTCCGACTATTCGTCTCTAGCCAACGGGTTGATAATCAAAGACCTATGTGGGATAGCAGCTGGAGGCTAGGAAAGGCTGTAATGGTAGTCCTGGTGTGAGAAAATTCTGAGAAAGACTAGGCATCTATTGTTAGGTGCTCCAGCTTCTGTGATATAACTGATAGATTGTTGAAAGAGGCATCAAACGCCATTCAAACAAACAAATCCATTTAAGAAATCAATTTTATGAAGATTTAAGATAAGTTATCTTTATACAACAGTTGTAATGCAGAATTATTCTAGGATCTGCATGATGAGAGTTGATGAAATTCATTACAAGCAAAGAATCTTATGACTGATTTGCCTGGAGCCCTTGACTTACTTCTCAAACAATTACTTTTAAACTTTAATTGTGTATTTTCTGTTTTTTTTTTTATTTTTAGCAAAGAGTTTCCTATACTCCACACCAAATTCAAAAGAAGTGCTAGTAACAAATGATCCAGCATTCAAATTATCAGAGAAATCCTCTGTCATTTTCGAATTCAAAGGGGAATCTGGAGCAAGAATCATCCTCAAAAACACTGCAGTTCTGTCACAAATACCGGTAGTTATAAATATTGGTAGTGACGGCAACACTCAGAGTACGCTGATGATTAAGTTTAGATCTGTAAACGGATTCAGCGCACCAATCAGTAAAGCAAGATACCATAAGTTTTGGATCAGCTGGACGGACGGGAATATTCAAGTTGGAGAAGGGGATTTTATTGGCGACCATGTATTTTTGGAGGGACGGTTGCCAGGGTTTGTTGGTTTTGATTACATGTCGGTGTCTGTCACAGGGAGTGATGAGGGATATTGGAAATTCCCTAGAGGTAAATAATTATATGAAAAGTAGATTTTTTTAAAGAAGTCATCTATAAACAGATAAAAACTTGGCATTGCCTAGTTTTTTTCTGTTTCAGGATGACTTGTTTAATTATTTTGATTTCCTCTATGTGCAAGATTTTTTACCCCCAAAAATATTGTGTATGTGTTTGGTCACATGAAAAGGGACCATCGGGGAAGTGCGAAAAGTGTCAACCCTGGTCAGACTGTGCGATTTTAGACTGGCCAAGGACGAAACTTCTGGCAAACAATAACTTTTCTAATTATTTCCTTAATGCACCTTCTGGTAGACCTATACTGGAGCCAATCTCTTTTCCAAATATTTATTTTACAAAGTTCCCAGATGTTTCCTTTTCTTGTGCAGGTTACATATATAAAAATTCTTGTACATATATGACCCCAAATTTATTTAACAAGTCATCTATAAACAGAAAAAAATGAGACTTTGCCAAATGTTAACTGTATAAAAATGACCTGTTTGAAAAATCTATGTTGTATATTTCCAATTTTTGGGGGGGTAAACTAGAAATAGCCTATCTGTCTGCCAATCTATTATTCATTCAATCTGTGGATAAAATGCCACTTATTTTGTGTTGCAAATTCCTTTTTGATAAACTTTAATGCAAATGAAATCTTTAAGAACGATCAAATGTTGAGGTTATGCTTTTCATTTGAAACTGATTCTAAATTAGGCAGGAAAAGGATATATTTAAGAGATGAAGAGAGTATTTGTTGATTTCTTTGATGTATGAAACTAAAAACCGAATCATCTGTATGAATGTGCAAAGCCAATTCATACATGAGTGTGATAAGGTTTCTTGTTTTATACATCCATGAAATCAACAAAAAGTCTTTTCACACTTATAATTTAGTTTCTTGAAGCCAAAATGTAAAAGATTTTCCTTAAAATACATGGATTATTTATGGGACTACTTTATGCAGAAGATTACCAAAAAGCTGTGCAATCACAATTATTTTCATTGAGTAATGAAACCAATTTTCAACCAATAAGAATTCTCGAATCAAGGTGAAGATAAATTGAATTGAATTATTGATAGATAAGGTACAATGCTCATTGGGAATAATGTAAGTTCCAATTGATAAGCAAGCGCTGACATAAACATTGAGGTCATCTGACTAGGACAAGGTCAAATTTTAAAATGAAATTCTGTTTCATTTTATATTTTGTGACACATTTGGCAAAAGGGACCATCATAGTTTTACCTCATCTTCCACCAATTGGTAGATAATTGTAGACCTATGTGAAGAAGCAACTGGAGGCAAGGAAAGAATGTCTTGGTAGTACTGGTTTGAAAAATACCAGGGATCCATGGTAAGGTGCTCCAGTGGCTGTTTTGTCTGAAAGATTGTTGGAAGTGGCGTAACACCCAATTCAACAAACAAACAAATAGTACGACTTCGTGGAATACACAGTCTGACTATAGTCTGACTATAGTATTCCATCAGAAATCTGTCGAAATTCTTATATTACGCCTTTTTGCACAGAAATTAGTTTAGCTGTTCACGCGAATTGTGTTCTTTTGTAAATCCATGATGACATTTGATATTTGTACATGTTTTTTATCATACACAATGATTGTGTTTCTCCACTTTCCATGATTATTTGATTGTTTGCTGTAAACATGTAAATGTTTAATGCAATAAAATGTATTGTATTGTATTGTATTATTGTATAGTTGAAATTTTTCCAATTTGGCTAATTGATTTGGCTGAATGATTATAATGCCCTCCTCAGTTTGATCTCTACTGGATCAAATTCATCTATTTTTCAAATTTTCAAAGAAGCTCTTTAATTGATTGATAAGTCTCATTTATAATTATATGCACTTATAACAGTTTTAGAAAATTAGTTTTTCATTCATGACCAAAAAAATGTGAAATTTTATTTTTTTGATTTTTGATTTTTTGATGATAATTTTTTTATTTTAATCCTTTTCTAAAAAGTTTGTGAATGCCTTTAAATATACAAGCATCTCCAATAGTGTCATCCTGGCATCACAAAATGTTCTCTTTCCATTTTAGAGGGATTTCAAGGGACAGGAGACAGAAATCTTGCGTTGAAAAAGAAGACATGGCAGAGTTCAACATACTCTGATACATCGACGTCAGACAAAGCTGTGGATGGTTGCTCAAAGAACCGATACGATAGTGAATGTTGTATTCGTACATCGAGTGAACACAGACCATGGTGGGAGGTGGACCTAGGAGCTGTGTATAACATTCGGGAAATTGTCATGACAAAAAGATGGGATTGTAAGTTCCATATTTCTCCTTATAAGAGCGACCTCCCTGATAGTATCTCCCCTACAAGACTTTCTCAGAAAACCTAATTAAAGGTAGTGGACCTGTAATAGTTCTGCAATGCTTTGGAAGTAATTAACTTTAATATTGTTAAACAAGGTTTCCTAATTATTCTCTTGGGAGAGTTTATTTGAAGAAATATGGTAGGTGAGAGCTTTCCTAAGAAATAGAAAATGAGCATTTTTATGCCCCTTATCTATAGATCAGGGTCTTAATATTTTTACCGGTGTCAGTCTGTCCCTCTGTCTGAAAAAGCTTTATCTGCAAACTATTTTTTTTTTCAGATATCTTCAATACTGTTCAAGTAATAATCCTCATATTAAGCCTAATTGTCCCTTTCATTGATATACATCTTTGGAGGTTAAGGTCATAGGACAAGGCAAAGGTCAGTTATCAACATTAATGCCCTAAAATGTCTTCTTGTTTCAAAAAAAGATAATTTTGAAATTCATTGATCAGGCCTTCTTTATTGTGGGTATAAATGTGAATCTTTTCAAGATAATTGCAATATGTTTTGATAACAAAGGGTGTTGAAAATAAACCCTTGATATTGCTTTAGTATTGGTGTCATAGACATTTGATTGCTTTTGATAACTTTGAAGCTCTTGTGTTTTTCAAGGGTTAGTATCTTTGATACTAACAATAGCCTTGTACTCATCTAATTTTTTATGGCTCTGCATCAATAGATTAAGGGCATACTGTTTTACTGGTATCTTTCTGTCCAGCTGACTGGCAATCTGATAGCCAATGCTCTTTTTTGACATAAAGTGTCCTCTCACCAATCATAATCTAGGTCATCTGACACTGTCAATTTCAATAAACAAGGTCAAACTGCTGATAAATTACCATTTTGGAGGCATTAGTTTTTTAAAAACACATACAGTAAAACTATTAATCAAACACTAACAGGATCACCATAAATCAGTTGTTAACAGAATGGTCGCTTAGTTCAAGTTTTCTTTACATTAATTTTAATGAATATGTATGGAATTTCTAATTTCTCAATAATCCTATGTTTGCTTAAACACAATAGAATCATCTTATTGAGACAATTCTAGTGAGTTTTAACAACATAGGAGTCATTTCAGGGCTTGAAAATTCTACTCGATGGCTCATCCTGCATGATTTTTTCCTTCTTTGTCTATATAAGCAGGATTTGCAAAATTTCACAATATGAAAGTAATGTATTAATATGTTTCTATTATATCAAGACGAGTAGAAATTTCAAGAATTTTCAAACCCTACATTTTCAATATTATTTGGACCAATTATACCTTCTTTTTAACATACAGCAGTATCTCTTTACATCAAACTTCGGGGGACTTATATGAAAAGTTTGACATACAGAAAGTTGGACAAAGAGATAAATGGCAATTTTGGGGACGAAGGGATAAGTGACCTTCACACTTAGTTATGACCATAACCAGTTACGATATAATGGGTGTAAACTATTTAAGATGCATTTGATGTGCATATGATGAAATAATCGAATCAATCAAAGCAATCAAACTCAATCAAGTAAATAATTCGATATTCAATACAAACATACGCTTGTGTTAATTACTAGAGTTGACAGGTCGAAAGGTGTGAAAAACAGACATGTATGGAGGTTAAAACATCAAATAAAGAGTAAAATGATTGGGAATTAAAAATTTTTTGGGTATACGGACAAAACCCCACAGGGACAAAACCCCACACCCAAAATTTTATACAGTGGACAAAACCCCACACCATCCATTTTTCTCAGTGGACAAAACCCCACACCACCCATTTTTCACAGTGGACAAAACCCCACACCATCCATTTTGTACAGTTGACAAAACCCCACACCTTCAATATCTTCAGAGTAGTTAATACCTCATTCTAAAGCATGTTAGCATATGAAAAAAAATTCTTACGAATTAAAACAAAACATAGTATACTTGGAATAAATTTTATTTACATTAGATAAAACATAGATAGATTTTCATTATTGTAACCTTGATAAATAAAAGTTTTCACAGCTTTTTTTAATTAGGTTCTTATCATAATTTATACAATGACCATTTACATCATTTAACAAAAAATGTGAATTCCAATTATGATCAAACACCAATAATGACCATAATTTGTATATACAAAATATTTTCAATGAAAAGATTCAAATAATGCACTTCAAAGAAAATAAATATGTTGAAGTGAATTCACATCATTATGTTGAATGCGTATGAATGATCAAACAAAATCTTATACAGCACATTTTAGCACATTAGTTAAGCACATTTATTCTTTGATGCACTAAGTTTTATATCATGATTTGAAAAAATCATCAACTTATTTTAGCCGAATGCAGTTTCCTATACAGACTAAAAAATCATTGATGCTTTTTTCAGAACTGACCAATTCCTCACACAATTTTTTCAGTCTTTGCTGGTGGACCACCGTTTTCTTAAAGATGCGTTTTTTTGAAGGTTGACCTTGATTAAATTTAAAAATTTCTGTCTCAACATTTGAGCAGTCTTTCTGAAGACAACTGATAAGAGTCCACACTGAAGGATTTGAGTGCCCTACTAGAACATTGAAACCACTGTTCCAAGATTCACAGACATTATTTGTACGGTGCTGACCTTGCATTGTAGCATCATGAACATTCCAAATTTGAGGTCCAAACCTAGGTTTGGTTCGGATCATTTTTGGAAGTCCAGATGCAGTTGGCACTGACTTATATGGACCAGATATGTAATTAGCATCAAAGTATTCTAACAAGTCAAATAATTGATCAGGAACCTTTTGTTTGAGCAATGATATACCCTCTTTAACATACTGAACTGGCAAAAATGCCAGTCCATCTATCATACCGCAAAAATGTCGTATTTCTGGGTCACTATTGTAGTCACTCTGGAGACCTAATTCTTGTATCTTGCGCCAGGTACTCTGTGTGAGGTGGTAGAAACAGCCTTGAATGTTTATTGAGGGGCTAAGGACTGAGCGGGCGGCATTATGTATGGCGATTTCGTAGTCTGCTACAATTGTAGATGGACCAAGTCTTAAGTTCTTTTGAATACAAGTATCTAGGACAGCTGTTAGACATTCTTCATAGTCACTTTGTTGTTTAGATGGGAGGAGAGAATACACTACTGACACATGGGACACACCAAGGGGAACACGGATTACAAATAACTGGGAAAATATAGATGGACATGTTGAATGGGTACCGTCCATGAACCACGTATCAGCATTGGAGAGGAGCTCTAAACTGTTGTCACTGGCAAACACTAGTACTCTGTTGGATTTTGTCGAGTTGTCATAAATCAGGAAGTTGTCTCCTGTTGATGTTGTTGTGTACTCTTGGGGTAGTGGAGTTGGTAGTTTCTGGAGAGATTCTGGATTTTTTGGTGCACCACCTTTCTTAATTCTTCTAATTGTTTTCTTCAAACTCTCTAGGTCACCAAGGGCTGCTTTAACCTAAAAATATAAGTCAGATTACTTATAAATACGTGAGGAATGAATTATATGTTATCCTGTAATGAAGTTTGCTTTTAAGCCTATACTTTAAAAAAAACTTATCTTTTATTTCAATGGTAGAGTGCAGAAATTAAAGTATATGACATAAAAATCAATGATTTGTAGTGTGAATATTTGACAAGAAATATCCTTCATTTTAATTTCAATGATAAGATGCAATATATAAGGTATGCAAATAAAATAATTACCAGATGCATGTTGCTATAAAACGAAATGAATAGGAGATTCTTACCTCAACAGGTTGCCCATGGATACTGTCTGTGATTATCTGACTTGGTTTCCCACGGTTGGAACTTGCATTGCTTTTAATGTCAGCTCTTACTTTTAAGGCAGCATTTCTGAAGTGATCTGGTTGATGAGAATGTGGAGTACTTGCTCTTATAACTGTCATCTGGAAAATAAAAACACAAATAAGTTCTACAGACTATTCATTAGTCTTATATGATATTGAATATAATGTTATAATTCTTTAAGTACTGTCTAAATAGAAAAGAAATATTTAAACAAAAAAGCTTGTAGTTATTTGAAATACAGAAAACAACTTTGAAGATAATTGGCACTTTGAAGCCATGGAATAAATGTCCTGGATTTTATCAAATCTTACTTACATTTATATCTGTTGTAACAGCACCACTGCAGCCAAAGCTGGATCTGTTTGAGCATTCCCAGCGTATCGTTGTTTTGTTTGTTTTCTTTTTTGTGTAGCTGAAGCCCTCATAGAGAAGCTTTTCTGTACCCTTGTTGTTTGTTATGATTTCCATTTTGATTCTGAGGTATTCCCCACTTTGGTGAGGTTTATATAGCAATGATTGTTTCATCTAATTACTCTGATTGCAACTTTAATTACTAAATGAATTCATTAACGAGACCAATGTTCAAGTCACCCTCAAACATCAAAGTTAATTAACTTTTTTGATTGGGAATCATGAGTTCTTTAATTGATACTAATTGGTCCTTAATGACTGGTTTTAACACTCATTTCATATTCACACACATACACAGACACATTCACTTAAACCATATTTTAATAATTTTGGAAAGTGCAAGTGTGGGGTTTTGTCCACTGTGAAAAATTGATATTGTGGGGTTTTGTCCACTGTGAAAAATGGATGGTGTGGGGTTTTGTCCACTGTGAAAAATGGATGGTGTGGGGTTTTGTCCACTGTATAAAATTTTGGGTGTGGGGTTTTGTCCCTGTGGGGTTTTTTCCTACAATCAATTTTTTGACATAGATATCACTTCGTTTTTGGGACATTTGACATACCGATATTTGACTGTATTTTGATAAAAGAAGGGAGTTTTGAAAACAGTCGCCTAATGAAAATGGTTGCTTAAAAGACATGGTCTCTTCGGCAAGATTGACTGAATCTTGTATTTGTTACAGGTGAGACTTGTAGACCTAATATGAACAAGTTTTATGTCCACATCAACACTACTAAGATATCAGCGTCCAAAATCAGTGATGACACCATATCCTATAGTAGAAATGATAGATTTGCTCTTCCTGTGGTGACATTGAAAACACCTGTGGCTAGAGGAAGGTAATTTGCTTGGAATATTAATTTTCATCTTATAACTATACAAATATCCGTGTGATAGCATCCTGTATGATAGTTTTTATGATATCACATAGTTAGAACAATGATATAATGCGGTTATTTTTTAGAAACTTGCATTTTAGGTAGAAACATCAACGAAAACAAGACAGATAGATGTTATAAGATAAATATAATATGTACTTGGTGTATAGTATGAAAAAAAATATCTAATTTGGTTGTGAGAATTGGTAATTGTCTCGGCAGAGCCTCAACACTTATCAATTCTCCCAACCTGGTTAGATTTTCTTTTTCATACAAAACACTAAGTATGTAATATATATGTGACCCGTCACGCAAAAAGGGACCATCTTGGTAGTGCGGAAACTGTTGACCCTAGTCAGACTACGCGGACTGCACAGACTGACTAGGATCGAAACTTTTTGCCTTGGGATTATTTTCTGAATCTAGAATAACCAATCTATCTTCCAATAAAGAATTTTTGAAATGTGACTTCTAGTTGACCTATGCTGGATCCAATCCCCTTTTCAATAATTCCTTTTACAGAATTCCAGGATGGTCCCTTTTTGTATGACATGTCACATATTTATATGACACAAAGGTGTACAAATTTTGGTATTATCTTCTCCGTCTGTCTTGATGTTCACATCTTGTGGATGCAGAACTTAGTTATAAATGAAGGATTTTGATAAAATTTTACAGAATATTCTTAGTCACCTTGTTCACATTGTCAGGGCTTGTTGATATCCTTTGTATATTTTGGCTCTGGCACTCTTGTTATACCCCCCCCCCCCCCCCACACACACATATGAAGCAGAGAGATTATAATAGTTCCACCATGTCTGTCCGTCTAAAGATATATTTTTTCAGATTCAAGAACAAAGTGTCCTAGAATCATGAAACAGCTATGAACAGATTTGCATAAAATTTTGCAAATAACTATCCTCATTATGTTATCATGCTGTGGTCGTGATTTTATAATACTACAATACATCACTGAAAAAGAAACCTTTGTTGAAAATATTCCTGTGGTGATGTTTATTGTTACTAAGGCACTCTTGTTTAGAAAATTTAGAGTTATGCCTGAAGGTAGAATAATATCAGTCTGGTGCATCAATTTCACCTATGTTTATGAATAGATTTCATAATGATTTGGCACATTGTTCCTGTTCTTTCCAACTATCTGTCTTCCATTGATTGGTTGAAAATTGTAGACCTATGTGGTGATAGCAGCTGGAGGCTAGGAAAGGATGTAACGGATGTACTGGTGTAAGAAATACCAGGAATCCATTGTTAGGTGCTTCATCCGCCTCGATATAATTACAAGATTGTTGAAAGTTGTGTTAAACCTCATTTAAACAAACAAACAAAACAAACAATTGCAGATTTATCATTTGAGGTTAAGGAATACATTCAAGTTCAATGTTATGGATCAAGGTCAAATGTTAAAAAAAACTTGCTTAGGGCATAGCCCTTGCATTTATAGATTTTAGGCAATTCCATGACTCAGTGCAAAATAGTTGTAACTGCCTATAATGTTTAAAGGCAGTTACAACTGTTTCACACTGGGCCATTGAATTGCTCTATGCTTGCGTATTTAAACAGTGTGATTATGTTTTTAAGTTCATATTTTAATAAAAAGAAAAACAAGTATTCTCTTCATATCTTAGAGACATGTAATTCAACTCTTTACTTTGATCTGCCTTTGTTTTCAGATTTGTATTGATAGAACTACCTGATACTGGTGATTTGGAATTCTGTGAAATAGAAATATATGAAGGTTTGTCAATATTAGTTTTCAATTTTTTGTAAAGCTTTCATTTTAAAGGAGTGTTAAGAAAGCATAGCTTATTGGGATTGAGTCTGCATTTAAAGTAAAAAAAAATCACTATGTCATGAATATTCTTTGTATAATTATTCTTGAATTAGTATTATGAAAGATGAGTTACATAAAAATACAAATCAAACAACAAACAGTGTCTTTTTTGGGAAATGCATGATCTGCCATATATAGTTATATTTGTAAATGAGATTTTGGTCACATGAAATATGCCCACGCGAAGGAGGGGTAATATGCTCTATTCAAATTGGAGTCTGAAATGTTGCGGGTCATAAATGTTCATCAAATTAGGCCTTTATTTAGAGTATCGCGTCATAATCATTTGCATTACCGAATAATGGAATGACAAATTCAAGCTTATCTTTGAGAATAAAAGGCTAGGTTTTGTGTACATAGTCGTTTAAGATCATTGTCTTGCATTTCCGAAATGTTCACAAACACATACAAGGGCTTTAATCTTCCCTCAATTTGACACCCATGAGAAATTTTTGTACTATTTTAAATTGCATCATATTTTTGATTGCTCTAATCAAGGGTGGATATTGTAATGCCAATGGAGCAATACAGGCCATTTTGAAGCTCTTGATTTCTCCCTTCAAACCATATTTCCTTTGAATAAGCACTATTATTTATATGTACTCATGTGATTGATGCTTGGCTGTTTTGGGAGAAAACATTGACTATTATTAGCTCGGCTGTTTTCGGAGAAAACCCGAGGTATTGCTATAGCCTCTGTGTCGTTGTCGTCGTCGTTGTTGTCGTCGTGGTTGTCGTCGTCGTCGTGCGAAAACTTTGACATTTTGTTATATCTCTGGTTCTACTGAAGGCATTCACTTGAAACGTGGCACACATGTTCACCATCAAAAGAGCAGCTTATACTATCAAGGGGGATAACTCTAGATGCATTTTTTGCAAATTATGCCCCTTTTTCGACTTAGATTTTTTCCCACCATCCAGCACTCGACAGCCGAGCGTAGGCACCCGTAGGCGGTGCTCTTGTTTAAGTCTGGCATCTTTGTCATTGTCTTTAATGTAATTATTATTGTCATGCAAAACACTTGACACTTGATAACCCAGGTACTGAAAATTGGAATATATATTGAGGGGTCAGTGTAACACTTTTGTAAGTGCCAATATATTAATAGGCACTAACAATAGTGTTGCGCTGACCCATCGATATTCCTCATCAAAAAAGCAATCTCAACCACCATGAGAATTACTCTAAATGCATTTGTTACCTGTCACATGAAAAGGGACCATCTGGGTAGCACATAAAGTGTTGACCCTAGTCAGACTGCGCATATTGTGCAGACTGACTAGGGTCGAAACTTTTTGCAATGTGCTTATTTTTCTGAATCTAGAATTAACAATCTAACTTCAAGTGGAAGAATTTTTGAAATAAGACTTTCGGTTGATCTATGCTGGACCAAATCTCTTATTTATTAATTCATTTAACCGGATTCTGGGATGGTCCCTTTGCCTGTGACGGGTCACATTTTTGTCAAGCCTGCTTGCAGTGAGTGAGACAAAGTTGTCTCTAGGTCATCTGTCAAGGTCGAAATTTTATAATATTGCTGTTTCAGGGGGCACTTGTGTTTCTCAAACACATTCTTGTATAAATCTTAAATGGTCAGTATACCTTACTCAGGGGTGTGGAATTCCAATGCCCGACTTGTCCGACTTGGGCTTTTGTACTTGAGGACAAGTAAATTTTTCTAAGCCACTTATCCAAGGACAAGTAAATACCAGGGCTAATCTTGGAATGTTACTTAAAAGAATTAAGAGAGAAATCATCCTAATGTTCATATCATAGGGTAGAAAACATTGTTTTTAATGAAGAAAATGCTGCATACCAGCATTTTCTTAATCAAAAGGCAATGTTTTTTTCGAATTTTTCTATTTACTCGGACAAGTTCATTTTGAGTCTGGACGAGTAGAAAATCCGCTTTTTCTTGTCCAGGGACAAGTGGAGAAAACTCGTATTTCCACACCCCTGTTACTTAGGAAGAATTTTTGAAAAGCAACTTGCGTTTGGCCTCAAATTGAAACAATCTCATTGTCAAGTATTCATCAAACGGGTGAAGATTGTATAACTCATGTCCATTACAGATACAGTTGCCAAACACTGTAAGCCAGGCTGGTTAAGTTATGACAGTCTAACATGTATGTATATTAGTACAACCAAGACTGACTGGACCACTGCTAGATTGGAGTGTAAGACCATGGACCCTGAGTCAGATCTGGCTGTCCTCACTTCATCAGAACAGGAAATGTTTATATTTGGTAAGATGCCACACTGAAGTGCTTAACAATTTCTAATAATTTAATCTTAGTTGTGTCTACTAATATTCTTGCATTCCGATAGGCTGAACAGTTGGTTTTATTCCCAAATGAAAACGATTTTGAGTAGGCGGCTGTTTGTAAGCTTCCACAAAAAGAAGTTCTGTAAGAAATTGCTTTCATTATTGATTTTTGTTTCTTGATGTTAAATAATAAGATATGAAGAGAATATTTGTTGATTTTATGGAGGTTTGAATCTAAAAACCTAATCACACTCGTGTATGAATATACTTTGTGAATTCAAACTGTGTGATAATGTTAAAAGTTTATTACCTCATTGAAACCAATAATACTCTCTTTGTTTCTTAATTAACCCTTATCCTGCTGAATATCTTGTTCACATTTTTTATGCACCCAAAAGACAAGGCATACTATGAGATGACCTCTTGCACCGGCTGGCCATGTCTACTTCTTTGACCGGCTTATTGACTTGAAACTTGGCAGTTATGTTCCTCACATGATGAATGAGTTCAGTGTGCAAGAACCGTAAATCTAACTAGCTTAATTTTTTAGTAATTCCCCTTTGTTGTTTTTCATACTAATGTCTTGGAGATCCAGAAGTGTAACAGACATATCTTGTTCTGAAATGATTCAGTAGAAAGAAAGCAGTTAGATCAGACTTGAATATATCAAAACATTGGGTTTAGAATTTTGATAATATCACTAGTTTGTTGGTGTGATTATCATAACTATAGATTTCAATAATCCACCAGAAGTTTGAAAGAATATAAAGGAAACTGCTGTATAGTAAATAGAGGATATCGAATGAGTGGTCATGTAATACATAATTTATTAAACAAGTCATCTATAAACAGTTAAAACTGAGGCTGTGCCAAGTTTTTATCCGTTTAAGATGACAAGTTTAATAAATTCTGTATTTCATGTGCACAAATTTTATATTCTAAAATCGTTGAAATTCTTGAAATTCAACATTTCAATTTTTCCGCAAATCTTATAATGCCATTTAAAACTGACGTCACGATAAACACATTATGACGTAATTTTTGCGGTTACAAAATAGCTTTGCTATTTGTTCTTAGCTCATTTGCATAGTTATTTCACTAGCGTGATATCACACGGGTGTTATTACACTAGTGGAATAACCATGCAAAAATATTCAACGGTGTTATTCCACTACCGTGACGTCGGTCATATTAAAGTTCTAATTTAACTGTCTTACCACCCCACTTATCATAAGAGCTGGGATGAGTACTCAAACCTAGGTATCAGGTAGGGTAACATTCCTAGGTCCTGAATCATTAACTGTTACCTGACATGCCCTAATGTACATTTTGGGATCAAATTCAGACAAGAATTGAAAACTATGAAAATCAAAAGGACAAAGAATTGAATACAGTTTTAAACAGTCTCAAATTTTTAGCTCTGCTGTTTATTGGAGAAAACCCGAGGTATTGCTATAGCCTAGGTGTTGTACCAACGTTGTTGTCATCGTTGAGTGAAATCATTTTTAGCTCCACTGGCTGAAAGCCACTGGGGCTATTGTCATGGCGTTGTGTCCGTCGTGCGTCCGTCCGTCCGTGCGTCTGGTCGTAAACTTTTTCTTTAAAAATCTTCTCCTCAGAAACTACTGGATGGATTTCAACCAAACTTCACAGGAATGATCCTTGGGTGACCCTCTTTCAAAGTTGTTCAAGAAATTTCGATCCAATGAAAAACATGGATTTAATGGGTGTGGCTAATTTCCAAATATGGTAAAAAGTGAGTTTTCTTAGATTCTAATTGATGGATACCAATGAAATTTTACATGAATGATCATTGTGTGACCCTTTATCAGTCTACAAAAGATTATTGAGATCGGATGAAAAATATGCATTTTATGGGCGGAGGTCATTTCTCTGAATGTTATATAGTGGAAACCTTCAAAATCATTTTCTCAGAATGTAAGTGATGGATATCAACCAAATTTCACTGGAATGATCCTTGGGTGACCCTTTATCAGTCTACCAAAAAATAATAGTGATCAGATGAAAAATATGTATTTTATGGGCGGAGGTCATTTCTCTATATGTTATATAGTGGAAACTTTGGAAATCATTTTCTCAGAATCTAAATGCTGTATATCAACCAAATTTCACTGGAATGATCCTTGAGTGGCCCTCTATCAGTTTACCAAAAATTATTGTGATCAGATGAAAAATATGTATTTTATGGGCGGAGGTCATTTCTCTATGTGTTGTATAGTGGAAACTTTGAAAATCATTTTCAACATCAGTAGAATCCAAAATATCTGAAAATCTAGTCAAAACTTTTATTGCCTTACAAGAATTTCAAGCCTGTGGAGCGACTCAAGCCATTCATGGCTTTCTAGTTTAAATTTTGTGATAAATTTAGAATGGTAAGTGATAGGGCTTTCATATTTCATATGATGATTGCCTGGGACAAGCACTTTCTGTTGGTACGAAGTTCAAGGTCATCAGTCAAGGTCATTTTTCAAGGTAAAATTTGTAAAAAAGTAATAGAACTTTACCATTGGCCATAACTTTTGAATGGTAAGTGATAGGGCCTTTATATTTTACATGCTGATTGCCTCGGACAAGGCCTTTCTGTTGGTACCAAGTTCAAGGTCATCAGTCAATGTCAAGGTGATTTTAAAGGTCAACTTTTTGTAGTTAAAACTAATATATTTCTTAGCTTTGGACTTGTAAGTCATAGAATTTTGAAATCTACACTGTGCATTGCTTGTGGCAAGACTGTCACATGCATAATAATGTCAAGGGCATTGGTCAAGGTCTTTTTGGTCACTCATTTATTACAAAAAAAAAATCACAATTTGCTTTAACTTTTAATTGGTAAAGACACTTACTGTTTAAAAGTGGTCTCTAGAAGCCCTGTGTGCAAATTATGCCCCCTTTTTGACTTGTTTTTTTCACCATCTAGCCCTTTACAGCTGAGTGTAGGCACCCATAGGCGGTGCTCTTGTTTTCTGAATATGATTTACAGGTGGTCTTACACAGTTACATCAGATATTTGAGAGTCCTGGCTACTTACTCAGTCTTGCAATACCTTGGTCCCTGAAAACCATGTTGGATTTTGTATGTACAAAACCCCCTTACAGAATTTCTAGATCCACTTTTATAATTATTTCAGTAAATAAATATATGGATAGTAATTGTTGAGTATCTGAGTACCCACAGGTCTCAGATGTGTAGGTACAAAAATCCTACTCGTCCCAGCTCTTCTTATCAATTAAGCAAGGATTAACATGACATGAAAGCTATTCATCCCTTTTTCAAAACATCTTCTTTGAATTTTTTATGCTCCCTGAAGGGAGAGCATGTAGCCGCCGCAAACGGTTGTCCTCCCGTCCGTAATTCTTTCCCTCCGTCCCCAGCCATTTCTCAATAACCCTTGGGCCAAATCAAATGAAACTTACCAAGCGAACTTCCTATGATGTAGTGTTGATGCATTTATCTCGGTTTTGGGATTTAACGCCTCGTCAAGGGAACAGGGGACTCAGGTTTAAATGCAGTTTTTCTCAAACTTCTCCTAGTCTAATGGTCAGAATTTAATGAAATTTCATATTTGAGTAGCAAACCAGATGCTCTTTACTATACACAATATGAAATTTTCGTACAAAAAATATATCATGGAAAAAGGGGGGGCTAAATGTTTGTTTGCTTTACTTTAGCTTGTAAAATGACGAATTTTCAATTGATGGCAGACATTTTTTCTTGTGGTAATGCCTTATTCGGGGAACATAATCTGTCTCTGAGGGCTCTTGTTTAATTTTAGTTGCTTTTCAAGTTTTTAGCTACAAGATCTTTCAAATCAGGTCTGAGTTTGTGCTTGTTTATATAACATTTCAGAAAATGCAGCAAGTATTTTACCTCAGTCAGAACCTTACAGATTCTGGTTTGGTCTAAAAGGCGTAGATCAGAGAAACATATCCTGGTGGGATGACTCAATGACCAATTATTCCCGTCTTACAGATGCAGAAGGTAAGATACAGAAAACTATAGCAATAACCTAACTAGCAAAGGAATACAAATTTAGATACCATGCTACTTCAGAATATTAAAAATTTGTTTAACTGACAGTCAAATTTGCTAGAAAACCAATGCATTGACAAACTAGCATGGCAGTGAAAAATTAGCTAGGGCCATAATGTAAGATAACTTGAATTATTTGCTCACTTGAGCACGTAGTGCTCAATTTGAGCTATTGTGGTTAGGTTGATGTCTGTCATCCGTCGTGTGATGTGTATCGTGCGATGTCCATCGTCAACATCTGCCTTGTATGCACTCTAGAGGCCACATTTTTTGCCCAATCAACCTGAAATTTGGTCAGAATAATTGTTTTGATGAAATCTCGGACAAGTTCAAAATTGGGTCAAAAGCTAGGTCACGGGGTCAAATCTTAGAAAAACCTTGTATTCACTCTAGAGGCCACAGTTTTTGAATGAATAACCTGAAATTTGGTCAGAATGATTGAACCTATGCAATTTTTGATGAGTTTGAAATTGGGTCAACTGGGGTCAAAATTAGGTTATGGAGTCAATTCATAGAAAAACCTTGTAAGTCAACCTGAAATTGTAAAAAAAGGATCTTAAGTTGTGTAGAAGCAACAGCATTGTTAAGCTTAGTGACATTTGTTCATCATTCCCTTTCTTAACCTACTTTTGAAAATTTTAGACATTTCTTTCAGGTGAGCAATTTAGGGCGACTATGGCTGTCTTATTTTGTAGATATAAGGAATATGAGAACATTTTGTAACAATACCTGTCTCATGCTTGTTGATTTGTATCTAGGATTGCCTTCTAGAACTTCTAAAAAGCATCAATGAGTAGAGTTGAAAACAGTGACAAGGTAGATGATTTTTTGTACGAATATGGAATGAAATTAAGTGAATTAGATGAACAATATCTAAATGAAATTAAAGGGGGTAATGAAATATAACCAATTTCATTCAAACTATATATCAATACTAAATACTCTATTATCTCGCTTAGATGAAATCTATGTGCTTTTCTATTAACAATTAATAAGTGTGTGTGTCTAAATTAGACACTTCTAAAAATATTTTCCAGCCAATTAAACATTAAATATTTTGCTTGATTTGGAGATTGATTTTAAGAACACAATATAACAAAATTATTCCACAGGGAATAGTTTAAATACATTTATAAAAACACTCTCACCATATTTACTCTAATAAAAGCACCCTCCCCAATAGTAGCACCCCTACATCTTTTACTAATATTCCCTCTAACAAGAAAAATATGAATCTTATCACTAATGAAAAGATTTGTTACTTTTCTTGACAAAGGCATTTTTTGGCAAAAATATAGAATATTTTTTATATAGTGAATCTAATAAAGTTTTCGCGCTTTTTGTAAAGATTTTTTTATCAATTAAGAATACATGTAATTTCAGGGTGTAATTATTGATCTGAGTGAGTGTTAGGATTGAACGATTGGAGCACTGAGTGGGTGTTTAGAAAATGAGTGGAATGAGTGTCCATATCATTAAACTGTTAGGATGGTAGACCCATAATAGTTCTGTAACATTTTAGAAATTGAGATCTTTCACAATGATGACCGAGGTTTCCTAATGAAATCATACCTTGGTTAACACTGTAAAAGTTCATTACTTCTGAAATGTTGCAGAACTATTATTGTCCCACTACCTTAATTGTAATATTTCAGAATAGACTCTAGGTCGATGAATCCATATATAACACTGAAGTGTAGTCTGTTGCTGTACAGGTTCACTTGAGATCGATCAACTCAAATTGAACGTACCAAAATTTTGCACTATCATTAATCAAAACTCTGATCTGCTTGATCATTATCAGTTATACAGCTAAAAAATTAGTTTGATAGACCAATGGTCTTGAACTACAATTTGTAGATTTTTCACCAATCAATGGTTTGACACAAAACAGTTGTAACCTCCTATATGTTTGCAGGGAGTTACAACCGTTTCACACTGAGCCCTCAAAATAATATATCACAGAGCCTCATTAACTCAATCATGAGATGTTATTGGTTTGATCCACATCGACTTTAGGACATGAGTTTCCCATCAATGGGTGCACAATTGAAAACCTAAGTGGGATAGCTAGCTGGAGGCTAGTAATGGATACAATGGTAGTGCTGGTGCAAGATTTTCCAGATATTCGTCGATAGGTGCTCAGGCCACAGCAATATGTCTGAAAAATTGTTAAAAGCAGTGTTAAACCCTAACAAATAAGATCACTCAGTAAAACACTTGTCTCCAAGCCTTAGGGACCAATCCCTGGCCTCATCAATTGGACAGGGTTGTAGAATGAAATCAACAAATACGCACTTCATCTCTAATATTTTTTGGTGGTTTATCAAGAAATAACTGTATATTGTCACTTGGTAACCTCACTGTTCCAAGAGTGAAATTATCAAAATATTATACCAGCTGCTTTCATTCATTTCTTCCTATCTAATGTATACTGGGTGTTACCCACCAAAAACAACATTTAAACAATATCATGATGACGTTGCTTACAATTACATGCAAAATGACATGCTTTCAGTAAATTTGTCCAAAACTTCTCACAGTTTTTCCCTTTCTAGCATTATAGAAATATAATAATCATTTGTTTTTTTAGTAAGATCAATTAATAATTTATTTCATGGACAACAAAAGCTATGTTTTCATGGGTGGCAAAGCCATGAGTGAAAATAAAGCTTTAGTTGTTCTTCAGTCTTCATAAAAGAAACTGTTTTCTACCCTTTGATATAAACAATAGGATGACTTTTCAACAAGGTCTTTTCAGTACTATATCAAGACTTTCTCTAGTATTTACTTGTCCACAAACAATTAAGTGGCACAGAAAAATGTACTTGCCCGCAAGTGGAAAAGCCAGTGTTGGACAATTCGGGGATGGGAATTCCACACCCCTGGAAAAATTTAAACTTTCACTGACACAATAAGCACCACACCATTCTTTTATTTACAGTACTAAAGATTGATGGACAACAGCAATGTTACATCACATCTTATGATGATACAGATTACTCAGGCTGGGTGCAGGTTCAGTGTTCAACACCAATGTACTATATTTGTAGTAAAACTGTTGGTGAGTTGGTTCCTTTAATGCATTACCATATACTGCCAATTTTTAGGGCCGCGGGAAAAATGTTCAGAAAACAATGGATAAATACAGAAATTGCTTGTTTCATGCATTTCTATATTTCCATTTAAATGTTTTCTTCCAAGACATGTAGAGTCTATTGATTATACCCCCAAAACTAAATTTGGAGGGTATAATAGGAGTCAGCTTATTGGTTGGTCTGTTGGTTGGTCTGGTAGTTTGTAAGTCAGTCTGTCTGTAGCTTTTTATGCTCCCCGAAGGGAGAGCATATAGCCGCCGCTTCGTCTGTCTGTCCGTCCGTAATTCCGTCCGTCCGTCCGTCGCCACCTATTTCTCCATAACCCTTGTGCCAAATCAAATGAAACTTACCATATGAACTCCCTATGATATAGTGATGATGCACCTGTGACGGTTTTTGGATTTGAGGCCTCGTCACGGGAAAAGGGGACTTAGGGTAAAAAACAGTTTTTCCCAAATTTCTCCTAGTCTAACTGTCAGAATTTAGTGAAATTTCATATTTGAGTAGCAAATCAGATGTCCTTTACTATAAACAATTTGAAATTAACGTAAAAAAAATGTATCATGGAAAAAGGGGGCTAAATGTTTGTTACCTTTACGTTAGCATGTAAAATAGTTATTCCGTCCGTCCCCACCTTTTTCTCCATAACCCTTGGGCCAAATCAAATGAAACTTACCATGTGAACTTCCTATGATAAAGTGTTGATGCATCTGTGATGGTTTTTGGATTTGAGGCCTCGTCATGGGAAAAGGGGACTTAGGGTAAAAAAAACAGTTTTTCCCAAATTTCTCCTAGTCTAACTGTCAGAATTTAGTGAAATTTCATATTTGAGTAGCAAATCAGATGTCCTTTACTATAAACAATTTGAAATTAACGTAAAAGAAATATATCATGGAAAAAGGGGGCTAAATGTTTGTTACCTTTACGCTAGCGTGTAAAATAAAGTTATTCTTTCATTTCTCCTAGTCTTATGCTCAGAATTTGATGAAATTTCACATTTCAGAAGCAAATCAGATTCCCTTCCATAAACTATTTGAAATTTGTGTCTAAAAATATGTCAGGCTAAAAGGAGGTTTAATGTTTGTTACCTTTATGTTTGCTGTATAAGATTACACCTTATTTGAGTCCTTGCAATCTGACCACAGAGCATATCTCCTGAAGTATAATAGCTATCAACTTGAAACTTTATGGGTGGATAGATCTTATGGAGGAGAAGTGCAGTGCACAAGAACTACAACTCTTGCTTGCATAATTTTGGAGTTATTGCCCTTTGTTAATTTTGATACTTAGATTTTGTCTGGAGCATATCTCCTAAAGTTTAACAGCTATCAACTTGAAACTTTATGGGTGGATAGATCTTATGGAGGAGAATTGCTATGCACAAGAACTACAACTCTTGCTGCATAATTTTGGAGTTATTGCCCTTTGTTATTTTTGATACTTAGATTTTGTCTGGAGCATATCTCCTAAAGTATAGTAGCTATCAACTTGAATCTTTATGGGTGGATAGATCTCATGGAGGAGAAGTGCAATACACCTGAACTACAACTCTTGCTAGCATAATTTTGGAGTTATTGCCCTTTGTTATTTTTATTACTTAGATTTTATAGGAGGCAAATTTTTGACAGTACAAAAGAATCTTTCATCTATTAGGCTTGAGTTTACTATCAAGCTTTCTTTGCGGGGGATGTCCATGTCCAACATGGCTTTTGTTTTTGTGACAATGCCTTATTCGGGGAGCATAATCCGTCTCTGACGGCTCTTGTTTTGTGTTTGCTCCTTTTCTCAGCAACTTTTGGACAGAATTCAATCAAACTCGACAAATGTGATAAGAATCAAGCAGAGATGTGAAAGTGATATTTTGTTAATGATCCATTGACTTTGGACAGAGTTATGGCCCTGAAAAATGGCTTTTCATTGTTGACAGGCACTTGTAGAGAAGCAGTCCACGTTGTGACAGTCAAGTTGTTATGGCTTCCAAACAAAAATGTTCAGAAAACAATGGATAATATAGAAATTGTTGTTTCAAGCAATTTCTGTATTTTCCAAATTGTTTTCTTCCCAAAAAGATATAAATATTTAAAATTGGACTAGAAATTGTTGTCTACAACTATATTAAATTTGGACCAGTCTCACCTCTTGTTCTTTGATACAGAGGTCTAGCTGCTTTACAAAAACAGTCTTGCTTTTTAAATGTCAAGGTCAATTTTAAACTCTTGCAGGGAAAAAGACTAGCAGGGGCCCAGTCGCCCATATCCCCTAGATTTTGAGCTGGGCCCCATAGACTTTTTCTAAAATGCCTATATCTCTAATGTTAAATATTGAATGTTTGAAGTCTGGGCCCTTAAGTTCAAATTATTAGTCATTTTCCCTGTCTTGAAAAAATTGAAATTTTCAATGTATTGGTTATTTCAAAATTAGCATCATCTTCTTAATCTGTCCCAATGAAAATTTTACAGATTGTTCCTAGTCAAGTGGCCTTTCACATTTTGTCGAGTTTTAGTGACATTCAGCCACATAATGATGTGGCAGCATCTAACGTTATTCTGGCACCCTTGCTCATATAGATGGCTCAGCACAAAAATGTTGTAACTGCCTATAAACAAATAAGCAGTTATAACTATTTTGCACTGAGCCATCAATATACATACAGAAATATTTAACCCTTGTCATGCTGAAAAAAGCCCTAGCAAAAAAACATTATTATCAAAGCACTGAAAGCGCTGGAAACTAAATGTAGGCAACTGTTATTTATTTTGAAAATACAATATTGAGACTATTCTTGTCTTAAAATGAAAATCAGGTGGTAAAGACTAAGCTCAAGCTGCACATATGTGTAGGCTGATCTATGTCTATACCTCCTACCAAAGCAGGAATATTCTGTGTTCAGCATGGCAAGGGTTAATTTTTTTTCAATTGATATACTAAAGTTGAAGTACCAACAACAACTGTGATGACAACCATTCCAACAACCACTACAACTATCAGGACAACAACAACACCTACTAATGCTACTACCAATCCAGTAAAGCAGATTACTACGGAAAAGAGCACAACAAGAAATGTTGCTTTGTCAACAGTGGCGGGGGAAGGTATGTATCTTGGTCTGAGGTTATAGATTTGTTTATGCTCTCAACTGAAAATTAACTTAAAAATCTTAATTTATATGTGTAAGCCTAAGTATCAGGGTTTTCAGTTTTTCAGACCAGTCAGATTCATTGATATGCCCTCTTTGAAGAAAATGGGGTATGTTGCTTTGCACTTGTTGGTCTGTCAGTGGATCAATCCATTCGTAGACCATTTTTTGTATGGAGCATATCTCAATCAGTGATATCAAGCTAAAATCATGAAACTTCATAGGTGGATAGATCTCATTGCTGAAAAATGCAGTGCACATGAACCATAACTCTAGTCATCATATCTTTTTGAGTAACTGCCCTTTGTTAATAGACAAACAAATACCATCAATCTGCTCTTATGGAGGGCCATTAATGTTTTTTCAAATGTCTATTTTATATGACTGGTAATGTATCATACTCTTTCCCACTTTTACCAAATATGTATTGGTTTTACTTTGACGCGTCTTATTTTTGCCATCTAGGATAGGATTAAATTTGATTTACAAGACGGTCATTTTGACCACAAAACTACTTTTTGATGATTAAGTAAGAATTTAAGAGAATCAAAGTAACTACATCAACTAATTCTAGGCTGAAATGTGTTCTCTTGTACACCAAATTAAAAGTGCAATGTTAATCCAATTTCAAACTGATAAAATATGTGTCAAATTTCTCAAATTTTTGTAATGCAATTATCAACTTTATATCAGTAATAGTAATTGTAATTGACACCTTATGTAGATAGGTACATTTGTGAATATATGAGATTTTTTTTACAGGAAAAAGGTATGGCTTGCACATTTTCAAATTACTAGGGATATTTTGCAAGGGCGTAACAACAATACGGCACATAACGTAATATACAAGTGCGTAATACAAAATGAATTCCCTGTCAGTATCATTAATGAATGATCATACCATCATAACTACACCTTTCAAGCTGTAGTTACGGTCTATTTATCAACATTGAAATCACTTAAATTATCCCTGGAGACCCCTTGCTCTGTCCTCCATTTCTCACCATTAGGAGCAGATGGACATCAGTTTGATTAACCTATATATTTCCTAATGAGCACCAAATCTGTTGGTATGAATTTTAAAAAATCCTAGTTATGCCCATGTTTTGGTGTGTGTAATTTTCGCCACCTAACAAAGGTGAGGGAAGTTAGACCATAGCTAAAAAATCCTAGAGTATGGTATTAATTACAGGATCTTGTCCAGAACCTTGGATCTTCAACCCGACAACTGCATCCTGCGTGTACATCAATCTGACTCAGAAGGTTGACTTCTTGACAGCAGAACTGTCGTGTTTAAAGATGCAGTCAAGATTGGCTAGCATCACATCTAAGGAAGAGGAGCGATTTTTCTTCGGTTTGTATTTTAAGATGTTGCATTTAAGAAGGGTTTTTCCACTTGAATTCTTTACCCTTTCTCTTTGATTAGAAATCTTGGCTTAAAATAATACATCTTATGAAAATGATTTTAAATATATTTGGCTGAAAAGGATGACAACTGTTTTTAAACCAAAATTATAAGAACCTATGCAATACATTTCCAACAATTTCATGTGTGCGCAACGTTGAGACTCAGATAAGTCTGCAGTTGCACAGTCAGATCAGAGTCTTATCTATGCACTCAGTAGATGTCTACTGACCTGAATTTACGATTCACAACCGAAAATTAATTTAATGCACTATATGAGTGTCCAGGCTACTCAATGTAGATTGGAGTCCTGGTAAGTTTAGGATTGGAGGCTTTGATGTTGGTAAAGACGACAAGCCCTGGTTTAATGTAGACTGGAGTCCTGTTTAGTTTAAGACAGAAGGTTTGGGAGTTTGGAAAGCAGTGGTTTTTTGTATGATGAGCCATGGTTTAGATTGGAGTCCTGGTAAGTTTGAAAAGAAGAAAGCTGTCCAGGCTACTCAATGTCTTTCTATCACACACTCATAAAATTGTTGGAAATGTCACCCATAGGTTTAGACTATTCAGCATGACAAAGGTTGATAAATTATATATCAAAATATTATTCTTATATGGGTTACTGCCTTGATTATCATGGTCACGAAAAGTATTTCGTTTCTAATTTTAGATTTCTTGCAAAGTTTTATTTTTGATAAATACACATGTACTCATTTTCATCTATCAATATTCAACTTTCCTAAATTGTTAGGCCTGTTGTTCGATCATGTGAAAGAAGTTGGTGCATACAAAGGATCTTATGATGGGTTTTGGATGGGAGGTTTGGATGTTGGGAAAGAAGGAAGTTGGCAGTGGTTTTTGTATGATGAGCCATGGTTTAATGTAGATTGGAGTCCTGGTAAGTTTAGGATTGGAGGCTTGGATGTTGGGACAGAAGATGAGCCCTGGTTTGAAGTAGACTGGAGTCCTGGTAAGTTTAAGACAGAAGGTTTGTGAGTCCTGGTAAGTTCGAAAAGAAGAAAGCTGCAGTATTTTTTGTATGGTGAATTGTGGTTTAATGAAGACTTCAGTCCTATTAGGGTTATATGGTGGTCATATTGAGGGTTTAGTGCAAGAGGGTACTAAGTGTATACATTGTATATACACTTTGTACACTCTTGCACTAAACCCTGGATATGAAGGTGGATAGCCAGAGGCAAATATTGTTAAGTTGACCCATGGTTCAGCATGGACTGGATTCCTGGCGAGATTTGGATGGTTAGTATGGAAGTTGCGGAGTAGGTTTGCATTAGTGTTCGGCAATCAGTTTCAAATCAAAATCAATAATCAGTGTATAGTTTGAAGAGTAAATCAACTCATGATCGATTGTACAATCCAAATTAATATACAGTCAACTCTCGTTACAACGACCACATTTGTTCCCTGAAAATATGTCGTAACGAAAATGTTGGTGTATTGAATGAACACTATGTCAATTAATGCAGGATTGTCAAAAAGCAGCATACATTATATAATATACTATGTATAGTACATGTAAAAACTAACAGAAGTACTTTTTCAGATTTATTTTTAATAATTTAAATATCTATATTGAACCAGTCTTTTAATACCTCATTTGTCATATGCATTTCTATCAAAATTTAAATGCCATGATCTTAAAACTAACATCTTCTGTATAGCAAAATAGAGAAAAACTTAAAAAACAAATATAGACCTAACCTATAAAAAGTGTATTGAAAGGATGAATGTGTTAAAGGTGCTAATTAAACATTGCAATTGTTTGCATGTCAAACATTTTCACACATTTCAAAGTTAAAGACTTGTTAATTATCAACTAATTTTAGGTGATTATCTATCATGCATATGGTTCTGTGTAATTATCGATCATGACCAACATTTTTGTGTCGTTGTAATGAACAAGCTTATATAGGGAATATGCACTTTCGTTCCCTGAAAATCAATGTCGGTGTCGGAAAACGAGAATTCCGATATAACGAATGAAAAATGCACTGTGCAAATCCGTTCCAAAGAAACTTGTGTCGTTAAGTGAAAATGTCGTTGTATTGAGTGTCGTTAAAACGGGAGTTGACTGTAGTACTCCCAATATCATTCCTTTGGAGAATAGTATATAAAAGTTAAGTTAAAACTCATGACCTAAAGACTTATCCTGCAGATTTTTCTACCAACTTCATGGCTCAGCATGAAACAAATGTAACTGCCTATAGAAATATAGGTAGTTACAACTGTTTCATGCTATACCATCAAACTGATGTCAGTTCTGTAAAGAAAATAAATTGGCTTTCATTTATGTGTTAGGACCTGATTAATCGATTATGAAATTTCTTAGTCGATTTGTCACGATCTGAAGCCCAAATCAACTGATTATCTATTATAATTCATTAATTTGCCCATTATTGTCTTACAAGGTTAAATGTAAAATGATCTGTAATTTAACATATGCTGCAGTCATGAAAAGATGAGTTTTTAAGTCTCTCATTTCACAAAGCTACCTTTGCCTTATATAGTAATCAGGCAGAAATATTCCTTTTTAGCTCGGCTGTTTTCGGTGAAAACCTGAGGTATAAGGATCATCTTGGCGTCATTTGCGTTGGTGTTTGCGTAGGTGTTAGTGTTGGCGTGAGAAATTTAAACTTTGGTCATATGTCTGTTGTTATTGAAGATTTCTTCATGAAACTTGGCATGTGTGTACAACATCTCAAGACCTGTCCAGTTTATCAAGGCTGGATAAATCTTGAAGCCTTTTTAGCTCGACTATTCGAAGAATAGGGGGGCTATTCCAGTCACACTGGCGTCAGCGTCGGCGTAATGCTTTGGTTAAGTTTTTACGTGCAAGTGTTTAAAATCTCTGTTTCTATTAAAGCTATTGCTTTGAAACTTTGCACATGCTTCTGTGACCATAATATCAGCATCTAGACAAAGAATCATTACTCTGATATTGAATTTAGTGGAATTTTAACCCTTTTCGGACTTAGAAATCTTGGTTAAGTTTTTACGTGCAAATGTTGTTTATCTGTAATATTTCTGTTTCTATTAAAGCTATTGCTTTGCAACTTTACACATGCTTCTGTGACCATAATATCAGCCTCTTGACAAAGATTCATTACTCTGATATTGAATTTAATGGAATTTTAACCCTTTTCGGACTTAGAAAATCTTGGTTAAGGTTTTACGTGCAAATGTAGTATTTCTGTAATATCTCTATTTCTGCTAAGGCTTTTGCTTTGAAACTTTGCACATGCTTCTGTGACCATAATATCAGCCTCTTGCCAAAGATTCAATACTCTCATTTTGAATTAAGTGGAATTTTAACCCTTTTCGGACCTAGAAATCTTGGTTAAGTTTTTACTTGCAAATGTTGTACATCTGTTATAGCTCTATTTCTACATAGGCTTTTGCTTGGAAACTCTACACATGCTTCTGTTACCATGATATTACCCTCTTGACAAAGATTTATTACTCTGATATTGAATTTAGTGGAATTTTAACCTTTTTCAGACTCTTGAAATTCTTGGTTAAGTTTTTAGGTGCAAATGTTGTACATCAGTTATATCTCTAATTCTATTAAAGCTATTGCTTTCAAACTTTGCACATGCCTCAATGTTCATAACAACAGCCTCTTAATAAAGATTCAATTCTCTGGTATAGAATTTAGTGGATTTATAACCCTTTATGGACTTAGAAATTCTTGGTTAAGTTTTTGCGTGCAAATGTTGTATTTGTGTAATATCTCTATTTCTACTACAGCTGTTGCTTGGAAACTTTGCACATGCTTCTTTGACCATAATACTAGCCCACAGAAAAAGATTCATTACTCTGATATTTAATTTAGTGGAATTTTAACCCTTTTTGGCCTTAGAATATCTTGGTTAAGTTTTTACGTGCAAATGTTTTATGTTAGTTGTATATCTGTTCCTACTAAAGCTATTGCTTTGAAACTCTGCACATGCTTCTTTGACCATAATATCAGCCTCTAGACAAAGATTCTTTTCTCTTGACTTTCATTTTATTTAATTTCCAATGTCGATATTGATTTGCTTTTACTATCCAGCACTAGGAATAGTCGAGCTTCGCTGTCCTCCGACAGCTCTTGTTGTAAGAGTTGTGCTCCTTTTTTGACTTTGACTTTTTGAATTGCTCAGCATTTGTGGCCAACTGGTGCACCAGACACAAAACTGACATGGATTGCAATGAAATCAGATGATTGAAGAACAATTTTTTTGAGACATTAACATGAGTTGATTCCACTCTTTTTGAATTTTTCAACAATAATGATCAAATTAATCAGAAATTTGAAATCTTAGGTTTTTATGCCCCCCCCGTTCAAGGAAAAGGAGTATATTGCTTTTGTTGGTCATTCAGTCAATAGGTTGGTCCGTTGTTCCCTCCCTAGACTTTTTGGTCAAGAGCATATTTAAAAAGTATGCAAGTTAGAATCATGAAACTTCATAGGTGGATAGATCTTATTGAAGAAAAGTACAATGCACAAGAACCATAACTATACAAATCATATTTCTTGAGTTACTGCTCTTTGTTGATTGAAAAAGAATAGGGCATGGACTTGCTCTTATGGGGGACAAAAATGTTTAACGACCATCTCTTCTGTACTGTATATCAGGGCACAAGTTTATAAATCTTTTCTCAGGCTCAACTGAGAATTTTCTCAAATTTTAAATTTAAATAAATATATAAAAATGAAAGATAATATTGATAAGTTGTTATTTATAACAACTTATCAATGTTAACTTTTATGCTAAAACATTAAAACAGTATCTAAAAAGAAATACAGGGATAGTCTCAAATTGAAATTTGAGAACATTTTGAGTTGAGAATGAGAACCTCATGGCCCGGGAATCTACTGTCTTTATAGGTCAGCCAGACAACTACAGAGGGAATGAAGACTGCCTTATGATTCGAGCACATCTTGCTCATCTAAATGAGATGAATGATGGAGGATGCACTTATCAAGGCTTAGAAGGTTTTATCTGTAAAAAGTATGGTAAGTGAAACACAGGTACTATAATGTGGATTCTCCATGCTTGACTTTTCTTAAATGAGATATATGACGGAGGATGCACTTATCAAGGAATAGGACGGTTCTTTCTTTAAAAAGTATGGTAAGTGAAACAGGGGTGTTATATGTAGATTTTCCATGCCTGCCTTTCCTCAGCATTTTTTTCAAGCCAAAGTGCATTGAGCAAAATTCAGTTGTCAGTATGACAAGTCCATCTATTTGTTTTAGTACACTAGTCTGTAAAACAATTAGTCGGTCAATCTCAATTTGTCTGGAGCATATCTCCTATAAAGACTTAACACCATTACAGAAATTAAACTCCATCCCCATCTGTTTATGTATTTCAAATGATATTATGGTTGAGTAATTTAAAAGGCATACATATAGATACTAGTTTGTCATTCCTTCCATCTGTAGTTTTGGAGTTATTTCTCCACAAACCTTGAACTAAATTAACCTTTTCATGCTGGAATTAAGGTAGTGGACCCTTAATAGTTCCACAACATTTCGGACCATATGTTCTTTCATAATGTGAACCAAGGTTTCTTAATGAAAATCATTAGGAAACCTCGGTGAACACTGTTAAAGTTCATTCCTTCTGAGATGTTGCAAAACTATTACGGGTCCACTTACTGGAAACCTTGGAAATTTTCCATAAAAATCAGATCTTCAGGATGACATTTTCCATAAAAATCATAGTGCTGAATGTATTAAATGTACTTACTGTAAGTCCTTATTCATATTTCTAAGAATAATCTTTTCTGTTTGAGAAAAAAAATCAGATGGTACAGTCAAAACTGTGTGAGCGGTCACCTGAGAATAGCGGTCTGACTGCTGTATGCGGCCAGCTCAGGTCCGCCCGCGCAAACTCGCTCTTTAAAGTAACTGTGAATAGCGGCATTCTGTCGTAGGCAGCTGGCGGTCACCCTTAATTGTCTGAATTGCACCCATTGTACATCTCCTTAAGCGGTCACGGGAGTCATCAAATTATGACAGATGACTCGCTGATTAACGAAAAATCAATAATGCGTCTGGATTATCGTATGCATTTACCTAATCAACACCTCTACTAATTTGTGTTATCTGAGCGGCCAGCAAATTATTTGATCGATAACGGTAGCAGATTATTAATAATCAAATCAACCAACCTATTAAACCTTAACATTGCTGTTAGTCTGAACTATCGAAAGATTTTTGACGCATTGATCTTGGAAGGAATTTCCCTTCGTCAGCTCCGGAAGTATTTATTTTTTATCAGAATAACCATTTTGTCTCTTCTTTGCACCAAAAATCGCATTCTCTCAGGGAAATTTAATGACACACAAATGAAGAAAAATGAATAACAAATTAATAAAATTGACGTTTTTGTCTTTAATATCGGTTGATTCCATGGAATAATCGCCGCTTGATGAAAATGTCTGGGGATTTTCCAAATGACGTCAACTTACGTCGTCAAGCATGCCAGAAAATGAGATATTGTTTACATCCTGTGCACGTGAAACAAATTGCCGGCAAATCCACAGGAACTCGCTACTGTGAATATTATGAACACTTAAAACGTCGTATTTTCAGCGCATTTATACTTTCATGGAATGAAGTCCAAATTGTCACTTTCTCTAATGAATAATGATATATTTTAAGTAAACAGGAAAATTATCGGTGTCAAAATCTTGTTCATCATGTTTCTCACAAAAAGTTTATTTAATTCTCTGGTCCCTGTGACGAAATGCAATTTGTTTATACATACGCCGTTAAATACAAGAAATATTCTCCAGGTAAAACATATTGGTAGTGAATGACCAAAACATCGTTAATACAGCTAAATCAAGAAATATTTACATTTTTCTTGGTCTTCCCTTGCCGATTTTGATATTGAATCTTAAGAATACAAGTACTACATTTTCGGTGACCCATCCGATGGACTAATGATATTAGCCTAATTGTTGTTCCTCGTGGCTGCCGGTGGGGAAGAGGGTGGGGATTTTCCGTTAAGCGGCCAACTCCTGTATGCGGCAGATTATGCCTTGTCCCGTGGGTGACCACTATTGACAGTTTTTACTGTATATACAATCAGATAGTATATACTCAAATCAAGACTGCACATTTGTGCAGGCTGTTCTCTCTATACCTCCTGCCAAAGTTGCAGAATATTCTGAGTTCAGCATGGAAAGGGTTAAAGGAAATTGGTTATAATGAACTACTGATAATAATGAGCTAAAATGTATCCTTTTCTGGGTTTTTATAACCCCCACCTACGAAGTAGAGGGGGTATATTGGTTTCACCATGTCTGTCTGTCTGTCCATCCGTCCGTCCGTAGACCTTTTGCGTTTCCGGACTCCAACTCAAGAACCAAGTGACCTACAATCATGAAACCTTACACAAATGTTCCTTATGACAGAAGGAAGTGCCCTATTGTTTTTGGGTCAAAAAGGTCAAAGGTCAAGGTCACAGTCAGCCTTTGTTCAATTTTCGTTTCCGGACTCTAACTCGAGAACCAAGTGACCTACAAGCATGAAACTTTATGAAAAATGTTGCTTATGATCTAAGGAAGTGCCCTATCGTTTTTGGGTCACATAGGTCAAAGGTCAAGGTTACAGTCAACTTTTGTTCAATTTTCATTTCCGGACTCTAACTCATGAACCAAGCAACCTAGAATCATGAAACTTTATGCAAATGATGCCTATGACCCTAGAAAGTGCCCTATGGGCCTTTCCAAAAAAGTGGTTTGCCTCCCTTTTTCCCTATAATCAGCTAGAGTGACTTCCCTTGTTTGGGTAGCAAATCTTTACAGAAAGCTTTGAAAGATTACGGGTGAAAGTCCGTTTGCAGACGTTAATGCCGCTAATACTTGTTTAAAAACGTTTTATTTTTGTAATTTTCGTTTTCATTTAAGTTTTTTACAGATAGTTCATTGTTACTACATTTCTTTTATTAGATCTTTTATTTATTGAGATCTAGTTAAGTATTTTTCGATAAAAATCCAATTGTAATCAAATAATCTTAAATCATACAATATGTAGCTGGCTCAATAGTAAATTATTGTTCATCTATATAAATCATTGTTCGAGTTGGTACTAACGTCGCAATCACGGTTCAAACTAACCCATTTTTGTATTTTTATAAGTTTTCCAATCACGAAATAAAAATAACTATGATGTTTCTTTTTCTTATTAGAAAACAAAAAGTTAAATATATGCTTGAGACAGAATTTGAAAAAAAAAAATTAATAAATTTATCACTTGGCGCTTAATCTAATTGCAATTTACAAATACGTTGAAGAAATGGTGGTACATCGATATTGAAACTTGGTGGCAAAAAGAGAACTCAAACCATCGGATAGGCGACCTTTCAGTTAATGAAGTATGTTTATGGTTATAATAGTGTTTGCGATATTTTTACCATACATTTTTCATTTCTTTGTGTGCAAAGTTAATTTTCACAGCAGTGATTTGTTTATGCACAATAAATGTTCACACCACGTATGGAACAAAGAAAATGTCAGCGCAGTCTGTTAATTGCATAGATACGTCAGACTAGGTTAAAGTTGGTTTCACGTTCTTTTCGGTTTAGGGGTCATGTGTGAAATATCCATTTAGAATCAAGCTGTTTTATTCGGCACGAGCCCCTTTCAGCATGCATGTAATATGACATTGGCGATTTAATAAAAAAAATAGAAAAGTCTTTATGGAAATTGTGAGTACATTTTTCCATGTACTTAAAAGCCAATATCAATATAAGAACATATATTAATTTGGATCATTAAGATATGAAACACCAACTGCGTGGAATTATTTCTACATTTTTGAAATAACACCTAACTGTATTTGTCTTTTATTTCCACACTTTAAGTTTATATCTGTAGAGAATTAAATTGGGATAATATTATGGATTCGTATGAGGTTAGTGTTAAACTAAAATCTGAACAGATCAGAAAAGAATCTTTATTTAACTATTCAACTTGAATATTTATGGTTAACCCTCGAAATGCATGCATGTAATATGACATTGGCGATTTAATAAAAAAAATAGAAAAGTCTTTATGGAAATTGTGAGTACATTTTTCCATGTACTTAAAAGCCAATATCAATATAAGAACATATATTAATTTGGATCATTAAGATATGAAACACCAACTGCGTGGAATTATTATACGCCCGAAGGGTCGTATTATGTTATGGCCTCGGTCGTCCGTCTGTCTGTCTGTCTGTCAGTCTGTCTGTCCGTCCGTTAGCAATTTTTTGTGTGCGCGACTCCTCCTAAACTATCAATGGGAATAAGCTGAAACTACACACAAAATACTCCCTATGATGTCTAGTTGTGTATAAGACCTTTGAAATTCAAATCGCTCCAGTCATTCCTGAGAAATCTTGAATTATCTGCCCTTGAATATAACCAAAATCACTGTTTTTTGTGTGCGCAACTCCTCCTTAACTATCAATGGGAATAAGCTGAAACTACACACAATTACTCTCTATAATGTCTAGTTGTGCATAAGACCTTTGAAATTCAAATTGCTCCCGTCATTCCCGAGAAATCTTGAATTATCTGCCCTTGAATTTAACGAAAATCACTATTTTTTGTGTGCGCAACTCCCCCTTAACTATCAATGGGAATGAGCTGAAACTAGACACATTTACTCCCTATGAGGTCTTGTTGTGCATAAGACCTTTGAAATTCAAATGGCTCCAGTCAATCCTGAGAAATCTTGAATTAGCTGCCCTTGAATTAATGAAAATCGCTGTATTTTGTGTGCAACTACTCCTTAACTATCAATTGAAATGAGCTGAAACTAGACACAATTACTCTCTATGATGTCTAGTTTTGCATAAGACTGCAATGCTCCAGTTATTCTACAGTTATCTTCCCTTGAGTTGATGAAAAACAAAATTTCTTGTCGGCTCATTTTCCTACATTATGGATGGGAATGAAAGGAAACTTGCCATAATTACTTTGTAGGTTGTCTTTTTGTGCTTAGGACTAAATATATTTTCATATTTAAATGTTATGGCACCAGTTGTCTGTCTGTCTGTTTGCAATATTTTTAGCTATCATTCAAGCTCATGTTACTGACAAGCCAAGGTTACTGTCAAGCCCCTTCGGGCGAATATGCGCCGCTCTGCGAAGCTCTTGTTTCTACATTTTTGAAATAACACCTAACTGTATTTGTCTTTTATTTCCACACTTTAAGTTTATATCTGTATAGAATTAAATTTCATTTTTGTCGTCTGGTTTATTGCTAATCAGCACGTTCGTTTTGTTACAAACGATTATGCCAGGGCTTTTATTGAAATAATGAGAATGAATAGTCATCATGAAAGAAATTCACACAAACAATCAAATCAAAGTTGTTTTCAAAAGACGTGTCAAATAATTTTCATGGACGGACATCGACACTTTATCAAGAAGAAAAAAAACAAAGCCATATTAAATTTCACCTTATAAATCAAAAGTCGCCTTTCTTCATTTTTTCTTTATAAAATAAAAATTCAAAAAGTCAAATTTAATTTCTAGGGACAATAAATTATTGGTTTAAAATATATAGGTTGATAAACTAATCCATTAAATGTCAAAATAGACAGAATTATCAAGATATACTTAAATGAAATAAAGAAGAGTAATTGTTCTTCAAAGACATTCAAAGTTTTATCTGCTAAAAAATATCGTTCGCATACTCTTTGGATTTACTAACTTTAAAATTTTGTGGTCTGTTAATGGGTTTGTACACGGACCCTAATTATACAGTATTGAGTGTCCCTGTTTAATCCTCACCCTAAGGGTTTTTTCTCAGCCATTTTGAACCAGAAATTGGCTACCCAGAAATAGAAAGACGACCGTCTCCATGTTCAAATACAGTCAAAACTGTCAATAGCGGCCACCCACGGGACATGACAAAATCGACCGCATACGGGAGTTGGCCGCTTAACGGAAAATACCCCCCCCCCCCCCCCCCCGGCGGCCGCAGAGACGAACAACATTTGGTTAATATCATAACTCCATCGGATGGAACACCGAAAATTTAGTATTCCTGTCAAAAAGATTCCATTCAAAATCGGCGATAGAAGACCAAAATATTTAAAATATTTCTTGAATGGCGGTATTTACGATGTTTTGGTCATTCACGATCAATATGTTCTCACCTGGGGAATGTAAACAGCGTATGTATTGTCACAGGAACCAGAAAAGAATTTAATAAACTTCGTGTAAAAAAGATGATGTTTTAAATTTTGACACCGATAATATTCCTGATTACTTAAGATATATAATTATTCATTAGAAAAAGTGACAATTTCAAGTTCATTCCATGAAAGTATAAATGCGCCGGAGATACGACGTTTTTAGTGTTCATATTTTATAGAAGCGAGTTCCTGTGGATTTGGCGGCAATTTGTTTCGTGGGGTGTAAACAAAGTCGAGTTTTCCGGTATGCTTGACGACGTTAGTTGACGTCATTTGGAAAATCCCCAGACATTTTCGACAAGCGGCGATTATTCCACGGAATCAACCGATACTAAACAAAAAATACGGCGATTTCATCAATCTGTTATTTATTTTTTCATCTGTGTATCATTAATTTTCTAAGAGGACACGATTTTTGATGCAAAGAAGAGGAAAAACAAAACGGTTTTTCTGACAAAAAAAAAATACTTCCGGAGCCGACGAAGGGAAATCCCCTACGAGATCAATCCGTCAAAAATGCGTTTCGATAGTTCGGACAAACAGCAACGTTTAATAGGCTTACTAATCGGAATATTAATAATCTGCTCCCGTTATAAATCAACTAATATGCGGGTCGCTCAGACAACACAAATTAGTAGACTTGTTGATTAGGTAAGCGTCACGGTAAATGCATACGATAATCCAAACGCGTTATCGATTTTTCGTTAATCAGCGAGTCACCTGTCATAATTTGATGACTCGCGTGACCGCTTAAGGGGATATACAATGAGTGCTATACAGACAATTAAAGGTGACCGCCGGCCACATACGACAGAATGCCGCTATTCACAGTAACTTTAAAGAGTAAATTTGCGCGGGCGGACCTGAGCTGGCTGCATACGGCAGTTTGACCGCTATTCTCAGGTGACCGCTCGCACAGTTTTGACTGTACACTGGAGAGTAGTTAGGCCCGATTACTCTTTTTCTGTATTTTCGGATAGTCCTATAAACTCGTATGCGTTGATTTCAAAGGCGCTCCTATATCAGCCATATTATCGATCTGAAATTTGCTACCCGGAAATGGAGAGTTATGACCGTTCATTGTTTCAATGCACTGGAGAGTATTCAAGTTCGATAACTCCATTTCTATATTTTTCGGAAAGGCCCATTGTTTTTGGGTCACATAGGTCAGAGGTCAAGGTCACGGTCAATTTTTGTTCAATTTTAGTTTCCGAACTCTACCTCAAAAACCAAGCGACCTTGAATATGGTCACATATATCAAAGTTCAAGGTCACAGTCATTTTTTTTTTATATGCCCGTCAAAGACGGGACGTATTATGGGATCACCCGTGGCGTCCGGCGTCCGGGTGTCCGGGCGTCCGGCGGCGTCCACTTCTTTGTCCGGAGCATAACTCTATCACTTGAAGTCCGATTGACTTCAAACTTGGCAATTGTATTCTTCTCAACATTTGGGAGTGCAGTGCACAAGAACCATAACTCTACCTGGCCTATTTTTTGAGTTATTGCCCTTTGTTGTTTTTCATACTAGAATCTTGTCCGGAGTATATCTCTAAAAGTATAATAGCTAGGATCATGAAACTTCATAGGTGTATAGATCTCACCAAGGGGGAGTGCAGTGCACAAGAACCATAACTCTACCTGGCCTATTTTTTGAGTTATTGCCCTTTGTTGTTTTTCAGACTTGAATCTTGGCCGGAGTATATCTCTTAAAGTATAAAAGCTAGGATCATGAAACTTCATGGGTGTATAGATCTCACGAAGGGGGAGTGCAGTGCACAAGAACCATAACTCTACCTGGCCTATTTTTTGAGTTATTGCCCTTTGTTGTTTTTCAGACTTGAATCTTGTCTGGAATATATCTCTTACAGTATAATAGCTAGGATCATGAAACTTTATTGGTGTATAGATCTCACCAAGAGGAATTGCAGTGCACAAGAACCATAATACTACCTGGCTTATTTTTTTGAGTTATTGCCCTTTGATGTTTTTAATACTAGAATCTTGTCCGGAGTATATCTCTAAAAGTATAATAGCTAGGATCATGAAATTTCATGGGTGTATAGATCTCACCAAGGGGAGTGCATTGCACAAGAACCATAACTCTACCTGGCCTATTTTTTTGAGTTATTGCCCTTTGTTGTTTTTCAGACTTGAATCTTGGCCGGAGTATATCTCTAAAAGTATATAAGCTAGGATCATGAAACTGCATGGGTGTATAGATCTTACCAAGGGGGAGTGCAGTGTACAATAACCATAATTCTACCTGACCGATTTTTTGAGTAATTGCCCTTTGTTGTTTTTCAGACTTGAATCTTGTCCAGAGTATATCTGTAAAAGTATAATAGCTAGGATCATGAAACTTCATGAGTGTATAGATGTCATCAAGGGGGAGTGCAGTGTACAAGAACCATAATTCTACCTGGCCTATTTTTAGAGTTATTGCCCATTGCTGTTTTTCATACTAGAATCTTGTCCGGAGTATATCACTAAAAGTATAATAGCCAGGATCATGAAACTTCATGGGTGCAAAAAAAATATTCATTCAAAATAACCTCAGCTCTTTTCAAACCCCCAGTTAATACTAAGTAGTGTGACGGGCGTATCTTGTGACAATTTGGCACCTTGTTCAATGTTCATTTCTGGACTCAGCGACCTTGAATCATGAAACTTAATGCAAATGCTGCATATGACCTCAATACATCCTGCACTTATAGCACTTGCATTCTGACAAAGTGTTTGTTGGGGGTATAAGTCCACTCTGCAACAGTTCTAGTTTAATCTGAGACTGCCTCAGTAAAAGGGTAAAATCAAATTTAAGTCACAAACACTTCAAAAAGGACCTTTTTATTTCTATAACTGCTTCTGTTTCAGTCAACTCTGGTATCTGTGAAGATGGGTGGTACTATGATGCTAGAACTGATTTCTGTTACTTGGTACATGAAGAGCTGAAGACTTGGTCACAGGCGGAGGTGGTTTGTACTGGAAATTATGGGGCAGATTTAGCAAGTATAGTTAGTAACAAAGAACAAGAGTTTCTTGGAGGTAAATGTGCTTGAAAATATTGTTTTTAACACTCATTACTTATCATATTGTTTTACTTCTAGATTTTGATTTTTGTTTATTACAAGTTGCGAATTATTGAGGGGGCATTTCAGCCAGTTTTTCTGAAAAAAAATCAAAAATAATTAAGTAGACAGCAGATAGTGCAGGTTTCAGATCAGTCTACATGTCTTATGAAAATTGAATCAGACTATCGTCAACTTTTTGCCAAAACCTTGTTGCTACAGTTTAATACAAGCTGTAGTTATAATGTTTTAGCAGAAAATCGACGGTACTCTTTTTATCACAAAGAGTCCAGTTTTCATAAAATCATTTTCAGATTTTCATAACTAGTTAACTTCAATGATTGGACTGATTTTTTCTATATATCAATAATTTTACATGAGCTATTTAAGTTTTTACCAGAAGAGGAAAGCTTATTTAATTTAATTGATACTGGCCAAGCTCACATTTCAATTAAAAAGATATAAAGAGGGCAATCTTAATTCATTACATTCCTGACAGTGAAATCTTGGGATTTCCAAGTACAACAAATATTTATTTAGTTTCTAGTGACGATAGCACTTTTCAGTTTCACTTGAGGATCTACTTTTTTTCAAACAGCTTGGCTCCAGCTCAAACTGCTGAGATAATACATTCAATCCCAATCACATATTCAGGATATCTGCATAGAGGGTTCAAACTTACAAATTGGGGAATGGTTTTCCCATGAATAAAGAAACATCCTGAAATGGTTATAAAGCAATAACAATCCTAATCTGACTGTTTCCGTTTTCTGTGACCTTTAGGCATTTTCCAAATGCTTGAAATATGATGACATTGCAGTTATAGTGACAAACACTCAATCCAGCCCAAGTCTGAGCTGATTTTAAATGCTCATGTCAGGGGATTGAGTGATCACAGGCCACAAAATTCTTCCATCTTGGTATCCAGTCAATTTTCAAAGAATTCCAGTGTTCCAAAGTTTACATCATTGATGTATTTGTCGTTTTTGGATTTGTCAAATAGTTCTCATATCTATCGAATAGTTCTGACAGTCTCGGTTTTTATTACCGATTAATGCATTCTCATGACATATTTTTTATATCAGACATACCCAGTTGATTATCCTCTATTTCTTCTTAAAATAAAGTTATAAATTATAATAATTTAATTAATGTCGTCCTGTGTTGTCAAAAATGGGGCTTTTTGGCTCAAAACAAGTTTGGGCACTGCCTAGGTGCATTTTTTTGTATCCCCCCACTATGTTTGGGGGCTATATAGGAGTTAGCTTGTCTATCAGTCCATCTGTCCGTCGGTTGATTGGTCTGTCTGTAACTTTATTGTGTCCTCTCAATTTCTCAGCCACTAATTGGCTGATTTTATTCAAACTTTACAGATGTAATCAGTATCAAGCAGAGATGTGTTACGGCCTTATTATGAAAAATGGCTTTTGATTATTGACAAGCGCTTGTAGGGGAGTATTAGTCGGCTTTGCAACAGTCTAGTTTTATGGAGAAATAAATTGAAGGGGTTGAAATTCACTTTATGACATATCATAAGGTCAAGAGGATTGATACTGTCTATGAGCCTGCAGGGCTTGAAAATTCTACTCGTCTGCTCCTCCTGCATGAATTTTCATTCTCTGTATATATAAGCAGGACGAGTGGATTTTGCAAAATTTCACTTATGAAATGAATGTATCACTATATTTTCTTGTATAGCAGGACGAGTAGAAATTTCAAGAATTTTCAAGCCCTGGCTTGTGCGTGACATTTCCAACAATTTCATTTGTACGCAACGTAAAGACTCAGATCAGTCTGTGCGACAGTATGATCAGAGTCTTCACTACATGTTTAATAGATGAATAAAGACATTAAGTTACTGTTCTTAACCCTTGTCACGCTGAATAAATTTTGGCTAAAAATTTTCATCAAAAGCAAAAAGCACAGAAAGTACCAACTGTATTTCAATTTCTATTTGAAAAACTAAAATCTATTGAAAATTCTGGTTTGAAAGTGAGAAACAGGTGGTGTAGGCTAACATCAGACTGCACATAGGTGCAGGCTGATTTTTGTCTATAGCTCCTGCCAAAGCAGGAATATTCCGGGTTCAGCATGACAAGGGTTAACCTGTGATTAGTTTTCATGCATTGATTATTGTCTAGACTGCTAAACTGTGTTCATCATGCAAACATGAAATTGTTGGAAATGTCACGCACAGGCACATATGTGACATTATCAAGTGACCCTCTTCAAATGTTGTAATAACAAAAGCCCCTTCTTCCTATTCTGACTCTACTCAGATATGTCTAGTTAATCAGGGCTCAAGGTATCCTCGTGGTTTGGGTTTTCGCCCTTTTAACGATTTTTCACTTAAATTTTTACTAAAAATTTTATCAATATAAAAATCTTGCATAAATGTTCTTAATATGATCATTTTTGATGATTCCCATGTTTCTTATTTTAAATAAATAAGTTTGGCAGGTTTTTATCCTGTTTGATTTTTGTCAGGATTTTTGTTAATGAAAATTGGTGTCATATGTTTTCGTCCTATTTATAAAATAGGCTACTGATAAAGAAGGACATAAAAAAAGAATTGTGTGGATGAGCTATTTTTGAAATACGATTCCTGATGTGATTGTCTATCTTCACTTTTTCCTGTTAAGACACAAAAACAAATATAAACTAATGATTTGAAAATTGATATAAAATTTCATATTTCTGGACTGGAATTTCTGCTTATCAAACAATATGTTTGCAAATCAATTAAATCAGACGGTAATATTTTGTGTATCCTCATATTTTCAAATTATGAATCTTAAATATTATCATATATATTGCTTTATCATGAGCTTGTGTAGTCAAATATTTCAAAAGTGGAGATGTCCTTGCTATAAATATTTGCTTACCTTAGTCTACTTAGAAAAAAAATAGAGGAAAATATAAGAAACATGCCATTTTCAATCCAAAATTTCAACCCTCTTTACTAGCAGCAACTACATGACAGTCACATGACATTAAAACTGAGAGGTTAAATTGCAAGATACAATGGTTTGATTTTATGTGACCATTGTATTTTTTTTCCATATCAAAAGTTTACAAAACTTATAAAAGAGACATAAGAAAAATACATGGAAAAGGAGGTGCCCATTTACAAAAAAATATTTAAGCTATTTGGATTTATCTTGACATGTTTGGTAACTTGGATTTGATAGCTACGTTTTCAAACTAAATTTTGACACCAAAAATGATATAACAATCATAAACATGCACTTAAAATAAACAAAAAATGACACAGGTCGAAAACATATGACGGACGAAAACATATACCACTACCATAATAAAACTTTTTTTGTTCTCAATTGAGAATTTTCTCAAATCTAAAATTCAATTCAATCTATGAAAATAAAAGATGATATTAATAAGTTGTTATTTATAAGATAGCCCATCGACCTGCTCTTATGGGGGGGGGGATAAATATTTACAAACATCTCTTGTTATTTTCAGTAATACTAAGTGCCAACAGATCCAAGACTCGGATGTACTGGGTTGGAGCTAAGACAGATCCTCAGGACGACACATGGTGGTGGTCAGATAGATCAACCTGGTGGATGAGAATTGCTTGGAATGGTAATACTTTTGACCCATGTCAGTAAAACTGGACCATCTCTGAATTCTTTGAAATCAACAGGATTTTGGTGGCTTAAATCAATACTGCTTTAAATATCTTTATCAAAGGATCAGCATAAAATAGTTGTAACTGTCTATAAACATATAGGCAGTTACAACCATTTCACGCTGAGCCATGGATATGTATTGAATAAAGCATATTTATTTTACATCCATTGGGAAACAAGTTCTTGCAACACAGATTAATCCTCCGGTTTCTGTTTCCTTGAAAATTCACCAGTACTTACACCAAATGTGTGGGCCAATGTAAGAACCAAGATCAAAAAGCTCTCAAGATAATGAAAATTCAGGATCTTTGGGTCAAGAGTCCCATGCTTTACCTCTCGACCACCAAAACTCAGCCCATATGTATCCAGGCACTTGAAAATCTTTATTTAGGGTTCTGTATAAAACTATTTTAAGTGCCTATAAATTTATAGGCACTGACAAAAGTATTATACTGATCCCTCGATAAAGGCACTCACATCTGCTGTGTCAAGCCTTCAATTAGATCCTACAAGGAACTCTGTAAAATGTTAAATCAAAAAAGAGATTGGATCAGACAGAGGGTAATCATTGACTATGATAATTCTAGGTCCAGAAAATTTACAAAAGAAAAGTTTCAATTCTGGAACACATGCAAAGTCTGATCAGGGGCAATACTTTTGGGTTTTCAAGATGGTTTCTTTTTGAATGATAGGTCACAATTAACAATAGGCACCTAATCTTTCAAGTTATATGGAATAAATGAGACTAGTCTGTTGGGTCCATGACAGAAGGCACAGCAGTCTGTACTTAAGGAAATATTGTCTTTATCTTTTTGAGTCTTCATGAACATGTGCATGCTATTGGCATTTGATACAAAATTTGGGATAATATGGAATTCTAGGGGAAATTTTTACAATATTATTTTCAATAATTTTGTAAAGTGAAGTAGATTTGGATTTATCCATTATTCCATTTGTGTAATTGTGTTTAACACAAATTTCAACAGTATTTCAGTTAATTGAAGCTGCTGCACCCAATTTTGGCTTCCTATTCAAACTTTAACATGTCATCCAATTGCTTTAAGCATACTCTAAATGACATATTATGTATGTACCCATGACTTAAGGTAGATGACCCAAAATAGTTCTGCATCATTTCAAAACCCATGATCTTTCACTGTTAACCGAGGTTTCCTAATGAAACAATTAGGAAACCAGCGTTAACACTGTCAAAAGTCATGACTTCTGAAATGTTGTTGAACTATTACGGGTCCCCTGCCTTAAGTCAAATTTTGGATAAAAGTTAAAGTGTCTGGGTTAAAACCTTCAATTGCAGGATTGACAGTCTGCAATGCTACCCGCTGAAGTAGTCTAGCTTAACCCTTGTCATGCTGAATGAATTTTGGCTAAATATTTGCATCAAAATCAAAGGGCAAAAAGCACTGAAAGTACCAAATGTAGGTCAATGTTTACTTGAAAAACTAAATCTTTTGGTCATTTTGGTGAGAAACAGGTGGTGTAGACAAACATCAGAATGCACATATGTGCAGACTGATGTTTATCTATAGCTCCTGCCAAAGCAGGAATATTCCGGGTTCAGCATGATAAGGGTTAATAAATATAGCATAAATCCTACAAAAAAACAAAATAATCAGTAAAGCAAAAGTTGAACAATATAACTTTAATAGGTTTACATCAGTTGATTCAGATAGTTTTTTTAAAGACATATTCTTCTTTTTTTTCACAATGATTTCTAAAGCCTTTTTCAGTCTTCAGGCGCATCATTAATTTCGAATTTTGTGGGATTATTTTAATATTTCAGAATTTGAGGTAGATGTTGATAAACAGTGTGGAGCAGTCCTAGGAACACAGAGTGTCACAGACCAAGCCTTGTTAACAAACCAAAATTGTAATGAAAAGTTACCATTTGTTTGTAAAAAACAGGGTAAATATATTATTAATAGATACCAAAATTTTGTATCACTTATGATTTTTTTCGATGTTTGCTTGGATTTGGACATAAATTGATCTAACAATCATGAAACATCTTGACCAGCGTAGGTTAAACTATGCACATATTCCTCCTAATCCAAAACTGCAAATCAGTCCCAATGAATATCTCAGCTCTTCAATTGGATCCATATTGAGGGGATCAAAAAACATTGGCAGATATCCTTTTAGTTCAAAGAAAGGGATTTTTGAGGATCCTTTGATACTTTCAAAGTGAAAGATTTTCAAACCAATTTTTTTCTTGCCAGGTCAAGATTTTAACTCATTTAACACATTTTTCCTTACATATGTAAGGAAGTAGGTTAGAACCTTTGACTTGCCTATATATTTGAATATATCATTGACTTATGCTTTTAAATTCTAACTATACTCTTCAAAAAAAGTTCTTTGACACCAATTTAAAACCCATCTTTTCTCTAACATAACAAAAAATTCAAAGAAGTTCAAGTGTATTGCGATGGATTGCTTGATAGCGTTTCTACAAAACTGTCATCATCATGCAAAATCTACCCTCTTTGAATAGCATGTGCTCTTTCAGGTTCATTAGATAGTCCCAAAAGTTCTTCATTATGTTGTGAATGAAATGTGATGCTTTTAATGCTTTTGGAATGAAACACCTTTGCATAGATTTGGAAAGCAAAATGGTTAAAAAGGGGGAAGAACTACATCAAAATGTTATTGGTCGCCATAAGGCAAAGTTTATATGACAAGCCGTTTGTAAATGACTTAATTATTAAGGAAAGGAGTGTCTCTAACCTCTGTCCACCTTTTTAAAATGACCCAAAACTTTATGAAAAACAATTTTCATATGGCCAATATTGTAACAATAATTGAGTTACTTTACTCTTTTTGCGTCTTTAAAGACAATTTAAGTCTCAAGATGGCGTAAAATATCGGGCCAGAAAGTGTGGAACCAGATTCAAGAGGTCATACTTGCTACCACAATATTTTTTCTACATTACGGTCTTAACCGACATCACCGTTGTAAATCTGTGATAAAATATTAGAGTTCTGTTTCAATTCACAGAAAAGATGCCTGAACTTCACCTTCATTGATGTACTTAACCCTTTCCTGTTTTACAAAACTTTGGACCTGTCCAAAACCATTCAGTAGGGTAGAAAATAGTGTGGAAAAAGAAGAAATTGCTTGTCAGAAGCAAATTCTTCTTTTTTCACAATATTTTCTCAATTATAAAATCTCAGGCACGTAAAAATCAGGGATTAAACAGCAAAGGGTTAAGATATGTAAAGATTTATTGTTGCAGTTAAAATATGCTTTCAATGCCAAAGAACTTTTTGGATAGTATATTTATTGGAAAGAAGGGGTTTTCGATTATTTTGAGGCATCCAAATGATAAGGAGATGCAATTCCATTAAATTCCAGTTCAAGGAGTCAGTGCAAATCTATTGTAAGTGCCAATAAAAGATTCTTGCAATAGTTCTGAACTATGCATTAAATTTGTTCTAGACCCCTACTTTACTTTAGATTTTTTAAGTGGAAATAAAAGACAGCCTATTTGAGACCCTTCATATTTTTTAAATGAAAGCCATTAGAATGCCTTGGGCCCTCATGGAACTCTTGTTTATTACCCTTGTTTATATATTTTTCAGCTGAAAGGTTAGTCATAGGTGCAACAGATAGTACACCAAGGGCAAGAAAGCCAGTTACTGAAGTATTTACAAGAACCACAACTGCTGTGATGACAACCGGACAGTCAACTACAGGTAGAGTTTAATTAATCACAAGATGAGAAACTGTTAGATAGATCCAGTTTGAAAGAGAATGTAGATTGTATTTCAAAATTGATTTTAAATTTTCTTGCCTTTTTGGGTGAAAATATTGTTTGGAATGCAGAAATTGCTTTATATCTCACCTGAGCAACATGCTGTAGGGGAGCGTTTAGGATCATCCTGAGTCCAGAAGTTGTCAAACATCGTCAACTTACTTCAAACTTCTTCTCCTAAACTACTGGACAGGCTTCAATAAAACTTTCCCAGGACTTCCTTAGGTGGCTATCTTAAAAAAATTTGTTCTTTAAAATTGATTGATCACCCAAATAATGGAATGGTAGGCAGGGCTAATCTTTAACCCTTTGCTGTTTAATCCTGCTTTTTACGAGTCTGTGATTTTATGATTGAGAAAACATTGTGAAAAAGCAATTTCCTCATTTTCCACACTATTTTCTACCCCACTGAATGGTTATTTTTCAAATTAAATCCACTTTTAATTTTCGTCTGCAAAACCTTTGGAATTGGACAGGTCCAAAATTTTGTAAAACAGGAAAGGGTTAAACATCTCCTCAGGAATCAATGGGCAGATTTCATAGAATATTCCATAGGTGACCCTTTTCAAAAATTGTTTGTCAAATTTCAGCGTGGCACGGCTTGGCTTATTTTGATCCCAAAATCTTTGAATGTCATCTCCTCCTGAACAACTCACTTGACTTCATTGAAACATTACCAGAATCTTCCTTGTTTGATCCTCTTCAAAAATTGTTTGCAGCTTTTTTTTATTGGCATTTAAATATGGGCGCTGCAGGGGGAGGGCATTTTTTGAGCCCCAAATCTCTGAATGACACCACCTCCTAAACTACTGGACGGATTTCAATGAAACTTTGAAACTTTACCAGTCCTTGGGTGACCTTCTTCACAAATAGTTGCAAAATTGGCTCATAGATATGGGCATGGTAGGGTGTGGCTGATTAAGAGCCCGGAATATATGAAAGACATCTCCTCCTGCACCACTGAACTGATTTCAATGTACTTTACAATAATGTTACCTTGATGACCATTTTCAAAAATTGTTTAGAAAATTGTGATTGGTCCATAAATATGGGCTTGGTAGGGTGGAGCTTATTTTGAGACGGATTCTTTAAACATCTTCTCCTCGGTAACCGTTGATTGGGCAGGGTCTATTTTCACTCTGACTTCTTTGAATTACATTTTATCTTCAACAACTAGGAAAATGTGAATGAAACTTTGCCAGAAAGTTACTTGGGTGAAATCCACTGGACTAATAAAATGCAGGTGAGCAGTTTAACACCATTCTGGCCCTCTTGTTTTGATAAATTGGTGGTGAAATATTGATTGACTCCCAAATATGGGCATTGCAGGGTATTGTTTATTTTGGTCCTAAAACCTATAAATCTCTTCTGCTCAGTAATCAAAAGGTAGATTTCAACCAAACTTCACAAATATACATTTGGTAGGGAGGGGCTTATTTTGACCCTAAAATCTTGAAATTTCTTTTCAACAGTAACCCATGTTCAGATTTTAAAAAAAATGCAGATATGTTGTTCAAGTCACTCTCTTTGAAAATTGTTCATGAAATTTTGACTGGCCCTGATATATGGACGTGGAAGGAAGGCCTAATTTTGACCCTGAGATCTTTTAACCCTTTTCTCCTCATTAACCAATGGGTTGCTTTCAAACAAACATGGCTGAAATTTTCTCAGGTAAGTAAAATTTTGATTGACCATCAAACATCTATATGGAATGGCAGAGCGGGGCTAATTTTGACCCTGAAATCTCTAATTGTCATCACCAAAATTTCACATGGGTAGTTTTCACTCAAACTTAGCAGAAATGTTCCTTTTGTGACCTTTTCATAAATTGATTGTGAAATTTAGATTGACCCCTAAAAAAGGGCATTGCAGGGCTTGGCTTTTTTGACCCTGAAATCTCTAAATATCTTCTCCTCACAATCAAAAGACCTAGTTTTAACCAAACTTTGAAGAATTGTTCCTTTGGTGACCCTTTACAAAGGTTGTTTGCCAAATTTTAATTGACCTACAAATATGGGCCTGGCAGGTTCAGGCTTCTGATGCTTCTGTTTAATTTATGTGATTGATTTTATTCCAATCCACAATACAATTAAATGATATTCCTTTTTTATGCCCCCGATAGGGAGGCATAATAAATTTGACTTGTCCGTCCGTCCGTCTGTCCATCCGTCTGTCCGTCCGTCCGTCATTCCGTCCAAAAACTTTAACATTGGCCATAACTTCCTTATTACTATCAAAGCGGTGTCGGGGGCATTGTCATCTTACAGTGACAGCTCTTGTTGTGTGTTCCATCAGTCATGATTATTTGCTTAGATAAAACTGTCACTTAAACAAGAAATCAATCTGCAGTATGATATACCATTGCAATGAGAAAATTGTGAGATAATTCACCATTTAATATGTGTGTGCAAAGCAAAGACTCTGGCCAGTCTGTGCATCTACAAAGTCTAAATAGTCTTCACTATCCATTTTGTAGGTTGATGAGGTCTTTATCCCTCTGTTATTGCATAATATGTATGTTTTCAGATAGTTATTGCATACTTTTATAGACAAAACCTGTGTGTTAACTGGAGAAACATTAATTAAAAAGTAAATTCATGTGTCATTAACCCCTGGCTTTTTTTCCTTAATATCCTTGGTCTCAGCCTAAACACTTTATCAGTTTCTATTTTTTTTTCCGTAAATTTACCAAAGAAAGACAGTATTAACAAAAATGATTGAATGCAGAACACAATTTCCAGCTTATTTGTGGATTTGGGGTTAGTTTTAAAGCGTTCCTATGAACCTTTTTTCAATCTCATAGTCTTTCTATTTATTCAATAATAGCATTGATTTGCGTTTTGTGTGTGTTGACCCTTAAAAGGTTTTCAAGTCTCTGCAAATGATAACACCATGGAAAACGGGAATTAACCCAATAAAGGTGTTTTTCATTTATTCTGACTACATTGTGCAGTTGTCTAAGCTGCTCATTGTGCCAAGTGCAAATGCTCAAATTCAAACTTTTTCAATGTTTATTCATTATTTAGAAAATTTACCATCAATCAACTTTATGAAATAATTCTATATATTTTTATGCCCCAGCATCGATAGTATGGTGGAATACAGTTTTATCGATGACCTTCTGTTTTCCTGTCTGTCTGCTAAAACTTAACCTGCATTTAAACATGTTCCCAAATATCATCACAATTGAAGTGACAAGGCTTATGTATTGGCTAAAGATTTCTCTCAACAGTCTGCATGTTTGAATATCAAGGTCATCGGACAAGATTAAGGTCAATTATCAAGGTCAAATTTATAAAAAATTATATGGGTGAATTTTGTTAAATTTGGCTTATGCCTTCTTAAGAAAATACAGGGAAAAAAATGTTACAGAAAAGTTAAATCAATGTGTAACTTCAGATTAAAAATCTTTTGAATCTGAAGTTATAACAGGGATGTAACTTAATAAATAAAATCAAAGTATTTTGAGTAATTTTGTAAATTTATAGAAAATATTTATTTTGTAGCCTATATAAACAAGGAGTGTGGTGGGGGCTGGGAGAAAAGACCTAATTCTAGATATTGTTACAAGTTTGGAGTTGATGTACAAACATGGACACAGGCCAAGGGCATCTGTACTTCAGCTGGGGGAAAACTGTTGAGCATTACAAGTGATGAGGAACAGCATTATATAGCTGGTAAATAGGGTTTTAAATTGGGTTTTTACTTGGCTTCATCTTTTTCCTTTGTGTGAATAAGAGATAAATTAGTTTACAAGTGATATATTGTAATAAGTTTGATATGGATGTACAAATATTGATGCAATATAAGGACATCTGCACTGAATCAGGGTAAAAATGTATTTCATAAAAAGTCATGAGAAACAACATTATTTAGCTGGAAAATGGGCTTTTATTTGGTCTTTTTTATAATGCTAGTGTTGAAAACTAGAAAGAAATTAATCTATTGAAGATATCATCACTAATAATCACATATTTTTTCACATCTACTCGTCTTCAATTACTGATAGTCATTACAGTTATGCTTGTCTCACACACATGTAAGAACGTCTTTTAAATTATGTCATCTATAATCAATGAATGCATGTTATTTGCGTATGTTTTGTTATCAAAAATTTTTTCAAACACACACATTTATTGTTTATGATAGAAAAAGAATCTGTTACTGTTTTTTTTAAAGCAAGCTGATAATTACCTTGTCCTTGTCTCTATATTTTAGACTCAGACTTAGATCAGCTTGTTTTTAGAAAAGTAACAGGACAGATCCTGTAATATATAAAAGAAGAAAAGACATCTTGTTTTGATTTTTTGACCTTTACTGGACATTAATATATGCAGAAGCACTACAGTAGGATGCAACATATTTTTTTCAAAAGCTATCATAAAAAAGATCCAATAGAGTGCATTGCCTAAAAAGTGTAACTCTACATAGTTTTTTTTTGTTTTTTTAAGTTTGTTGTTTTTCATACTTAGATACTTACTTTGTTAAGAGTGCATCTTGTGACAATTTGTCAATTTTTTGTTTTATGTTGAAGACTGTATTTTATTATCAAATAAAGATTTTAATATCTGAAGTAGTTTTCTATTCAAGATGCAAAATTGTATTTATAATCTGGTTTATAAAAAACAACAACACATAAGTGATGTGCCACTATTTGCTGGCTTAGAAATTTGTAGGACAAGGGGCCTGTCCTGCTATATTGATGACAAACCAATCTTTATTTTTGTATTTTTGTCAATCTTCAGGTCGTTTGAATGGTATGGATGAGCTACCCTTACAGATGTGGATTGGAGCTAATGATAGAGAGATTGAGGGTAAATGGACATGGACTGATGGATCACCCTTTATGTATTTCAACTGGAAACCAAGTGAGAATCTATGTGTTATATTTTAGCAAATAATATTCATTAACATTCATTGATATTTAGAGAAAATTTGAAGCTATACTTTCTTTTGTGGCTCTGCCACTTGTGAAAGTATAGCTTTTTTTGTTCACTCACTGAAATATAATTTGATCTTGTACAAAAACAGACAATAATCCTCTATATTGTTAACATTACAGCGGAGCCAAATGATAATGAGGACAAAGAAGATTGTGCATCAATTATAACAGCTAAAGCCATTTCCTACGGTGAAAATTTTGGTTTGTGGAATGATATAGGCTGTGACTCACAACAGGGGTATATCTGTAAAAAGAAAGGTAGGTCATATTGAGGGGTCAGTGCAACACTATTGTAAGTGTTATATAACACAGTGTTGTGATTGTCCCTCTATATTAGCTTTGCTTAGAATTTCTTGTATGACTTTGAAAACACCTTCTTTCCTGATCAATTCTCTATTTAACAATGTTATAAATATTGTGAGGATAATATATGTGTTAGAACTGTTGATTTGTTTGTCTAAAAATAAAGTTATGAACAAAAAATTTGAATAATAGTTTTGTTTAAATTGTGTTGTTATCTTAGTGGAATAATATGTATAATATAATCTAGGTCTTGACTCTATTCAAGATTGTATTGTTATTCTGCTTTCAGCATTAGATTTGAGTACAACCAAACAACCACAAACTACAACCAGATTTGGTGAGACCTCTTAAATATGTGACCCGTCATGCGAAAAGGGACCATCTGGGAATTCAATAAAATGCATTATTGAAAAAGAGACTTGATCCAGCAAAGGTCAACCAGAAGGAGCATTTCAAAAATTCTTTCACTGGAAGGTAGATTGATCATTCTAGATTCAGAAAATAAGCATGGTGCAAAAAGTTTAGACCCAAGTAAGTCTGCGCTGTCCTCGCAGTCTGGTTAGGATTGACACTCTATGCATTACCCAGATGGTCCCTTTTCTGTGACAGATCACATATACAACCTTTTTTTATCTTATAACTATACAAGTATCCGTATGATAACAACCCGTATGATATTTTTTATGATATCACATAGTTATTTTTAGAACAATAATATCATACAGTTATTTTTAGAAACTAGCATTTAAGTTAGAAACATCGACTAAAACAAGACAAAAAGAGGTTATAAGATAAATATAATACGTACTAAGTGTGTTGTATGAAAAAATATCTAACTCGGTTGTGAGAATTGGTAATTGTCTCGGCAGAGCCTCGACAATGATCAATTCTCCCAACCTCGTTAGATATTTTTTTCCATACAAAGCACTAAGTATGTATTATATATATCTCTTGTCATGTTGAATCAGAGTTGCGCTTGTAAGAGCGAGATTCTAAAGATTCCTCTTCAGATTTTTAAGATAAAGCATTGGGAAGAGCAAGACTTTGAAGCAGCTCAATAAGAATCTTAAGAAAACGCAAATGGTTTGCCATTGGCTTTAAATGAGTAGTCGTGACGATGTTGAATGCTTTCACTAAAATCCTTCAAAATCGTTCATTATGACATCTTAAAAATGTTATTAGGCAAGACTTTTCATCTTGCTTCAACAAATGCACCTTAGAAATAATCCTGCTCTGGGAGGAGGTGTAGTGCAGGCTTATCTTAGTATATACCACCTATTATCACTTTGTAAAGGAGAACAAATAAAATAAAAAAAAACCCTTTAATTTTCATAATATATACTGACTAATGTATCAAGTGCTTTTATAAATAAATGCAATTTTGCTTAGGATTTTATTCAGGATGACAAGAATTATATAATTACTATAAAAAAAAAATTGATTTGCCTGTAGGTCTGTGCTTGAAGCAATCTGTTTTTCTCATCTTGCTATTTGAACTCTCTCTCGGAAAAGGGGCACCTCTTGCAACATTTTGAGCTTCTCATGACTGATTTAGATGAATTATACTTGTCTTATAATGTTGTCAGTGGACAAGCAAGATTAATTTCATAACTATTACTCACATAACTACCTTTATCTTTGTCTTACACATATGTAATATCACATTCTAAATAATGTCTAATGGCATCATCTAACACGTACACGCTATCTCAGTATTTCTGTCATTGGAGCATTCAAAAATATGGTTTAAAGTACAAGAATATTGTTTATTTGAAAAAAAAGATTCTCTTCCTCAATTTTTTATGAGACAAACTGGTCTTATTCTTGTCTAGAATAGAAAGTTATAAGCTCACCAAGGTTTACGTGTTTCACCAAGGTTTCCGAACTTTGTTAAGATCAGCTTGTCAAAATAATTTTTATGACAGATCCTCTTCATCTTAAATAACAATTAGTAATTAAAATTTGTCACCCCACCGACAACATGACACCATCATTTTACAAATTTTGGTTTTCTCTGATTTGAAAGATTACCAGTTTGTACAGGGATGAGTGTCTTTTTCACTGCGTTAATTGGAGTATAACTTTCAATTGCCTTAACACATGGTAAAAACGCCTGTTGTTTAAACCATGTGCTAAGGCAATTGCATTTTACACTCCAATAAACACAGTGAAAAAAAACCTCCACCCTTGAAAATGCAATGCTCTAGATCTAAGAAACTATTAAAACACTCAGCCAACATTAAAGCTGCAAGTCTGCTTTCTGCATGTAGCATAGCCTTTAGATTTCACAATCTAGTTTTAGATCATTTAAATTGGAATTGCATTTTGTTATCCTTATATTGTACTACTCTATTGTTGTATGTACTTTTTTACCGAAATAAATCTATCTATCTATCTAAAAATCTATCTATCTATATATTTTTTATATCGCTATTGAAGTTGAATGGCATAAAGTTAAACAAATAATACACAAATAAACGAAAATTTTGAAATTTGTTGAGGTATTAATGACCAAAAACTTATTTCTGCCAAATTAGTCTGTACTTTTAATCGAAAACGGCGTAGTCAGTCCTAGTTGAGGCGGTTGCTTGATGGTCTTTGTTGACTTGCTGTTTGTAGAGGTTGGTTCAGAATCAGAACTGCATGCTTGTTATTGTAAATTCTTTAGAAAATATCTTAGTATCTAATAGATTTAATAGCAATGTTGTGGTGAGGATCTGGAACGAGGGTTATTAGAGTTCATTCAACAGAGGACTTGCAGATCGAAGGTGGGGGTTTCCCGAAAGACCTATTACATTTCATACAGAAATAAAGTGCAATGGATTTCGCCACATGATGCCATTTAAACCAAACAGAATTCTTTATTTTATTGGATTGCAATTATGATGAATACAGCAGGAAATGTGTCATAATGTGTCCTTTTTGCATAATAAAAAGTTCTATGACTTCTATGAAAATACCCTATTACAATAAAAGATAAACAGCTTTAGTTTTGACCATTAAATTGATCAATTGATTTTATGATTGAAAGCCATGATTTATCAATTTGCCGTTTGACTTTACCTTACAGTAAATGCTACATATGGTTGCCCTGGTAAAGGCTGGCTTGAATATGGAGACGACTCGTGTTATTTGTTTGTACAAGAAGCGACCACATGGAAAGTGGCGTCCACAGAGTGTCGTCTGCAGGGGGGAGATCTGGCCAGTATTTCTAATGAGTTGGAGCAAGAATTTATATTTAGTCAACTGCCACAAGGTTTGTCTGTTACATCAAATCATTTGGCTAGGCTTTATTTGAAGTAAACCTTAGGAATTTCTAAAGTCTGAACATTATTTTCAGTGTTGTTGTTGATGTTTGGAAAGTTTAAAATCTTTTGACATCTCTAGTAAATGCATAGAGGATAATCTTTTGTTTCAATGTATGATCCATTTATATCCATTGAGTTAACAACAAAAGCTATATTTCATGAGTGAAAATATAGCTTTTGTAGTTCACGAAATGAGATATTAATTGATCTTACACTAAAATATGCGATTATTCTATTTCTTTATTGCAAAATTTCGTACAGCGCATCATTTTGCGCATGATTGCTATGCAATTTTCATTGTGATGTCGCTTATTTGGTCCAGCACAGATGACTTCAGATAGGATGAAATGCAGAAAAGCAGGGTAGAAGTTTTTGATAATTTCACTACTTTTGCAGTGAGATTTTCAAGGGATAATCTACCGTTTTTTTTTTCATTAAATAATTTGTTATTATCATGGCATTCAGCTGAGATTTGTAATACATTCATCATGTCTGTCTATCTGTTAATCCAGTTTTTTTTTAAAACATATCTCCTTCAATTATTGAAAGATTTGCATGAAACTTTCACAGAATGCTGTTGCTGTAATCGATGGCTCAGTGTGAACCAATTGTAACTACCTATATGTGAATAGGCAGTTACAAATGTATTGCAATGAATCATCAATTTGTTGATATTATGCTGCATCACTGAAAAAAGGGGCCTTTATGTAGAACATTTGTGACCTGTCAGGCTAAAAGGGACCATCTTGGAACACTCTGAAATAAATATTTGCAAAAGACATTTGGTCCAACATAGGTCCTGGGTCCAGTAAAGGTCAACCAGAGGTTACAAATCAAAAATTCTTTCACAGGAAGGTAGATTGATCATTCTATATTCAGATAATAAGCAAAGAGCCAAAAGTTTTAACCCTATTCAGTCTGCGCAATCCGTGCAGTCTGACTTGGGCGACACTTTCCGCACAACCCAGATGGTCCCTTTCGCGTGATGGGATACATTTAAATTTTAAGAATGTTTGACAAAATATTGATTGACATTATGCCTTTCTTAATTTTTGGGTTACAGATATATACTGTTTCAACATATGGAATAACAACACAGAATGTAGTGTATGGGCACAGAGAGGGGAGTGTACTCGGAATCCGATATGGATGGCTACTCAGTGTCATGAGGCCTGTAAATTGTGTAAACACCATTGTAGGGATAAGTAAGCAATATCATTAACCCTTGTTGATCCAAGAAGATTCCTTCTTATGCAGGAGCTGTAGACAAAGATCAGCCAGCACATAAATAATCTTATTATACTTTAAAGAAATTTCTAGAATTTTCATTGGCTAAGGCTGACCTGATAAACATTGATATCTATGGCCAATCCTGTATAACTTCTATAAAATTCTTAAAGTGCCTCGTTGGGAACAAAGAAAAAAAATTGAGCCGGTAATGGCAGCCATGATTCTCTCACTTCACTGCAAACATGACCTGAGTATTTACATTATGCTACGGTTAAAAGCCTGTCAGTTAATAACATACAAGTAAGAAATGATATATGTTATAATAAATACCTTTCAAACTTCACCAAATTTTCCATTTGAAATGCTAACTTTCTAGTATGTTTAGTCCAGAACCGCTTTCATGTCATAACCTCCCAGGATGAGGTAGTGTGACGTCACTACTACCTGTGATGTTACTACATATTTACTTTTCATTTTAGACGCATTAGGGTATGTTGGTATTTTTCAAAGAATTCGGTGTTAATCAAGGCCTTAAATAGGCAAAAGACTTTGCAGTCTGATAAAGGGCTAGGTTCACGAACTATACATATTGGCCCTGTAAAATCACATTTTTTGATTAACAATTTGCCAGCTCTTAATCAACTTTTTTTATTTATATATTTGACCATCTCTGAAATTACGTATAGAAAAATATTCAAATATATACCAATTTCTCAAAAAACAGCAATCAAGTTTCCCCTTTTTAGCGAAAATGTCATTTTTATGGGCAATTTCGTTGTTAAAGATGCCCAAAAAATATGAAGCCCTTTTTTCGACATCATCATATTTTGCAAACAACTTCTAAATCAAGTTATATTTCTCATAAGACTATTATGGAGGTGTCGAAAATGGGGCTTCATTGTGAAATAAAACCAAATGTCTGCTGAAACTAGCGTGCAAGAAGTAAACATGCGTAACTCCCTATACCTGAATATGCGTTTTAATTATTACTGACTAGTATTATTGATTTATCGAGGGAATTTAAACCTCAATGAGACATTGAGAAATACTGCATTCATAAATATTTTCTATTTATTAATACAATTATTTAATCATTTCCAAAAGAATTATTTGTTTTGTAAATAAGAATCGAATGTGTCTTTCCACATGAAAGGGACGTCACTCGTGTATTTCCATAAATACGAAACAAACAAAGAAATGTCTGTCAGTTAAGATTTTTTTTTTTTTTAAATAAAACCAACAAAATAATTAAATAGGAACTGAAATTATAATTATTGAAGAAAAATAATAAGGAGTTTTGTTGATAATGAACGAACGCGCCTTTCTACACGAAAGGGACGTCACTCGTGATTTTTCCAAGAATCCGAACCGAACAAAGAAAATAAACAAAAGGGTTTTGTGTTTATATTTTACGTCGATCAGAAACAAGATTTTATTGTCAGAATAAAGAATATACAATTTAAAGAAGAATAATTATTTTTTTTTTTTTTTCAGTTATTTTCTCTAAGAGTCATCATTATTTATTTATTAACTTATTTGTACCATCTCATACTAGTCGGAGGCATAGCGCAGTTGGTAGAGTCGCAGTCTTCGAACTCAGAAACTGATGGTTCGAATCCCACTCGGACCGATGTTTTTTTTTCTTCACCTAAAATTTATTTTTTCCTTTTATTTGCAATTCTCTCTTTTTTTTTTGAAAATCTACGCGTTCTTTTAGAGGTAATGAGAAATGAGCTGATTAATAAATTCCCTACGGACTTATCAGCTAATGCAACCTGTGTGACTGCCTGCAAACGCTACATAACGCTTATTTATTGATGCTTTTTTTTTAGACCGCCTAACACAGATTTCGGCGACGAAAACTTAAATCATTTGATTCATAAAAGAGTTAAGTAAACAATTCTCCAGTTTCAGAGTATTGTGTTATTCTTCATTTTCACATTTTGAAAAAAAAAAACACATATGGCTCTTCTGACTTAAAAAAGATCGTAACTACAACTAACTCAATCGGTCGCGCCTTTTAATTATTACCGATTGAGTACTGGTATATCTTAATTGCGAACTGACAATTGAAAAGATAAATTAAGTCGTAAGAAGAAATTATGCGCAACTGTATTTGCTTACCTGAAGCGAAAATAAAAAGAACAATCCCGTTTTCCTAAATATTTTAATCCAAAGTGTAGCCACAAAAGACGACTGTAGTATGATTTTATCCTAATAATTGAAAGGGTTTGACATCTCCTGGGACAAGTGAAGCGCGTGCAAGCTCCGAAAACGCTGCCAAAAATAGACGTCGGCGTCTTTGATCACCTGTTCAACCCCCGCGTTGAATAAACTGTTCCACGTCCTTTACCTCATTGCGGGACTAAAATGCTAAAATTAAAATGTTGTACCGCGGCTTGCCTTTTTGGTCAATTGAAAATTTGATTCATTTTTGGATAATTGAAACAAAAAATCATGAAAATATCGGTAGGTTCTTCTATTTAATTGTTTCTGAAAATGATCGCATTATTTGATTAGAATGTAATAATCATTTTGGACTAACGTAAATATTTCCGGCATTCGTTTTTCGTCAGTAGAAAGTCATTCAATGCATATTCCGATCTTCAGTTAACCTTGTAAACGAATCCAAATTGATCAATCGCCGTAATTAAGGTATTTGTCGCAGGATTTTATACTTTTTGTTGTAAAGATATGGGAATCTACATCAAAGAAGGTGAAGCATTTTATCCCGAATCGGGGGATCGGCGATTATAGGCGTTACCAACTTTTTTCAGAAAATTGGCCCGAAAAAAATGGCCGGTTTTGAGCAGTGTTTTGGGGGATGGGCGATTAAAAGAAAATCGGCGGTTATTAAAATAAATACGGTATTTTGTGCGTCATTGCATGCACCTTTATAAACCAAACATATGAGGTTGCGTAGTTTAAAAGATAAGATATATAAAAAAAATTTGAATGAATGGAAATTCGGGAGCGGGACTGCCTTTCAACAGCTCGGGACAACTTTTTAAATGTATTCACGCGCGATCTGGATTACATGACATGTACATTCCTTTGTTAGCTTTTTGGCGGGTAGCACGATATTTCGCAGTCAACAGTCAAAATGTTTACGAATTCTCCGACTCTCATTCATTACTACGCCAATTAGATTTATTGAAAAAAGAAATATGCGCCTTTTGGCAGATACATTTCTATGATTGAGTGATTGAATAGTTAATGTAAATTCTCGCGTTGATTTATAATTGTTCCCACTTCCGAGAGTGTTTCACCCTCAGGGTTGCTTTCTTTGCACGACGACGGCATGAAAATGGGCATCACGATTATCTGAAACAGGGAAGACGGGATAGACGACTTACGTTATCAACATTATCATATCGAGATCAGAAATGGTCAAAGTGCCCGGAAAATCCGTGTTTGGCCGGTTAAATATTTATATCCGTAGCTCGGATATTTGAAAAAAATACAGGGTTGCAGGGAAAACTGTAGGGTCAGTCGGTCGACCGTAAACACACCCCGTTTAGCGTCTTATCAGTGCTTGCCCTTTTTACGATTTTTTTCTCAATATTAATGGATAGCATAATTTTTCAGGGCTGCAAGATTTGATTTTACACATATGGAAGATTATAATCCTTACAACTACATACCATACGTAATGGCATTTTCACATGTTCTCTAAAGAGCAGATTTAAAAACACAGAATTCAGGAGCCATGAGTGAAAATTAAGCTTTTGTTGTTCACTCTATGAAATATCAATCAATCTTACTCTTAAAAGATCGAGTTTACCATTTCTTAAATGCAAAAAATGAGACTGAATGTGAAAATTTCATGCCTTTTTTCTTAAAGTACGTATTTTGCACATGATTGCTATACAACGTTCATGGTGACGTCTTTTATTTGACTCCGCTAAGATGACGTCACAAGGGGTAAAAAGAACGTAAGCGGGGTATAAGTATTTGATAATTACACTGGTTAAGCAAAGAGTTTATCAAATGATGATTTATCGTAATTTTTCAAAGTTCCACTGAAAAGCATTAAAGAAACAACAGTAACTCGATACTGGCGCACATCACGACGTGACGTCGTTACTCGTTACATTACTTATGGTCCAGACCATAAAGAAAATTCGCAACATTTAAGTCAAAATCCAATCCACGGACCCCTTTCTTCGCCCCATTTTTGAATAAGAAATATTTTATTCTGCATAATGAGGAAAAAAATAATGAATTTTATTGTGAATGATGTCATTGAAGAGATCCTTATATGATCAACAGTTTGCAACTTTTACAACCCAAAAACGTGAAATTCCGTAACCATGGCAACAGTATTCCGTCCATGATCACACTAAACTCCTTGGATCTAACATGTTTACGTTCACGGATATTAAGATCACATTTGATTTTTGTACTTAAATAATTTTATTCAGGTTTTAAAGCATTAAATGGGAAAAATCTCAATTTTAGAGATGCATTTAGTAGTTGCCATGGCAACAACAATAATCCATTTTCACAGTTTTTAATATCAGATTTAAACTTTTAAACTTTAGACGTCTCATTGCAGCTACTTTCGAATAATTATTTTACAGGGCCACTTTTGGCCATTCGTGAACCTTGTCCTTTGTAATACAGTTCCTTGCCTGGGTATATGACGATTTATCTCCAGCAGTAAAAAATGATGTCAACCCTTGCCTGCCGCTCGAGTGACATCATTTTTTCCAGCCGGGAATAAATTGTCATATACCCTGCATAACTAATATTGTGCAGGCTAACCTTAGTCTCTTCCATCTTGTTTTCCTTTTAATACCTCTTCCCAATATTTTGGGGTGGTATACAGGAGTCAGCTTGTCTGTAGGTCCTTATGTAGCTATTTAGCCTGTATATATACAGGTAGTTAAAAATGTTTCATGTGGAGCCATCGATTCAGTGTTGCATCCAGTCCGCGCGATTAGGGGAATCCCCCCTTTTTTCATTCTCTTACGAACTTTACTAATTTGATGGGGGAGTAATCACGCAACAATGCCCTACTCCTGTGCAATCGAGAAATTGAAGGGGGAGTGTTGAAAACCCAACAAAGCATATAATGAATAAGTCAAGTCTATGGGCGGATGTAAATGGTATTTTTCCAATAAATTAGGTTATTTATAGCAGGTCCCCTACTCAAAATTGATGGTTAAGGGGGGATGATTAAGCAGGTAACCTGACAAAGAGCATATAAGGCCAGTTCTTTCCGTTTCCAGTTTCTTGATAACACGTTAGACTTTAGATGATCAATTATTTAAAACAATATATCATGCCGCCCAAAACGCATAACAGACTTTTTCAAGATTCCCAATATCGGCGTTGGAGGGATGGACGATTCCCAGGACAATTCCAATCAATTGACTGCAATTATATCACAAGAAGACGGTGAAAATCAAAATAACATTGAGACAAAATCTAGAAATTGTTTGGATCTAAGAACAGTAAATCAGTTTATGCTTATTCAAATTGAGGGAACACCCTCTCCATTGTTTGACTGAAAAGATGCTTGTTTCAATATTCATAAATAGATAAGTTTTGTTTTTGTCTGAAATTTTTGCCCCCCCCCCTTTAGATTTTGTCACTCCCCCCATTTCAGTAATGTGATGGAGGAGCTCCCTCTCTTGGAAGAAATCCTGGATGCAACACTGTAGATTTACAAGCTCATTTTTCTGCAAATGGTAAATTATTGTTTCAGGTATGAAAATAGTGAAAAATGTTTGTTGTGGGCCAGTCAAGGAGAATGTGACTTAAACCCAATATGGATGAGGGAAAATTGTGCTGCCTCTTGTGGTATTTGTAGGGGAGGTAACTGTGACTAGATTTATTATATTTGACCCTCTGCATGACATTTCCAACAACTAGGAATATGCATGAGGTATTACTTCCTACAGCCGAGCCAGCCATAGTGTATAATTTGAAGATTTACTTTCTGTCTAATTACTCTTTGGACCTTATATCTCTAAAATGGGCAAAGTGAAGACTCTAAAAAGACTGTGCAGATGCACAGGCTGGCTAGAGTCTTTGTTTTGTGCACTTTTGTGTTGGAAATGTCACACACTGGCTCATTTATAATCTACTTTAATTTTGGGTGATAATTTTGGTGGTTTCATTTTGGCTATATAAGCAGTCAAGCTAAGATGTTTGAAAATTAATCCAGTTCGAATGTGGGTCTTCACTAAATGAAAAATTTCTTCCTTAGGAGGTCAATGTATGAGAGTTGTTCAAAAATTAACGGAATTTTGCCTTGCAAAATTTATTTTTGAAGCAATCAAACTAAGTTGGATATCATTCACTGTCGGAATTTAATCCACATATGGTTATGTAAAATTGGTATACACTGCAACTCCATTATAACGAAATCTGTTAGAGCGCTGAATCCATTATAACGCGGTGTCCACTTGGCTCCCGAAATTTGGGGGGGTCGACCATTTTGGGATGCTGTGGCGATGTTACCCAATCCGCTGTTAACGCTGTTTTGATCGGGATTTTAGATCGAAGGGTGAAAACACTGAGATAAAAATCGATACTGAGCAAAGCCAGGTAAATCAATACAATTGTTTTTCACACCTCCTGTGGAGCAGTGGTGACGATAAATGCCATAGGTCAGAGAGAAATAGCTAGTTTGATTGCTGACAGACGTAGGCCTATAGTTAAAGCCTATCACTACGGCTGGAGTACGGAATTCGATCACAAGTAAAACCATCACATCCTTTCCTAACCCCAAACTGCTATCTCACATAGGTCTACTATTAGTAACCCATGGGTGAGTGACTTATAGTCAGAAAGAATGAGTGCTGCCTTCAGAGAAACACGGAATCCCAATGTTGACAGTCTAGCGCGCTATAAACTGCGCTTTGTCGACGGCCGGGACGCAATTGAACACCGAAAAGTCTAGCTCGCATGCGATTAAATCCAAGTTAATAGATTTCAGAAGAAGCTGTGTTTTCCCAAAATAAGCTTATTTCGTTTTATATTCTCAAATCTTGAACATTTACCGCTGTTGACAAACGTTTCAAAAAGCGACTCGCCCCTTACCCAATTTATTGGTTTATTACCTCCCTTTGCCAATTCCGTTGAATTTTCTTATAAATATAACGTTTTTTGTAAATATATGATAAAATTTTGTTTCTTTTTTATTAAACTTATTCATATTATAGTCATGTTTTAAAAGCCCAAATGAATTATTATTGTTGATTCCTATCTCTCACTATATAGACAACTTCATTCAGTTTTAAACAGGAAGCTATATATAAACCTACATTTCCCGCTTACCAGCGTATAACAAAGAAACTAAATATGGCGCGAAATTGATGGTGACCGTGTCGCTTCGCTTCGTCTGGACTTTCTTTCCTAACGATCTACTATGTGATAATCAAAGCCGTGAATTAACATCTTGTCAAACCAAGGTTTACGAACGTTTTACTTACACAGTTTTCGAGAAGAGGCTTTCGATATCCCTTGACTCGTGAAGATGATGTATTAAATGGATAAGCTTATCTCCCCAAACCGGCGATCCAAATGTCGTAGCTACAGATTCATTTGATTGAATTTACGGCATTTTTTCTCGCTCATCGAAGAATGCGGTCCTGCACTTTGAGAGATTCGATTACTTTGGTATAGTTTGGATCGGACCTAGGGTATTGTTTATTTTGATTGTGTAGATAATTATGAAATTCGTTGATCTTATGAAACTTTATGGATTTTTCTATCTTTGCCCTTTAGAGATCGGAATTATCAGTGTTTCTCAGTTGCCTGGCGGGTAGGCCCAAGAAATCGGGATTCAGAGAACTAAGAGGAGTCTGCGATCGTTTAACCCTACAAACTAGACTACTTTATCAAAGATAGTTTTGTTTAGCTTAGGGACTACAAAACGATCTTAGAATAAAAAATACCAAAGAAATAAACCGCGTTTGTTCTTCAATTCATTGCCGAGTTTTAAAAATAAATATGTACATGTATATTTAGATATCCGATATCGTTATCAATATTGACCCTGTGTCTGTTACGTTTCCGCGGTACGTTATTGTTCACCTGAGGAGGGGGGGGGGAATCGGCGGCTGCCAGGGGGGTACAGCATCCACTTCTTCCGCTGTTTCATTTCTTAGACCCCGACCACAGCGTTTTAATGGAGTTGCAGTGTAGTTATCGAACATAGTGCTCGTGCATCTGCCACATAAAATGCCATGGTAACCAGTACCCTGCACAGCAGATAAAATAATCTGTATATTTGGTCTTCGTTTGTAAATATTCTTTCTTTTCTAACTGTTGGAAAACTTGAAAATTAAGTGAGTTTCTGGAATAAGTATCACAAATGCCTTGTCTTAATTTGATGTCATTTGACTGTAGAATTTTTCAATAAGGTTGGTTTCAAATGTGGCGGGGAAAGTTTTGTGGAACGTTCTAGACGTTGTCAACTGATTTACAAAAATACCAAAAGACATGAATCAAATGCTTTTCACACTGAAAGGGAATGGTTCATTCTTCCAAATGCTTTATTTTCATCGGTGAAGACGCTTCCATGCCCCTTGAGATAAGAGGAAGAACGGACAGAGAGAAACTTATCCAAGCATCTGTATGGACATCAATTGCCAAGTCTCTGGAAGATATAGGCGATTTCTTAGGGGCACCTTTCTGTGAACTTTGATTTGCATCATTCAATTTTAACTTTATACAAACTGTAAAAGCACAGCTTAATTACAGGAACACTAAATTCATCTTCTTCCATGAGTAACGAGCCGTTCTGTTAGTATAAAGTTCAAGGGTATCAGTAAGGTCAAAGTCTGATATGTATAAAATTAGAACTTTTTCTTTAATGCTTTTCGGTGATTTATCGAGAAATAACGGTAAAGTTTCACTTGATAAACTCACCACAAAAGAAGTGAAATTATCAAAAACTAAAGCCCTGCTTTTGTGCATTTCATCCTAACTGACATTATCTTTACAGGGCGAAATAAGTGACGTCACAATGAATGTTGCATAGCAATTGCGCGCAAAATGACACTTTACGAAAATATGTCCTAGAAATTTCACATATTGTCTCAATTTTGCAATAAAGAAATAGAATAATCTTTTGTTTTTCGAGTAAGATCGATTTATATTCATTTCGTGGCTCCGCCACTTGTGAAAATATAGCTTTTGCTGTTCACTCAATGAATATAAATCGATCCTACACTGAAACAAACAATTACCCTCTATATATTGGCCACAAATTGTTAAACAGTATGGGCCGTTTAGGGATATGAGCTTTCAGCTGTTTCTAACAGTTTGGCAACATAGTTTCTTTAATCTTGTTTCTTTTGATTCTAGCACCTACCCGTGGATTCTGGATTGGGTTGTACAGTAGTAAAGGCTCTAATCAATATGAATGGAGTGATGATAGACCTGTAACCTATACAAACTGGGACTACACTGTTCAGCAACCACAGTATTATGGCTATGTAGGGGGTAGCTGTGGGGCTATGTTTATTCAAGTAGGTATTGTTTACATAACCTAATAATCTGAGACTATACTGTCCAACAACCAAAGTATTATTGTTATGTAGGGGGTAGCTGTGGTGCTATGTTCATGCAAGTAGGTATTGTTTACATAACCTTATAATCTGACACTACACTGTCCAACAACCACAGTATTATGGCTATGTAGGGGACAGCTGTGGGGCTATGTTTATTCAAGTATGTATTTTTTACATAACCTTATAATCTGAGACTACACTGTCCAACAACCAAAGTATTATGGTTATGTAGGAGGCAGCTGTGGTGCTATGTTCATGCAAGGGGGTATTGTTTACATAACCTTATAATCTGACACTACACTGTCCAACAACCACAGTATTATGGCTATGTAGGGGACAGCTGTGGGGCTATGTTTATTCAAGTATGTATTTTTTACATAACCTTATAATCTGACACTACACTGTCCAACAACCACAGTATTATGGCTATGTAGGGGACAGCTGTGGGGCTATGTTTATTCAAGTATGTATTTTTTACATAACCTTATAATCTGAGACTACACTGTCCAACAACCAAAGTATTATGGTTATGTAGGAGGCAGCTGTTGGGATATTTTCATACATGTAGGTCTTATTTACATTACTTTAGAAACTATTACTCACTTTTCCAACAAAAACAGTCATTCTACTTTGTGAGAGATAGCTGATGTTCTATGTTTGTACAAGTGTGTCTTGTTTACACAACTTTACTAACTGGGACTACAGTGACCAACAACCATGGTATTCTATCCATATTACAATGTGCAATATCAATAAAAAAAAATGCAATTTAAGGTACATAAATGTCTTTAACAAGCACTTCTTGTTTTTGAAGCTTAAAAGCCATCTTGCAATATCATAATGATGACTCTAAGTGAAAGCAGTTATAACTGCTTTCAAACATATAGGCAATTACAACTGTTTCACGCTGAGCCATCAATATGTCAAGGTCATATTTTATATTACAGACAGGCACCTGGAATGATGGTCCATGTGGAGAGACTCTACAAGGTTATGTGTGTAAAACAAGAAAACAGCCAGTGTCAACAACACTAGCATCACCTTTTAAAACAGGATGTTCCGCAGTTAGTTTCTTTTTTAGCTTAACTGGCCAAAGGCCCCTGGGGCTATTGTCATGGAGCTGTGTCTGATGTGTGTGTGTGCAGGCGTCCGTAAACCAGTTGTAAACTTTTTCTTTATAAATCTTCTCTAAGAAACTGCTGTATGATTTTCAACCAAACTTCACAGGAATGACCCCTGGGTGACCATCTTTCAAAGTTGTTCAAGGATTTTTAAAGAAATAGGGAGTGGCTAATTTCAATATATGGTAATATGTGACTTTTCTCAAAATCTGATAATTGTCAAACAAATTTCACTGGAATGCTCTTTGAGTGACCTTTAATCAGTCTACAAAAAACTATTGTGATCAGGTGAAAAATATGTCTTTCATGAGTTCATTTGTCTTTATGTTATTTAGTGTAAACTAAAAATTATTGTCAAAATCTAAGTGATGGATATCAACTAAATTTCACTGGAATGATCCTTAGGTGACCCATTATCAGTCTGCTCAAAATTATTATGTTTGGATGAAAAATATGTATTTAACAAGCAGAGGTCAATTTTCTCTATGTTATTAAGCCATCAGAAATATTTCAGCATGTGACACTTAAAAACACTGATTTACTTGAAATAAACATTCATTCATTCACATAAAGTTCTTGTCTTATCATATCAGTAGATTCAGGCCTAGCAAATCAGCTACTCAAGCAGCTCTAGTCTATTGCTTTGCACTTTTCGGTTGGTCTTTCAGTCGGTCGGCCTGTCTGTAGACCGCGTTTTGTTCGAAGCGTATCTCAAGAAGTATGCCAGCTAGAATCATGAAACTTCACAGGTGGATATATCTCATTGCAGTACAGAAGAACCATAACTCTACTTATCATGTTTTCTGAGTTATTACCCATTGTTGATTGACAAAGGATAGGCCATTGACCTGCTTTTATGGGGGCATAAATGTTTTACCAACATTTCTTTTTACTTTCAATATTGTTTTTCAAACTGCTCAGATTTACTTAAACACTTCTAATGACATTAGTGACACACTGTCTTGTGCTCTATTCAAAGCTTTCACAATTGGAGTGGTCAGCGCAACACTATTGTAAGTGCCTATTAATATATAGGCACTTACAATAGTGTTGCGCTGACCCCTCAAGTCATGCAGTCTGTTCTGAGACTTCAGTCCTTCCTTTCTACTTGAGTATTGCCAGAAGAAGTGACCTAGACTAGTTGAAGTGTTTCGAATATTGATAATTAAATTGAAACAATATCGAAATTCAGAAGGATAATTGTTAATTGTAAAGATTAAGATTAATTAAGAAGTAAGTGACTTATCTCTCCTTCACTAAGATATTTATTCCTTTTAAGGGGATCTACTTATGCTCTTTCTTTTTAGTTTACTGGTGTCTATCTATCTGTCTGTCTTTCTGTCTATCTGTTTGTCTGTCTATCCATCAGACAATGTGCAAAAACTAAACCTGAAAAATAGCTATTTTTATAACATGGCCTACGTTGCAGGAGTGAGTTACCCCATTGAATATTTTTGATTCTACTAAGGTGTTATAACACTAGTGGAATAACTATGCAAATGAGAGAAGAACTTGCACAGTTTTATAGCAACGTTGACGTCATAATGCATTCGATGGCATCAATTTTCAAAGGGCTTTATATATTTTGAGGAATAACTTGAATTCAGAATTTATTGAATTTCTGCTATTTATTGCAAAAATTTTGGTCATATCATGAATAGAATATCAAATTTGTGCTCATAAGATACCCAATTTATTAAACTTGTCATCTTAAACAAATAGAAACTAGGCAAAGCCTAGTATTTATCTGCTTATAGATGACTTGTTTTATAACTTCAGTACTCAATGACCACTCATTCAAAATCCTCCATTGCTCTAACCTCGATACCTTTTAAGTGACAATGCTCTTATTTAGAATTAAGGTTCCTCTGATCAATACACATCATTCAATGTCAAGGTCAAGGTCATCCATCAAGGTGAAGGCAAAATACTTAACACTTGTCATGCTGAATTAAAATTGCACTCATATCAAAGTACTGAAAGCACTGAAATTCAAGAGTGTAGGTCAATCTTTCTCTTTGGATATTAATACCACAAACAACTCTGTCTTAAAAGGAGACAAACAGGTGGTGAAGACTAAGATCAGACTGCAGGCTGATCTTTATCTTTACCGCCTTCCAAAACAGGAATATTCCAGGTTCAGCATGATAAGGGTTAAAAATGCTAATAACTGAAAGCCTATTCAAGATAAAATGTTCATATTTGATATGATGACCGATCTCAATGATAGATATCTGCTGGTATCAAGGTCATCTGTCAAGGTCAAACATTTGCTGTTTTAGGGTGGTTTATTTATCAAACATGTCTTGAAATTTCTTTACTTTGCGTTATATCACAGCACACAATTTTCATTTAATGTTATTATTTTTCTGACCAGGACAATTCTTTTGGATATGACGCATATTGCTATACATATGTCAGTGAACAGAAATCATTTGTTGATGCCCAGCAACATTGTGTTGATAATGGTGGACACCTTGCTTATATTAGAAACAGGTTAGTACAGTCATTTTTTTAGTCAACCCATTTAGCTCAGTTGGCAGAGAACTAGACTTCAAAACCATTGAAGTTCGGCCGCTGTTGTTGGATTCCTGGGCTGGCACACTTACAAAACTAATTGTCTTAAGATGTTTAATAAAACAGGCCCCTGGAGCCTGGTTTACTAAACATCTATCATTTTTTGCATAAATCAAAAATTAAAGTTGCTTCTACAGTAGTAACTAAATATGGAATTCTATCATGCATCATCTCACTGGCACTGTCTTCTAGAGACAATTCCAATGAGGTCGATGTCGCTATACTGGATTTCTCCAAAGCCTTTGACACTGTACCACATGATAAACTACTACACAAACTACACCAATATGGAATACAAGGAAACATTCACAAGTGGCTATCAAATTTCTTAACAAAAAGAACAATGAGAACAGTAGTGGATGGTGAATTCTCACAAGAAACAACAGTGGACTCGGGTGTTCCTCAAGGAACTGTGTTAGGCCCATTAACGTTTTTATGCCATATAAACGACCTCCCAGACCATGTCACATCATCAGTACGCCTCTTTGCAGATGATTGTCTTCTCTATCGTACCATCAAGAAAAATGAAGACCACATCCAACTTCAAAATTATCTAAAGAACCTAGAAACATGGGCCAAAAAATGGGGAATGAGATTCAACGCAAAAAAGTGCTATATACTGTCAATTAACCAGAAATCGACCAAATTCTACGAACTAAATAACCACATACTACAGGAGGTACAAGACAACCCATACCTTGGACTACAAATCTCTAATGATCTAAAATGGAACAAGCACATCAAAATTATAGCAAACAAAGCCAACTCTAGCCTTGGATTACTAAAACGAAACCTGAAAAAAGTACCAGAATCATGCAGAAAAACAGCATACATCACACTTGTAAGATCTATCATGGAATACGGCGCAACAATCTGGAATCCCTACCTACAATCAGACATAGACAAACTAGAGAAAATACAAAACAAAGCTGTACGATTCATCAAGGGCGACTACAGAACTAGAGAGCCAGGAACCATCCATAGATTCAAACAAGAACTAGAACTAGAAACACTAGAAGAAAGAAGAAGGAATCTCCGTCTCATCTTAATGTACAAGGTGGTTGAGGGGTTGGTACCGTCACTGCCTGCATCAAAATTCATCACATTCCAAAAACCAAAAAGATTAATTAGAACAAAGAAATACGCCGATCACATCAGTACAAACATCGTCGAAAAACATGTAAGCAATAACACAAAAAACCTAGTTATACCCACGGCTAAAACACCTCAATTCAAGCACTCATTCTTCGTAGACACCACTATCCAGTGGAATCACCTGCAAAATGCAACTGTGCATGCAGGCTCGTTTGTGGCCTTTAAAACAGCCCTCAAAAACGAGAGCCAATAACATGGCAACACACACTCCGTTGTATAAAAGCCTCTTAAGGATTCTACAACGTACACATACAGATACAGACAGATACAGATACAGAGATATTGCAAGGCAGAATCAAACAATGAATGAAAACACTAGGTACGATTTGTGATTTTGACTTACAATTAATTTTTTTTGCAAGAAGTGTACTGGTTAGAGACCAATTCACGCTGAGTACCAGTTCTCAACAACCACCCTGGTTCACAGAAAAAAAAGGTTAGGACACCCTTCTGAATTACAAGTTATGTAGACAACAACTTCTATTCAGAAAATATTTTTTGTAATTGAATGTTGCATCTTAACTGTGAAAAAGGTCTGTTGGCAAGAACTGGTATGCGGCGAGAATTAGTCTCCAACCAGTAGTAAAAACAATTTCCCTTTTTCTGCCATTTGTCCCCCATTTATAGATAGATAAACTAAAACCTACTTGGTGTGAGAAGATGGAAATACAAACATGATGTCAAGGTAACACTAGTGAGAGAAATTGTAGGCAACCATTTTTAGGTATTCCAGCCCCTATGATATAACTGAAAACTGTTAGGAGGGGTATAAAACCCCATGCAAAAAGACAATCAAATCATTTGGTTTATATTTTTTTGGCTTGGCTGTTTTCAGAAAAATCAAAGGTATGCTAAAGCCTTGGTGTTGTTGTTATCGTCATACAAAATCTTTGACATCTTATAATATCTCTGGCTCTACTGAAGGCATTCACTTGAAACTTGGCACACATGTTTACCATCAAAAGAGAAACCTATACTATCCTAGATTTCTTCATCCACTATCTAGCACCTAAACTCCAAGCATAGGCATGCGTATTTGGATTCAGTTCAGCTTTCTGCAAATACCGCAGCCCTTAAAAAAGACAGTGTTATTAAACATTGTGAATAATTATGAAATTGTGCTTTAATTATGCATTATAAAAAAGACAGTGTTATTAAACATTGTGAATAATTATGAAATTGTGCTTTAATTATGCATTAAGTACGGTCTAAAATTTTTATCGACTGAAAATTTGTTGTTGATCATACAAACATTATCTTTCAGATATGTCCAGTCCTTTTTAACAAGTGAAATTATCAACAAACTACAAGACTATTGGATTGGTATAAAGTTTGAAGAGAGGATGTTAAAATGGGCAGATAACTCTGATGCTACAGCCCTGAAGTATATCAACTTTGTGAAAACATTTGATTGTGAGTTTATATTTCACTAGTCCTATGTAAAAACCCTGAACATTAGAGTTTTTATGCATTTTTGGGGTTATTTTACAATTTTAGATTTATTGCATAAGTTGGCATTTTTAAAAAGATTGTACTTTAGTGGAGAAGCATTGAAGCCCCCAGATTTGTAGTATCAAAGGGCATTTGAAGTGACCATTGTCCCTATATGAGAGGTTTTGAATGTGTGTGTCTGTGTCACATTCTTGTCTGAGAGCGCTTGGGTTGCTTGGAAAGTTTGGTTTGATTTTTTGCAGGATAATGAAAAAAATATTATGCCTGGATCATATCTTCAACATTAAGGTAGCGGACCCCTAATAGTTCAGAAATGTTTTTTTTTTTGAATAATAAACTTGAACAGTGTTAACAGTGTCATTAGGAAACCTCGATTAACATTGTGAAAGAACATGTGGTCCGACAAAAACTACTATAAAATCAAAGTGCTGAAAGCATTTATCAGGACTACAGCCATTTATCGAGAGTCAGTATTCAATTTAAAAATGAAATTTCTAAACTGTTCTAAACTGCTGACCCCTTGATACTCATGAATTTGCAGGAGGTATAGATATATGTGCAGTCTGATCTTAGTCTATATAACCTGATTCTGCTAGATTGGTTTGAAAGTTGTACTTTTAAAAATTGTACTTTTAAATGATAGAATTCAGGGATTTCAGCACTTTGATTTTTATGCAATTTTCATTTGCCAAGATTTTTTTTAGCATGGTAAAGGTTAAGAAGAAAATCATTTGGTAAAGACTTTAAATCAGACAGCACTTTAATGCAGGCTGATCTTTATCCGTACCTCCTGCCAAAGCGTGGATATTCTTGGTTTAGCATGGCAATTGGTAAAATAAAAACAACGGAAATGCTCAAACTTAATCTTGCTCTTCTTACATTCCCCCAGTATTGAGAGGCAATGACAACTGTTTTGCTATGACAACCTTCAGACCAGTAGGGCTATGGAAGGATCATAACTGTACAGAGAAACTTCCATTTATATGTCAATCATTGAGGGAGGGATATACTACCCCACCCACTACAACTGTTACTACAACAGAGAACATACCCTGTACGACAGGATGGGTTTCTTTTAAAGGATACTGTTATTATGTAAGTATATACTCTTAAGCTCACCTGAGCATGAATTGCTCAATGTGAGCTATTGGGGTTATTCGATGTCTGTCATTCATCAGAGCATCATACATTATCAACATTTGTTATGGCAGACCACTCTAACCACTGTCCTGCATAGCTTCGTAGGTTGAAATACAATGTCTGACACCTGCGTCAGGGAAGATCTTCTTTGACTCAGTGGAAGAGCATTGGACTTGTAAACCATAATAGTTGAATATTACTTGTCCGCATGGGTTCGGAGCTGGCTCACGATGGATATTTTTCAACTATGCTTCGGTTGAGGACAGTTTGTATGTAACACATTTACCTTGTGTCCACTCAAGAAGCCCCATTTTAAGCCCAATTAACCTGTTAATTGATAAGAATGATTATCTCAATGAAATTGGGTCAAATCTGGTCTAAAACTGGGTCACGAGGGTCAATTCTTAGAAAAACCTTGTGGACAATCTCGAGGCAACATGTCAAAGGTGAAGGTCACAATTGAAATTTTTCCTGAAAAAAGTTTCCAGATTTTCTCAATAAGGAAAAATTTGAGAACCATGTAAACTGGACAAATCACTGTAGAGGGCATTACTCCCCAGTCAGCCGCTACCATAGCTCAGTTGGTTGGGCATAAGTATTCCAATCTGGAAGTCGTGGGTTCAATCCCCGGTGGCGGCAAATATCCTTTCCAGCGTGTGTCTCTCACCAATGGGTAGATAATCGTAAACCTATGTGAGATAGCAGTCGGAGGCTAGGAAAGGGTGTAATGGTAGTACAGGTGAAAGAAGGAATCCATTGTTAGGTGCTCTGGCCACCACGATATAACTGCGAAATTGTTGAAAGCGGCGTAAAACCCATTCAAACAAACAAACAAATTACTCCCCAGTGTGACATCTCTAGTTTTGTATAGATTCACAAAATTGATGATTGATCAAAGTTCATAGTTATCTGTCATGTATAGATATTGACACTTTGATCGCTCAGCATGAAACAGTTGTAACTGCCTCTATGTTTATAGGCAGTTACAACTGTTTCTCGCACTGAGTCATCAAATTGACCATTTACTGAACTTATCCATCTACACCTGTTTACTTCTAGTCATTGCAAAGAGGTTACACTTTTAAACCAATTACAGCTATAGACTCATCATAGAACTGAATATTACCTGTGCATCAGGGTGATTGTTTGTTTGAATGGGGTTTTACACTGCTTTCTACAACCTTTCAGCTATATTGCGGCAGCTGGAGCACTTAACAATGTATATCTGGTATTTCTCTCACCAGTACTACCATTTCATCCTTTCCTAGCCTCCACCTGCTATCCAACATAGGTCATCATTTTATTGACCCATTGGTAGGAGAAAAATAGTCGGAAAGAATGTGTGCCTTTGTCGGGGATTGAACCCAGGCCCTCTAGAATGAAAGTCTGACACGCTACCAACTCTGCTATGATGGCAGCTCCTGTATCAGGGTAAATGTCTTTAAATGGGTAGTAGCAGTTAAGTATGTTAAGAAAAATTCCTTACTGCTCATACTGTGCGACCAAAAATTACAAAAATTAAGTATTTTATTGAATTTAGACAAACTGTGCAATTAAGAATTTTCTATAAATTTAAAGAAAATAAGACACAATAATCTCACTTGTCATGAAAGATAATTTAATTGAAATATAGCACAAAATGTCTAGTTCATCAACAAATGTCAAAATCAAGGGTGGTTTTGACTCCCTTGGAGGGATAGTGGTATAGGCACTTTACTGGTGACATGGAGCTTGAGGTCCATGGTCCCACCATTGTCAGGGCGTTTTTATTGGCAAAACACTGAATAGACAGCTACAGTTCATCCAGCTGTAGAATTGGGTAGCAATGGGTTCAAGCCACTGTCTTTTGGCTTTGTACCTTTTAAAGGATGCTGTTTTTAGTGGTATAGGCACTTTACTGGTGACCTGAGGCCTGTTTTACTAAGCTTCTTACAAAAAAATCAATCTTAAGTCAGAGTCACAAATTGTACCTGCTGTTTCCATTCATGTTTAGATTCTGCCTTGCAATATCTAATTGGAATCGTTTTAAGATGATGATTCCAATGAGAGGGTGCATGACAGAATTTCGTTTTTAGTTACTACTGAAGAAGCAACTTTAATTTTTGACTTGTGCAAAAAATGATCGTAAGATGTTTAGTAAAACAGGCCCCTCAAGCTGGAGGTAGGGTGTGTTTATGGGCTAAACACTTAATAGTCAGCTTCAGTTCATCCAGCTGCAGGGATAATTCTAGCTCAGAATAGCATGTGCAAAAATATCTCATTTAGCTAAATGTAATGAGAAATTAAGAATTTTTAGTGAGAATTTTAACAAATTGATGGCACAGTTCAAAACAGTTGAAACTTTTTATATAATTATATAAGCAGTAACAACTGATTCATACTGAGCCAAGAAAATCCTTCACTTAATTCAATTTTGCTTTGCGATTTTTCTCTCATTATGCAAATTTCAATGAGATTTCTGGCAGAAAAATGAGATAATCTCTCAATATCTCGCCCAAAAATTATCCCTGCAGGGGTAGAATTAGGTAGAAGAAGGTTTAAGCTACTTTCTCTCTCACAGGAACATGAAAACATCTGGATGGGATGTTTGAGAAAAACTACGAGCTTCAGCTTTCGTCGCGATGGAAATAAAATATTTTGGTAATACACTAAGGTTGTTTTTCAAGGTCACACTTTTAGAACAATGCTATTTATGGGCTTACTTACAATGGTTCTATTCTTTTTTACAGTTTCCTGATGAGGTTGCAACCTGGTATGAGGCAAAGAGAGCCTGCAGTGCCCTGTTCTCGTATATGATCACTGTAGAAAATAAGGAGGAGAACCAGTTCATTATGCAAAAGTGAGTTTTAGTCTGTTTATATTTTTGCCCCCCCCCCCCCAAGAAAAATGCCTCAGAAAACAGTGAGGAAATATATAATACATACTTAGTGTTTTGTGTGAAAAAAATATCCAACGAGGTTGGGGTAATTGATAATTGTTTAGGCTCTGCCGAGACAATTATCAATACCAACAGCTGAGTTAGATATTTTTTCATACAACACACTTTGCCTTGTTTTCATCAATGTTTCTAACAGAAATGCAATTTCCCAAAATTACAGCATTATGTCATTCTTCTAAAAATATCCATGTGATATCATAGGAAAATATCATATGGGATGTTATCAAACGGATATTCATATAATTTTAAGATAAAAATAAGAAATTGCTTGTTTCAAGTAATTTTTAGCTCCTCTGGCTAAAGGCCACTTGGGCTATTGTCATGGCATTGTGTCCCTCAGCATCTGTCCATGCGCCTGCTTGGTCATAAACTCTTTCTTTAAAAATCTTCTCATAAACTACTGGACAAATTTTAACCAAACTTCACAGAAATGACCCTTGGGTGACCCTCTTTCAAAGTTGTCTAATGATTTTTGATCAAATGAAAAACAAGGTTTTATTGGGCTTGGCTAATTTCAACATATGGTTATATGTGACTTTCTCTGAATTTAAACTGTTGGATATCAACCGAATTTCACTGGATTGATCCTTGAGTGACCCTTTATCAGTCTATATGATAACTTTGCAATAATTTACTTCAAAAAAAAAAAAGAATGCTATTTTAACTAAACCAAATTCAAATCTGTTGAATAACGTAGTTTAAAAACAAACATTCATTTTTATAGCTAGACTATCATGGCTCAGCTGGTGGGCCACTCTTGATGAAACTTGACAGGAATGCTTCTTTGGTTAAGCTTACTCAAAGTTGTTCAAATAATCGTAATCCACCCTTAACTCTGTTTGCCATGGCACCAAAAAGGGGGAAAAAGGAAAAACCTTAAAAATCTTCTCTGAAAGCAGAAGGCAGACAACTTTCATATTTGGAATATAACATCATGTAGTGGACCCCTACCAATTTGGTTCATATCATAACCTTTTACATTGAAACAAAGGACAGCTTTTGCATTTATATTGTAGCAGCATCTAGTGTTGCGCTGACCCCTCTAACTTTTCTACTGATTTCATTTCAGTATGTTAGAAGTAACATGGCTTGGATTGACTGATATGGAGGAGGAGGGAAGTATGTATTATTAGAATTCTTATAAAACTTCAAAGGCATTTGAGCCTGTGCATGAGATTTCCAACAATTTCTAATATGCGCAAAGTATGGACACTGACCAGCCTGTGCATCCGCAAAGTCTGACCAGAGTCTTCAATATGCATTCAGTAGATAGACAAGATCTCAAAGTATCTGGAGACATCCAGGTGACTATATTTACAGTTTGATGCTGTCTACTCTTCTCAGTGTTTGCACCAAACAAACATTTCAAATTGTTTGAAATGTCACGCACAGGCTTATTTATCAGTCAAGTACCTGCCCTGTGACCAGGATAACAAAACAAAGCAAACTGTGTACCCATTATACGTGATTTTGCATGTGCATTTACGCAAAGCGGGGCATAATTAACAAACAGTTTGCACTATTTGTCATCCTGAATGCAAATTATGTGGTCCTGGGGCCTAATACACTAAACATTACGATAAGGTTTTTCGTAAGTCAAAATTTAAGTTGCTTCTACAGTATTAACTGAATATGGAATTCTGCCATGCTTCATCTCATTGATATCGTCTTCTAATGGCAATTCCATTGAGATATTTCAAGCGGGAATCTAACCACAGGTTTGATTTGTGATTTTGACTTATTTCGTATGAAGTTTAGTAAAATAGACCTCTTGGTTCCAACCCCTCACAGAGCCACACATCTTTTCTGACCTTTGTCTCTCTCCAATGGTTGGATAATCCTAAATCTATGGGTGATGAACCATTGTACCCTTGGAAAGGATGTGGCTTGTAGAAGTAGAGAAATACCAGTAAGCTAGGGTTAGGTGCTCAAGCCACTTAGATATGACCAAAAAACTTTTGAAAATGCCATTAAATCTCATTTAAACAAACTAATGGAAAGATGTCATTTCAATATGTGACAGAAAATTGTTGTTTTCTAATTGTTTTAAAAAGGACTGCTTTTCAAGGTCTGCTTCCTGAAGTTATTCGTTCCTTACTCTATAATCTGTCAAAGTAAATTAATTAGGTCGTGAGCATTAAGGTAGTGGACGGCCAGCAATAGTTCTCCAACATTTCCGAACACATAATCTTTCACTATGTTAATCAAGGTTTCCAAACGAAATCATTAGGAAACCTTGGTTAACACTGTTAAAGTTTGTGACTTCCAAAACATTACAGAATTATCATCGGTACACTACCTTAGTTAAAGTATACATGTTTAGAGGGATCCCTCAAAAGGTATTAAAACACGCTGTTCAGTAATAACTTAGACTAAGAATCCTGGTTTTGCAAAGATGAATGTAGACTTTAATGGCATTTGCAAGTTTTCTTCAAAGGAACTAACTATTAGACAAATTATTTGCATCTCTGCATACTTTTAAGCTCACCTGAGCACGAAGTGCTCAAGGGAGCTATTGTGATCGATCGTTGTCCGGCGTCCGTCTGTCCGTCTGTCCGTCACGGCGTCAACTTTTTCTTTAAACGACATCTCCTCCTAAACTTATGGGTTAAAATCAACCAAACTTGGCAGAAATATTCCTTAGGTGGTCCCTTATCAAAATTGCTCAAATGGAAAGGATCCGTGCCATATCACGGGAAAAGGGGCCTTAATGACAAATTTCTTGTTTTCACTCTAGAAGCCACAAATATGGTCCAATCTTCATGAAACTTGGTCAGAATGTTTGTTAGGTCATGAGGATGAAGTCTATTGAAAATGGGAAGGATCCGTGCCATTTCACAGAAAAAGCTGCCTTAATGACAATTTTGTCAACAATTTCTTTAAACGACATCTCCTAAACTTATGGGTTAAAATCAACCAAACTTGGCAGAAATATTCCTTTGATGGTCCCTTATGAAAATTGCTCAAATGGAAAGGATCCGTGCCATATCACGGGAAAAGGGGCCTTAATGACAAATTTCTTGTTTTCACTCTAGAAGCCACAAATACGGTCCAATCTTCATGAAAATTGGTCAGAATGTTTGTTAGGTCATGAGGATGGAGTCTATTGAAAATGGGAAGGATCCGTGCCATTTCACAGAAAAAGGCGCCTTAATGACAATTTTGTCAACAATATCTTTAAACGACATCTCCTCCTAAACCTATGGGTTAAAATCAACCAAACTAGGCAGAAATATTCCTTGGGTGGTCCCTTATGAAAATTGCTCAAATGGAAAGGATCCGTGCCATATCACGGGAAAAGGGGCCTTAATGACAAATTTCTTGTTTTCACTCTAGAAGCCACAAATACGGTCCAATCTTCATGAAACTTGGTCAGAATGTTTGTTAGGTCATGAGGATGAAGTCTATTGAAAATGGAAAGGATCCGTGCCATTTCACAGAAAAAGCTGCCTTAATGACAATTTTGTCAACAATATCTTTAAACGACAACTCCTCCTAAACTTATGGGTCAAAATCAACCAAACTTGGCAGAAATATTCCTTGGGTGGTCCCTTATGAAAATTGCTCAAATGGAAAGGATCCGTGCCATATCACTGTAAAAGGGGCCTTAATGACAAATTTCTTGTTTAGACTCTAGAAGCCACAAATATGGTCCAATTTTCATGAAACTTGGTCAGAATGTTTGTTAGGTTATGAGGATGGAGTCTATTGAAAATGGGAAGGATCCATGCCATATCACAGGAAAAGGAATCTTAATGACAATTTTTTGTTTACTCTTTAGAAGCCACAAATATGGTCCAAACATCATGAAACTTTGTCAGAATGTTTGTTATGTCATGAGGATGAACTCATTTGAAAATGGGAAGTATATGTGCCATATCACGGGAAAAGGGGCCTTAATGACAATTTTCTCGTAAGAGCTCCAAACGCCACAAATATAGTCCAATCTTCATAAAACTTGATCAAAATGTTTGCCAGGTCACAAGAATGAACTCTGATGAAAATGGGAAGGTTCATGCCATATCATAGGAAATGGAGTCTTAATGATAATTTACTTGAAATATCAGGTGAGCGATTTAGGGCCCTCAGGGTCCTCTTGTTTGATCTATTGGAAACAAAGTATTTTTTGTGAGGGTGTCAGTGAAAAGTTACTTTACATAAAAGTTCTTCTGTTGTAAAATTTCAATATTCACAAAATCAATATTTGAAAGTAGTGAACTCTAAAAGGCTGAAATCTTTAAAAATGTATGTCAAGAATAAGTTCTTATGACCTCTGATAGACGTCTACAATCAATATAGGAGTTATAGTAATTAATTTCTTGGTAGAACAGTCAATATTAAGTACCGTATTTATTCTAATAATCGCCCGGGCGATTATTAGAATAGTCATGATCGACGCAGTTGGGGGTTGGCGATTATTGGAGGTACTCTGTCGGGCAATAACCAAAACTTCCTATGTTCGGACCTACAATGTCCCTAAAATGTGACAATGTTGTACGTATTTAGTAAATACAAAATAAATTTCCAAAATTGAGGTACAGAGACGCATAATAATGATATTACTCAGACCTCGCAGTTTGCTCATTGTCACCGTTTTTCAATAAACAGAGCCATACGCTGCTTTACAAAACATCGCTATGAAACCAAGTGATTCTCGCGAATGTATTGATATTCTACTATAAATAATGGAATAAATTGAAAGTTAATTGATCATTATGTAGATCTGATACGGTGCCCGAAAAAACTGTCGACTTTGGCAAGTAATAACGCCGACGATCTTGCTGTTCTGTTTAGGTTTTGAATTCTATTCAATTGAACAAGAAACTTATGCCAGACAATCGTATTTTAATATCAATTATTTTACAAATCTTTATTCTTTTTTTATGACTGCCTAACACAGATTTCGGGCATAGAAGAGAGATTTTGGACGAAGAAGACTGAAATTACTTGATAATGCTTGTTTGGAGTGTTCGATAATTGATTCTCTAGTTACAGAAAATAGTGTTATTCTTCAATTTCGTAGATAAGAAAATACCGCATATGGCTGTCATGATTCCAAAGGATTGTAACTACAGCCGATCATAGCTGTTGCACGCACTCATTTTAATATACACTTCGCATTTCAATTGTAACCTATTGTTTTATTCTTATAAATTTTGCGCCAAATAAGAAGAAAGAAAAATAAAAAGCCGTAATAGGAAATTGTCGTATCGCCTACCTGTTGCAAAAATAAAATTAAGTATCCCGTATTCCTCAATTTTAAAATCCACAACAAAGTCACAAAGAGACGGCTAAATAATATCTTTTAAAGGGTTTGGCATCTACCGAGACAAGCCTTAGGCGCGTGCAAGCTCTGGATACACTTCCAAAAATAGCCGTCGGCGTCTTTGATCATCTGTTCACCCTCTGTGTGAAATAAACTGTTCCGCGTCCTTTACCTCGTTGCGAGACAAAAATATGTATTTAATTTGCCTTTATTGGCCAGATTGCTACTCGGATTTAATTTCGGATTATTGAAACAAAAATCATTGAATATTGGTAAATTCTTTTTATTCAATTGTTTCTTAAGAGCCTCGTAATTTTCGATAAAAAGAGAGTAACCATGTTTTGGACAAAATTTATTCATTTTTCCGTCAGTGGGAGCTGAAAACGTCTATGCGACGTCTGACCGGTAATCATGCACGCATTCTTTCTCTGACATCGGATTCAGAAAATATTTTTGATAATAAGTCTTTAAGATAAGTCATAGAATCTAAATAGAAGTTATTCAAATCTGCGTAAATTACGCAGTCACGACCATCGCAAACAAAAGGATCACAGGCATTTCCCGATCTTCAATAAATCTCATAAACAAAACCCAGTTCACCAAATATTCGAATCACGAATTCTACGGAGTTTTTTTGTATTTGTCGTAGGTGTTGCATAGGTTTTTAAAGTATTTGTTGGAATAATTGTGAAGTTTACATTCTAGCAATTTTTCTCAAATTGGGGGATGGGCAATTATTACAGACGTCCATTTTTTCCGAAAATCGATCGAAAAATGGCCGATTTTTAGGGGTATTTTGGGGGATGGGCGATTATTAGAATAAATACGGTATATCCTTCATCAACTTCATAAATAAATCGCAATTTTATTTAGGGATTTATTTTACAAAAATATATGTGTTAAGGTGTAAATTTACAAGACAACGGTCGCAAACTGTTGAAATTTATAAGTTCAATGTGTGAACTTAAAGAAAAGTTTTGTGAAATTGATTGACCATATAACCTGGTTTGTTGACAACCAAAAGATTGTAAATACAGCTTTCCTGTGGCAAACACATGTTAAACAGGCCTTCACATGTAAATTTACCATATCATGTTTTGTTTCGCAGCTTTCACAGGTAATAACAATCCGCGATTTTAAAAAGCCGCTGAAAAGCCTGATATTACAAAAACGGGAACATTAAGCAGCGAACTTTTCTAGGTTTACAGAGTAAGCTATTTATAGATGACTGCTCTGTGTTCAGTATGCCAAGACATATGTGGTAGGCCTTGTGCAAAACAGTTGTAACTGCCTATATTATTTATAGGCAGATACACCTATTTGATGGTTAGCCATCGATGTTAACTTAAAGTAGTGGACATACCAAATGAGGTGCAATGCGTTAAATATTTCATGAGTGCTTTAATTCTGAACAAAGGGCTGGGTTACTAGATTCAGTATTGTTTTCTTTTTAGCTCGCCTAGGACGAAAGTCTCTGAAGAGCTATTGTCATACCCTCGAATGTCGGCGTCAGCATCGGCGTCAGCGTCCGCATTAGGTTAAAGTTTTTTATTTCTATCAATATTTATCCTAGAGGCTCTATTTTTTACAGAAACACTCATTAGGGCATAGGCTTTCATTTGAGACAAACATCCATGTCAAAATGACCTTTAGACTGTGACCTTGACCCTTTCAAAAAAACTTTAACCAAAATCTTTAACCAAAAAAACTTTAACCTTGCTAATATTTTCTGTAAGCTTTAAACTAGAGACATCATTACTTCATATGCACACTCATTAGGTGATAGGCTTTAACCATAGACAAAAGTCCTTGACAATTTGACCTTGACCCTTTTTGGACTTAGAAAAACTTTAACCAAAAAACTTTAACCAAAAACTTTAACCTTGCATATATTTTTTAGCTCACCTGAGCACGAAGTGCTCAAGGGAGCTATTGTGATCGATCGTTGTCCGGCGTCCGTCTGTCCATCTGTCTGTCTGTCCGTCAACGACATCTCCTCCTAAACTTATGGGTCAAAATCAACCAAACTTGGCAGAAATATTCCTTGGGTGGTCCCTTATGAAAATTGCTCAAATGGAAAGGATCAGTGCCATATCATGGGAAAAGGGGTCTTAATGACATTTTTTTTGTTTACTCTCTAGGAGCCACAAATATGGTCCAATCTTCATGAAACTTGGTCAGAATGTTTGTTATGTCATGAGGATGAAGTCTATTGAAAATGGGAAGGATCTGTCCCATATCACAGGAAAAGGGTCCTTAATGACAATTTTGTCAACAATTTCTTTAAACGACATCTCCTCCTTAACTTATGGGTCAAAATCAACCAAATTTGGCAGAAATATTCCTTGGGTGGTCCCTTATGAAAATTGCTCAAATGGAAAGGATCCATGCCAAATCACGGGAAAAGGGGCCTTAATGACAAATTTCTTGTTTACACTCTAGAAGCCACAAATATGGTCCAATCTTCATGAAACTTGGTCAGAATGTTTGTTAAGTCATGAGGATGAAGTCTATTGAAAAATGGGAAGGATCCGTGCCATATCACAGAAAAAGGGGCCTTAATGACAATTTTGTCAACAATTTCTTTAACCCTTTCCCAAACAAGACCTGGTTTTGACGTCCTCAAGAGAAAAGGCTGTGGAAAACATTGAGGCAAAAGAAGAAAGTGCTGGTGACCAGCACTTTCTCCTTTTGCCTCAATATTTACTGGGCTATAACATATATATTTTCTCCCCTTGATATGAATTATTTTGTCATCTGCAATACCTTTTGAATTGGACCAACTTAAAATTTTGTCGTTTGGGAAAGGGTTAAACAACATCTTCTCCTAAACTTATGGGTCAAAGTCAATCAAACTTGGCAGAAATATTCCTTGGGTGGTCCCTTATGAAAATTGCTCAAATGGAAAGGATCTGTGCAATATCACGGAAAAGGGGCTTTAATGACAAATTTCTTGTTTACAATCTAGAAGCCACAAATATGGTCCAATCTTCATGAAAACTTGGTCAGAATGTTTGTTAGGTCATGAGGATGAAGCCTATTGAAAATGGGAAGGATCCATGCCATATCACGGGAAAAGGGGCCTTAATGACAATTTTGTCAACAATTTCTTTAAACAACTTCTTCTCCTAAACTTTAGGGTCAAAATCAACCAAACTTGGCAGAAATATTTCTTGGGTGGTCCCTTGTAAAATTGCTAAATTAGAATGGATCGGTGACATATCAAGGAAAAAGGGGCCTTAATGACAAATTTCTTGTTTACACTCTAGAAGCCACAAATATGGAATTTCATGAAACTTGGTCAGAATGTTTGTTAGGTCATGAGGATGAAGTCTATTGAAAATGGGAAGGATCAGTGCCATATCATGGGAAAAGGGGTCTTAATGACAATTTTTTTTTTTTTTACTCTCTAGAAGCCACAAATATAGTCCAATCATCATGAAACTTTGTCAGAATGTTTGTTAGGTCATGAGGATGAACTCATTTGAAAATGGGAAGTATCCGTGCCATATCATGGGAAAAGGGGCCTTAATGACAATTTTCTCATAAGAGCTCCAAACGCCACAAATTTAGTCCAATCTTCATGAAACTTGATCAAAATGTTTGCCAGGTCACAAGAACGAACTCTGTTGAAAATGGGAAGGTTCATGCCATATCATAGGAAATGGAGTCTTGATGATAATTTACTTGAAATATCAGGTGAGCGATTTAGGGCCCTCAGGGTCCTCTTTTTTAATGCTCTTACCTAGGGACATCATAGCTTCATATATATACTCACCAGGTGATAGGCTTTCACCAGAGACCAAGGTCCTTCACAATTTGACCTTGACCTTTACAATTTGTGGACTTTAAGAAAAAATTTTATCTGAAAACTTTAACCAAAAACTTTAACCTTGCTTATCATTTTCTGAATGCTTTAACCTAGGGACATCATTACTTCATAAACATACTCATTAGGTGATAGGCTTTTGTGAGCGATCAAGGTCCTTGATAATTTGACCTTGACCTTTTACCGAAATTCTTTTACCAAAAACTTTAACCTTGCTTATATTTTCTGAATGCTTTAACCTAGGGACATCATTACTTCATATACATAGTCACCAGATGAAAGGCTTTCACCAGAAACCAAGGGTCTTGACAATTTGACCTTGACCATGACCTTTTATGGACTTGGAAAAATTAAACTGAAAAACTTTAACCAAAAATTTAACCTTGCTTATATTTTCTAAATGCTTTACTCAGGGACATTATTACTTCATACACATACTCACTAGGTGATAGGCTTCTACAGAGACCAAGGTCCTTCACAATTTGACCTTGATCTTGACCTTTTGTGGACTTAGAAAAATTTTCAAGAAAAACTTCATTTTTGATACAAAGAAATTCCATTGGTAACCTCATCTTCTTGTAGGCTTTCACTTTACCCTAACCTTATACATGCAATTAAAACAAAAAAGTTTTTATATTTCTTAATTACTACTCAAACAGATATATATTAGATCATGGACTTTAACATTGAAAGAAACCACTGTGAACTTAGGTCTTCGGTCAAGCGCTGTTTGTGACAAGCAGCTGTTTGGGCGAGCTACATTTTCCGCGGACAACTCTTGTTATATATTCACTATGATTTTCTATAGCATTTACCTGGGTGGATGGGAAACCTGTGATATATCTAAACTGGAATGAGGATGAACCAAACAATGTGGGAAATGAAGATTGTGCCTCATTCATATGGAGTGGAAAATGGAATGACCTGCCCTGTGATAGGAACAATCACTTTGCTTGTAAAGTACCAAAAGGTAATTATAAATCTATTTACTGCATAAAATGTATGGTTTTGGGTCACTATAGGCTTAAGTTCAAACACAGAGAAATTTTGACATTAATGAATACTTTGGCATTCATGGGAAAAATGTGGGTTAATCTACAAATTCTTGTGCCATAAGTGCTTGGCTTTATTACAAAAATATTCTCCATCTGCAGAACACACTTTAATCAATTTCAGTGAGACTGATCTTGTCTTAATTTGCCTTTGAAATCTTTAAATATCATCTTTACCAAACCAGTAGGCCAATTTCAATCAAATTTGGCATAAATGTTCCTTAGGAAAACTTCCTCAAAACTGTTATTCCCCTACATTAATAAGATTGGGAGGGATATTGTTTCACTATTGTCTGTCTGTCTCTACCTGTCTGCAAAAATATCAAATACAGTCAAAACTGTCAATAGCGGCCACCCACTGGACGTGGCAAAATCGACCGCATACGGGAGTTGGTCACTAAACGGAAAATAGCCCCCCCCCTCCCCCACCCCCTGCTGGCGGCCGCTGAGACAAATGCTAATTGGTTAATATCATAACTCCATCGGATGGCACACCGAAAATTTAGTGTTCGTGTCAAAAAGATTCCATTCAAAATCAGCGATAGGAGACCAAAATAATTTAAATATTTCTTGAATGAGCAATTCATGATGTTTTGGTCATTCACGATCAATATGTTCTCACCTGGGGAATGTAAACAGTGTATGTATCCGAGCTGTATTTTGTCGCAGGGACAAGAAAAGAATTAAATAAACTCCATGTGAGAAAGATGATGTTTAAGATTTTGACACAGGTAATATTCCTGATTACTTAGATATATTATTATTCATGAGAAAAAGTGACAATTTCGAGTTCATTCCATGAAAGTATAAATGTGCTGGAGAGACGACATTTTTAATTGTTTATAGTTTTCATAGAAGTGAGAAGTGGGTTCCTGTGGATTTGGCGGCAATTTGTTTCAAGTGCGGGGGTGTAAACAAAGTTGTGTTTTCTGGTATGCTTGACAACGTTGGTTGACGCCATTTGGAAAATTCCCAGACATTTTCGACAAGTGGCGATTATACAAAAATACGGCAATTTTATTAATCTGTTGTTTATTTTTTCATCTGTATATCATTAAATTTTCCAAGAGAAAGTGATTTGTGATTCAAAGAAGAGGAAAGGTAAAACGGTTTTCTGAAAAAAAATAAATACTTCCAGAGCTGACGATTGCAGGGAAATTCCCTCCGAGATCAATCCGTCAAAAAGTCTTTCGATAGCTCGGACAAACAGCAATGTTTGATAGGCTTACTAATCGGAATAAATATAATCTGCTACCGTTATCAATCAACTAATATGCGGGCTGCTCAGACAACACAAATTAGACTTGTTGATTAGGTAAGCGTCACGATAAATGCATACGATAATCCAAACGCGTTATCGATTTTTCGTTAATCAGCGAGTCACCTGTCATTATTTGTTGACTCGCGTGACCACTTCAGGGTATATACAATGAGTGCAATCCAGACAATTAAAGGTGACTGCTGGCCACAAAGGACAGATTGCCGCTATTCACAGTAACTTTATAGAGTAAATTTGCGCGGGCAGACCTGAGCTGGCCACATACGGCAGTTTGGCCGCTATTCTCAGTTGACCCCTCACACAGTCTTGACTGTACTAAATACTTTTGGCTTATTCAAAATACATCTCATATTTGACATGAATTTGAAAATGAATCTTATTGATACACATCTGCAGATACCAAGGTCAAGCTAAGGTAATAAGGTGAATAATTGTCAAGGTCAGTGTTTTGAAAATATTGCTGTTTTGGGGGCATAAGTGTTTCACAAAAACATATAATAAATTGCAAACTACTTCTTTTACAAATAAATCATCACAGAACATAAAAAAGAATGTTCACTCACTTATAATTTTTATCGATTTTTACCCCAAAATCTATGTGCATTCTGGAGATATATAATCAGTTGATTGTGCAACATAAAATAATCTTTGCCCTCTGATAATAAGTTAAAATCATTGTTAATTTCAGGCAAACAAGTTACAACAACAACAACAAGTACAATTTCTACCACAGGGACAACTGCAAGTAGGTACCCTTTGTAACCCATTCCCACATGACCCTTTTTGATGCCCTTAAAAAAGCTGTTGGATATCATTGTGGAAAATGAAGAAATTGCTTGATTCAAGCAATTTCTTCATTTTTCCTTAATGTTTTCATCCCCTTGAAACTCATACCCTCACAATCACTCTTTTTTGTGACCTCCCTTTAAAGAAAATATCTTTTGAAAAAGTTGTGGAAAAATGAAAAAAAAAAAAATAATACAAGCATTTTATTTATTGGCCACAATGTTTTCATCCCTTTGAAACCCATTTCCTAACAATCTCTCTTTTTGACCACCCCCCTTAAAACCTTTGGAAAACATTTTTGAGAAGAGAAAAATTGCTATTTAGAAGTCCAGAGTTTTGTTGCATGTTTGCATTTTGCATACTTAAGATTTCATCATTATTGTTCCTGTATAATTCTTTTACAGATTTATGTGATGGTGACTGGGTATTTTATGGGGGATATTGTTACCTGTTTATTGAGAGAGCCAATTGGCACGAGGCAAAGCAGAATTGTCTGGATCTACACAGTCATCTTGTTAGTATTCATTCATCCCAGGAACAGGGCTATGTCAATGAAATGGTAAGTGTGATACTTGAAGAATAGAATGTTGCTCCGACAGCTTACCTTATCCAAGATAAAATTTATTTCAAATAAATGTTTATTTTTAGCTTAGCTCTTTTCAGAGAAAACCCAAAGTACTGCTTAAGCCTTCGTGTCATTGTCGTCGTCGTGCAAAAACTTTGTGACATTTTGTGATATCTCTGGTTCTACTGAAGGCATTCACTTGAAACTTAGCACACATGTTCACCATCAAAAGAGAAACCAAACTATCAAGGAGGTTAACTCTAGATGCATTTTGTGCAAATCATGCCCCTTTTTTGACAGATTTTTTTTCCACCATCCAGCACTCAACAACCAAGTGTAGGCACCCGTAGGAGGTGCTCTTGTTGAGACTCTTCGATCTCGTCCAAGTTTTTCCCTCAAAAGTTAGGTGGAAAGCGGATAGAACATCTGACCGTACATCTGTGCATGCTGAGCTTAGTCTATATTGTCTGCAAAAACTAAGTGTGTAACCAAGTTGTGTACAAGGGGTGTTTGTACTGCCTTGATGTACAAGCTAGCGTTTATAGCAATGTTGTAGAGCACTCGCTATAGGAAAGAGAGGCCCCAGGTTCAAATCCTGACCGAGTAAAATATTTATCAGCGGGTTACTTTTTGCACCCACCGTAAATAACCCACATGAGGTTGAGGTTATGTGCTATGGTAGTTGATAATGTTGAATTAACAGAGGATATTGAATGAGTGGTCATTGAATACCGAATTTATTAAACAAGTCATTATAAACAGATCAAAATGAGGCTAGGCTGAGTTTTATCTGTCTAAGATGACAAGTTTAATAAATTTGGTATTCTATGAGCACAAATTTTATTTTCTATTTATAATATGACCCGAATTTTTGCCTGATTTTTGCCTTAGGTCAATTTTGTTTTTCGCAGCGTCATTCTCAGTTATATTTGTGAAATCATATAAACCCACATGCAAAATGACGCGCTTTCATGGATGCGCCAGTATTGATTCCTGAGGTCTATTCCGTAGAATCGCTGAGGGTTCCTGATTGAGCACAGATCATGACTGACATTGGATCATATTATCAAGGGATGTTATTGTCGTTTCAGATCAAAGATGCTGATGATGTAGTTTGGTCAGGATTCAATGATTTAGATGTTGATGGAGTTTTCAAGTAAGCTCAATACTTCACAGTCAATTTTGAAGTAAACACAATTATGTCGCAATCTTTATTACTTTTTGGTGGTTTATCAAGAGATGACAGTAGATTATCACTTGATTACTTTACCACCATACCAGTGAAATTATCATAAACTTATACCCTGCTCTCATTCATTTCACTATTTGATGCTATCTGAGCACAGTTTAATAAACAAATAGAGGATAATCGTTTTTTTTCAGTGTCAGATCGATTTATATTCATTGTGTGAACAACAAAAGCTATATTTTCACATGTAGCTTTTGTTGTTCACAAAATGAAATATCAATTGATCTTACTCTAAAAACAAACAATTATTCTATTTCTATTCTTTGCTGTGAGATTATCAAGTTTTAACATACCTATATTTCTCGATTAACCATTGAAAAGCATGACATCATGAAGCTGTTGTCTAGTAATCACAAGTCATGCTAAATGAAGCATTTAAAAAAAAATTGGTACCAATATCTTCTCATTTTGTCTCACTTTCGCATTAAAGAAACAGAATGTGTATTGTGATCACCTGGTTTTTATCCCCCGCCATTTTCGGCGAGGGGATATAGTAATAGTCTCTGTCTGTCATTCCGTCACTAAACTTATCTGGAGCATATCTCCTACAGTATAATAGCTATCAACTTGAAACTTTATTGGTGGATAATTTGCATGGAGAAATGCAGTGCATAAGAACTTCAACTCTTGCTTGCATAATTCTGGAGTTATTGCCCTTTGTTAATTTTGATACTTAGATTTTGTCTGTAGCATATCTCCTAAAGTATAAAAGCTATCAACTTGAAACTTTATGGGTGGATAGATCTTATGGAGGAAAAGTGCAGTGTACATGAACTATAACTCTTGCTTGCATAATTTTCCATTTTTCGCATTAAAGAAACAGACTAATCATATGTTTTTCCAGTAAGGTCTTTTGATATCTTATTCTGTGAACAACAAAAGCTATTTTTTAGCTCACCTGAGCACAAAGTGCTCAAGATGAGCTTTTGTGGTATTGTGCTTACTGTTGTCAATCATCCGTTGTTAGCTTTTACCCTGTGTACACTCTAGAGGCCATATTTTTGGTCAAACATCTTGAAACTTTGTAAAATGTATGCCTCCCTGAAATCTGGGTCAAGTTCGAAATTGAGTCGTGTGGAGTCAAAAAAAGATCATGGGGTCAAACTTTAGAAAAACCTTTTGTGCACTGTAGAGGCCACATTTTTATCTAAAATATCTTGAAACTGGGTCAGAATGTTTGTCTCCATAAAATCTCTGTCAAGTTAGAAATTGGGTCAAGTGGGTTCAAAAATGTGGTCATGAGGTCAAATCTTTCTGAAACCTTGTGTGCAATCTAGAGGCCATATCTTTGACTCAAATGATTTGAAACTTGGTCAGAATGTTTGGCCCTATTAAGTCTAGATCAAGTTTGTAATTGGGTCAAGTGGAGTCAAAAATGAGGTCAAGTTCATGAAAATTCTTGCGGCACTCTTGGATTGAATATTCTGCATCTTTGTCAGAACTTTTGTCTTGAAATCTTATACAAGTTTGAAATAGGATTAAAAACTGGGACACTTCCTCAAGTTTCAAAAAATGTATTTTTTCAGTACTTAGGACAACCAATTTGACTCTTGAAAATGTTTGTATCTGTGATATCGTTGGTTTTTTTTAAGTTTTTAGGGTTTTTTTTCAATCATGAGTTTCAAATAAGTAGTATTGACAGATTGTCGCCTTTGTCAACTATATGCCTCAGGTGAGTGCTTAAAGGCCAATGGCCCTCTTGTTCACTCAATGCAATATTTATTGATCCTACGGTGAAACAAATGATTATCCTCTATACAAGCTCCATGGAAAATTAGAGGCAGTGTAATGTTCACTTTTTAAGTCATTCTGAAATTGAAATTCCTCAGGGAAATGTTTCATTCTGAAATCCTTATAACTACTTACTACTTGACATGAATTTGCCATATTAACATCTTCTGAAAATCTTGTTTAAGGTAGTGACACTGTAATAGTTTCGCTATGTTTTTGAAGTAATGAACTTTCACAATGTTGACTGAGGTTTTCTAATGAAAATCATTAGGAAACCTCAGTTAACACTGTTAAAGTTCATTACTGCCAAAATGTTGTTGAACTATTACAGATCCATTACCTTTAGAGGGAAAGATATAAAACATCATATTTCACTATGTTATAGATGGACAGATGGGTCTGCCACAGATTTTTCTAACTGGTATCCAGGGCAACCAAATGATGGAGGTGGAGGAGAAAAATGTGTGGCCATGTATTCTGTACATGATGGTGAGACAATTGAAATTCTTTGATTATTTCTGGTAGATAATCAAGCTTTCTTCGTAGATTATTATTTGATAATTTCACTGTTAGCCTGGTGAAATTACCAAAATGGTAAACTTATTATTTTGATACATTTATCTAGCATTTGGTTCTATCGCAATATCAGACTCAGCAGGGCCCATTGTTTTTATGTGATGAGGAATGAAATCTTTTCCAAATTATTGGCTTTAAGACAATTTATCCTATTTTTATATGCCTGTCAAAAGGCATGACATATTATGTGATCACTTGTACTGTCTGGCAGACAGGCGGTATCCACTTCTTTGTCTCTGTAACAGTTTGACTTGAAAGTTTGGTGTTTTGTTCCTCTCTCTTTTACAAAGAACAGTATGCCAGAACTGTTACTCTACCTTGCTTAAATTTTTAGTTATTTACCGTCATTGTTTATCATTCTTGGACATCCAGCAGTGTAACAGCCGTATCCTGTGACAATTTTCCACCTTGTTTTCACATAGTGTCTTTTTTGTCAGCATTAAAGTAATAAAATGATAGTTTGTTTGTCTTATGAAATTGATATTCCATGGATTCAGTGAACAACAAAAAATTTAAGAAAGCATTCAGGTGATACATCATGCAAAATAGGGGCCTCCTTGGAAATCCCTAAAATATATATTATGTGACCAGTCATGCAAAAAAGGATTGTCCAGGGCGTTTGATAAGGATTTACCCTGGTCAGACTGCGCTAACTGCCAAGACTGACCAGGTTCAAAACTCTTTGATTTTGACTATGCTATGATCTAGAATGATTATTCTACTATTCCATATGATTGTTTTTGAAATGCCACTTCTGAATGATATATGCTGGAACCTATCAAATTTTCATTTGTTAATTTTGTAGACTTTCCAGATAGTCCCTTTTCGTGTGATGGGTCACATATTTATACCATAGAACAGTTCCCATGTAGGTCAACCAGAGGCCACATTTTAAGATCTTTATACTTGAAAGTGAAATGGTGATTCTTAAAAAATTGTTACCCTAATCAACCTGTGCTATTGGTGTAGTTGATCAGTCATCCCCAAGGTTCAACACTTTGAACACCATCCAGATTGTCCCTTTTGTAATGGTGGGTCACATATGTAAGAAAATGTCTGTGTTTTATAATTTGTAGGTCAGTGGCATGACTACCCTTGCCGTGATGAGAAATATGGACTCTGCAAACGACCCCAAGGGCCCCTTGTGACAGGAAGTACTGCCCCTCCAACACCTAGACCAGGGGGCTGTCCTTTAGACTTTACAGCATTTGGTAATCACTTTATCATGCACCTTATGTTCCTTTAACAATGTGAACATTAATCAATGGCTCAGCTTGAAACAGTTGTAACTGCCTATATGTTTATAGGCAGTTACAAATGTTTTGGGCTAAGTCATCATTTTATGAAACAACTTGCTGCCTTATATCTAACCCAGTGTTTAATGGAATACATTTATCTAGTTTCTGTCTAAATTCTTAGATTTAAGAATAACAAAAGACATATTTTCACTTGTGAATTAGCTTTTGTTGGACAGGTGAATCAATCTTACACTGAAACAAGCAATTATCTCCTTTGTTAATACTGAAAGTATACTATAGAGCGTGCCTATTGAAACTAACTGAACAATCATATCATATTCCGGGGACTGGAGCACCAATCAATTGGTTCCTGATCTTTCTTGCACCAATACTACCATAACACTCTTTCCTAGCCTTCAGCTGCTATTTCACTAAGTCTTTACACTATCCCCCATTGGTGGGAGATAAATTTCAGAATACATATGTGCCCCATCCATGAAATGAAAGCATGAAACCAGTCCTTCTTTCAGGATCACAAAACTATGCAAACAGTTTTCCAATTATACCCCGCTTTGCATGTGCACCTGCGTGCAAAGCGGGGTATGATTAGAAAACTGTTTGTACCATTTTGTGATCCTGAATGCAGGGCAAGTTTGATGATTTGGAGTCTTGTTAGATACTTAACTGGAAATAAAATTTCAGGAAATTCTTTCAGGAAATAAATGTTATATGGTTGGTGGTAAGAATGGACAGAATTTGAAGACATGGGAAGAAGCTAATCAACTGTGTATTAGTAAAAAGGCTTCTCTCACCAGTATACACTCTGCTGCTGAAAATGGTAATTGTTTACTCTTTTCAAGCTGAATAACATATTTGGTAAAGTGGCATTAAGTCATAACCCTGAAGGCAGTTGATGCACTTATTGGTAAAAAATTTAAATTGAAAATCTTATTTTAGACTTTTTGGCTTGAAAAAGAAAATTAGGTTGTATTGACTATGTTCAGGCTGCCAAAGTAGGAATATTCCATGTTTAGCATGATAAGGATTAAGATTAATTTTAAACAAATTGCGAATTCTTTATTGATATCTGGCTCTAGATTTTACCAAAGTTATAAAGAAGATAGCAGGAAGTGTAGGCCAAGATCAGAGTGCATGTTATTGTAAACAAATGGCCTTTTATTTAAATACAATTTATCCAAATACTCCCCAGAGCCTCTTGAAAAATCAGTATTACTTAGACCAAATACTAAACAAAAAAATGTTTTCTTTTTTCAGGATTTATCACATCCCTCCTATTTGATGCCAGTGTTAAAGGATTTTGGATTGGTTTTAATGACCTCATGAGGAAGAACGGACAATTTGATTGGTCAGATAATTCGGAAGTGGATTTTACTAGCTGGGCTGAAAATGAACCCTCATCTAGTGCTTACTACTATTACGAAAGGGTGAGATTTTTAGCTGAACCCTGGAATAATCCTTCTTTGGCAGGAGGTATACACAAAGATCAGCCTGCACACATGTGCAGTCTGATCTTAGACTGTATCACCTGATTTCCCTTTTTAAACCACAAGTATTTAGATATTATATTTTCAAGATAAATAATGACCCACAATTAGGGAATCCAGTGCTCTTGGCACTTTGATTTTATTTGCAATTTTGCAAAGGCTTTATTATGCCCCTGTATAGACAGATTAGGGCATATTGTTTTTACCTTGTCTGTTTGTTTGTTTGTCTGAAAAAACAACTTTACCATAAGTTTTGATTGGTGAGTGAAAGATCTTTCATATTTCACATGAGTATTGCTTGGGATAAGATCTTTCTGTTGGTACCATTTTCAAGGTCACCTGTCAAGGTGAATGTCATTTCTTTTCAAGGTCAAGTATGTGTTACTTTAGTATTGAATAGATAACAGTATTAAAATAATGATTGCTGTTGATTAGGGTATCTTATATGACCTACGTCCGATTACAATATTTTATAATATGACCTACGTCCCAGGAGTGAAATAACCCTGTTAAATATTTGTTATATTACACGGGTGTTATAACACTAGTGGAATAACTATGCAAATGAGCTCATAGTGTATAGAAACGATATTTTGTAATCATGAAAATGTCATCATTATTGATATATTGTGACGTCAGTTTTGAACCATGTTATAAGTTTCATAGAAAATTGAAATGTTGAATTTGAAGAATTTCGACCATTTTTCACAAAAATTAGGGTTATATTAAATATACAGGAAAGACTTGGTTTGCCCAACTGTGTAGTTTGTTAAATAAAGACATTATTATCATTTATTCTCATAGAAAACAGAATTTATTAAACTTGTCATCTATAAACAAATTTATGACTTGTTTAATAAATTTGGTATTCCATGACCACTCAATCAATATCCCCTATTAAAATAGGTTTTTGAAGAACTTCACACCATTCAGAGGCATCTTTGTTGATGGTATGTATAGTTACTACTATGCTTGGTCACTGAAAAAGGGGGTATTTGTTTAAGTTTTCCCTTGGCAGCATATATTGTATACCTGGCACTCTTGTGCTTTTATTTCTCCAGGAGCTATGTGTAGAAATGTATGGTAAAGATGATGTTGGATTATGGAATGATGCTCAGTGTATATCAAGTAAAGGCTACATTTGCTCAATGTACAAAAGTAAGCTAACATTTCAAACTATTGTCATCAATTTGATGTTTTTATTGATAAATCAGTTCCTAGCATTACCTTATTTTATCTGCAATCTTTAGATGAACTAATATTCATAAACAATTTTAATCTTGGTTTGCACAATTCAATGGGTAAGTGCCAAACCTTAAGAGCCTTTAAATTTATATGCACTGATGACAGTCTTGCACTGACAAATTTAAGTGACCTGCATTTGATATTAGTCCTGGATTCAGAATGCAAAATGATGTAATATGTTGGCAAATTATACCCTACTTTGCACATATGCTTGCATGCATAAAGGGGAATAATTTGTAAACAGTTTGCAACATCTTGTCATCCTGAACACAGAGCAGGCTTTTTATCAATTCATTGAACTGAAATAGGGTTTTTCTATTAAAAACGTTAGGGAAGGGTTTCTTAAAGCACAAGAGCTCTAAAAAGAGGAGGTACAGTAAGATAGAATGGATTACGATGGCAAAATGGATTTTTAATAAATTAATAAATTTGAAACTAAAATCAACCATTCTAACTCCAACAATTAATCTTAATCTTATCCTTCTGAATTTGAATTTGCTTTTAACCAGATTTTCAAAATTTAAGGACATTAATTTCAACTAGAATTGATTAAGTTTTCCCAACATTGATCAATTAGAAAGCATGGTTAGCATAGGCTAAGACCAGCCTTCATATCTGTGAATGTTGATCTTAGTCTACCGCGTATGCCACAGCTTTGTGTACAGCAGGAATAAGTTGTGAACAGTGTTACAAGGAGAAATCGAGAGATTGGTGCAGCACTATTGTAAGTGCCTATATGTCTATAGGCACTTACAATAGTGTTGCACTGACCCCTCGAAATGGATTGCTGGTCATGAACCTTGACCTTTGGCATGCTAGACTATCTATAGTATTTAAATTTAATTCGTCTGTAAATATATAATACATACTTAGTGTATTGTATGAAAAATGTATCTAACAAGGTTGGGAGAATTGAAAATTGTTGAGGCTCTGCCTAGACAATTATTAATTCTCACAACCGAGTTAGATTTTTTTTTCATACAAAACACTAAGTATGTATTAAATTTATCTTATTATCTCTATTTGTCCTCTTTTCATTAATGTTTCTAACTTAAATGCAAGTTTCTAAAAATGACCGCATTATATAATTGTTCTAAAAATTACTATGTGATATCATATGGGTTGTTATCACATGGATATTTGTATAGTTATAAGATAAAATTATATATCAAGGGGGTAAGTGCAACATTATTGTAAGTGCCTATATATCTATAGGTACTTACAACAGTCTTGCACTGACCCCTCAATATTATTGTCTTGTACAAACAGTAGCTCTCAGGTGGGTGATCTAAATGTTATAACTACAGTCCATAGCTCCAACATTTAAGATACACACTTTGGGAAATATTTTACAGTGATTGTCTAAAGCCACAATGGTCAGCATTTCTTTTCTTGTTTAAATCAGCAGCATTCATAGCGCAAGTGGTAGTGCGTCAGACTATCAATCTAGATGTCCCTGGTTCGCTCCCTGCCGGCCTCACTCATCCTTTCCGACTATTTGCCTTGTGGCAATGGGTTGATAATCGTTGACCTATGTTAAAATGCAGCAGTTGGCAAGGAAAGGATGTGATTGTAGTCCCGTTTAGAGAAATACCAGGAATCCATTGTTAGGTGCTCCAGTCTCCGTGATATAACTGAAAGAGTGTCTAAAGCTTTGTAAAAACCCATTCAAACAAAACAAACTTGCACTGACCCCTCGATGATATTGTCTTGCACAGTCCATAGCTCCAACGTTTAAGATACACACTTTGGGAAATATTTTACAGTGATTGTGGAAGGCGACAGTGTTCAGCATTTCTTTTCTTGTTTAAATCAGCCCCCGTCATAGCCCAAGTGGTAGTGAGTCGGACTGTCAATCAAAGGTCCCGGGTTTGATCGCAGACGGGGGAACTCATTCTTTCCCACTATTTGTCTCTCACCAATGGGTTGATAATCATAGACCTATGTAAGATAGTAGCTGGAGGCTAGGGAAGGATGTGATGGTAGTACTGGTGAGAGAAATACTAGGAATCCATTGTAAGGTGCTCCAGTCACCGTGATATAACTGAAAGATTTCTAAAGCTGGGTAAAAGCCCATTCAAACAAAACAAACTAGCACTGACCCCTCAATATTATTGTCTTGCACAGTCCATAGCTCCGACATTTAAGATACACACTTTGGGAAATATTTTACAGTGATTGTGGAAGGCGACAGTGTTCAGCATTTCTTTTCTTGTATAAATCAATGAATAAATTGGTCAATATAGTTAATTTTGTCAGCGTAAGAGATTAGTCAGTAGATCATATTGACATGTTTTGACATGATCATACAGGTGTAGATTATCCTATGAAAGTTGGAAATGAGTGTCCAGAAGGCTATCAATTTTACAATGATCACTGCTACAAGGGACTTCCAGAAGCATCCTCCTTTGATGCATGCCAGGCGCAGTGCGTCAAAGATGGCGGCCATCTTGTTTCTGTTGGGAGTGTTTATGAGAAGGCCTTTCTAGAGTCGCTTTTTGGTCAGAGTATTGGAAATATCTGGGTTGGAATGGTAAGGACTTAGTTTTTAAAACCAGTCTCTGATTATCAAATCCTTGTGGCTTTGGCAGGAGGTGTAGACAAAATGCAGCCTGCACATATGTGTAGTCTAATCTTAGTCTCTACCACCTGACTTTCTATTTTAAACCCAAAAATTTCGAAAAAGATTAAATAAACAGGAATCAAAATCAGTGCTTTTAGCACATTGATGTAATTGCAGTGTTTTCCCAAGGCTTTTACTCTGCGTGACAAGGGTTTATTGAATTGAAACTTGATCAAGTGTTAGGGTGTTAGCCTGACTTGTTTCTAGTTACATCCAATAGTTCCATAAGAAATGTCTGAAAAAAGCATATTACATACTACATATGACTTGATAATATAAGATCACAAGAATTGAAGATATTAATTTCCATCAAATATGAGAGTTAAATCTAATCCCTTTTTCATGTAATTATTTTTTATGCCCGCACATGGGGGCATAAAAATGCCCCCACATGAGGACATATTGTGTTTTTCAGGTTTGTTTGTTTGTATTCCCCCAAAAAGCTTTAACATTGACTTTTGATTGGCTAGTGATAAAGCCACTACAACGGGCGTACCTTGTGACAAATTGCCACTTTGTTTATTTTTCAGAAATTACATAGATATGGTGAGGACCAATGGAATAACGGAGAACCCCAAACATTATCAGACCTAGAGACTGTTCTAGCTAATAACTCTGTGGGATGTGTAAGCTTGGAACCAGACACTGGTACCTGGAGTATACAAGATTGTCATAGAAGTCTCTTTGGTGTCTGTGAATTCTCTACAGGTAATCACAACTCATTCACATTATATCATAATTAAATAGAGGATAATCGTTTGTTTCAGTGAAACTTAGTTTTATATTTCATTGAGTGAACAACAAAAGCTATATTCAAATATAGCTTTTGATGTTCACAAGTTGAAATATCCATCAATCTTCTCGAAAAACAAATGATATGGTGAAGACCAATGGAATAACGGAGAACCCCAGACATTGTCAGACCTAGAGACTGTTCTAGCCAATAACTCTGTAGGATGTGTAAGCTTGGAACCAGACACTGGTACCTGGAGTATACAAGATTGTCATAGAAGTCTCTTTGGTGTCTGTGAATTCTCTACAGGTAATCACAACTCATTCACATTATATCATGATTAAGGTAGTGTGTAATCATTTGTTTCAGTGTAAGATTGTTGTTCATGAAATATCAATTGATCTTTCTCTAAAAAAGAGAGAGAGAGAGAGAGATGATGATATGATTCTATTTCTGTAATGCAAAATATGAGACAAAATGTGAAATGTGATTTAGGACCAATTTTTTTAAAGCCAGTTATTTTGCATATGATTGCTATGCAGCATTCATGATGATGTCACTGATTGTGCTCTGCTCTGATAAAATCCAATAGGGTGAAATGTGCAAAGGAAAGGTATAAGTTTTTGATATTGAAACTTGTAAGCAGGTGAGTTAATCAAAGGATTGTCAACTGTTATTTCTCATAATTCACAAAAAAACATTGAATAAAGTTGGCCAAAATTGAAAGAAGCTACTCATGAAAGAGCAAAGAGGGTGAATAGAAGAAACCATCCTGTACGGCAGAAATCATTGTGGGAAATGAAGCAATTGTTTGTTTTGTTGTTATTATTATCAAATTATCATTATTGTTACTAATGTTTGAAAGTATTCAATTACTATACTACAAAATTTTGAATGGAATGTTTTACCAATTTAGATAACAAAATTAAGCAGTTCAAATTTCCATTCAAAAAGCCTACTTTTCTTGTCCAGTGAAATTTATACACTCTGCATAATGTTATGCAGGTTCTTAAGTGTTTTATATTATTTCTAAGATTTTTGGTACCTGTAAGGACAGATTTTTATTTACTCACCCCCAAGTATTGATTGGATTGTTTTGTTTTGACCATTTCCTATCTGTTTTTTTTAATGTAATTTTTTTTTGTGTGTAAGAACAAAACATTCACACTTCTAATTACATCAAATCTATCTAATATTCGGTGTTAATATTTTGCATCATAATAGATTTCATCAATAAACATTACATCAGGGGGCAATCAAAACCTTGAAACTCTAGCGAATTCAAGCTGTAGTAACAAGGTTTTGATCACCCAATAACAATAAGTAGATACACATTTACTATCAAAGCACAAGTTCATTTTACAAGTTCAAGGTCAGAACAAATTAATGTTGCTTTTGAAAAATAAGTCTTTCACAAAAACATCTTGCCCTGCATTCAGGATGAAAACGTTAGCAAAGCGCTTTCAAAATGATACCTTGCTTTGCACGTATGTGTACATGCAAAGCAGGGTATCATCTCAAAGCTTTCACAAAACATTTTTACATCCTGAACACAGGGTTGGTTTCTTTTTCAGTTAGAACCACCAGGATGACAACACCATTTGAAGAGAAAATCTGTAGCGACCGAGATCTATTTTTGTACGACGGAACATGCTACTTTGTCTCGACAGAAACCGTGTCTTTTGACATGGCTAATACTAGGTGTCAACAGAGAAATATGACTTTTGTTAGCATTCATAGCTATAGGGAAAGTAATGAACTCATCAACATGGTCAATGAAACAGCCATCAAGAGCAGGTCCAATGTGAAGAGGTTCTTTATTGGAATGTACTTTGAACCTAGAAGGGGTATGTAAATTTTATTAACCCTTGTCATGCTGATCCCCAAATATTCCTGCTTTGGCAGGAGGTATTGACAAACATCAGGCTGCACATATGTGCAGTCTGATTTTAGTCCATACAACCTGATTTTTCATTTTAAACCAGAAAAGTTTCGGAAATTATATTTTCAAATTCAAATGCTGACTCACAATTAGGAAATACAGAGCTTTCAGCACTTTAATTTATATATAATTTTGCCAAGGTTTTTATTCAGCATGACAAGGGTTGAGTTTGGAGAATTTTGTTTTAAAGTTGGGTGTCACCTTACAAATATAGACATAGCCATTTTACTTCAAGCCCTCCAAATTTTGGAAAAACTGGTAAAGGGGAGAACATTATACCCCAATGAAGTACAGAAGAATTTGATCTCTTCGCAATGACACAGAGGTACAGATAAGAGGGGGTAACTCCAATCTAAAATCTTTATTTTTCAATGAAACCCTATGATGTGGGTACTCATTGACTCATTGGAATTGTCTCATTGAGACAATTCCAATGAGTACCTATAAGATAGGGTTTAATCAAGAAATAGTGAAATATCTAAATTTAAATTCCAAAATACCCCCTCAAGATGCCTTGAGATCTGTAAACAATTGCTAAGAAAAATTGAATTTTCTCCAATCCATGTTTTCAGATACAATTCCAAAGTGGATTGACAAATCACAAGTCAGTTACCTCCGAATTATGCCAGAGTTTTATGAGATAGCAGCCAAGACCTTCTTTGCGGATTCTATTTGCTTTGCCCTTGATACAACCAATGAGAAAAATGATTGGGCAATGGCATCATGTGAACAACAAAATGGTTTTGTTTGTAAGATGAAAGCAGGTAAGAACTGAATGTCAGCCAAATCTAACAAATCATAGAATACAGTATACTGAACTAAAAAAACTTTTAGATATTTCTAAGTGATTCAAGGTTCAAACTGCTCATTTATGAATATTTGGTATGATAAATATCATCAATTCACATTTCCTGATCCATGAACTCTGGTAAATGCCATGTTGCAAAGTTCAATTACAATCTTTGCTGTTTGTGGACATTTGAGATAACATTATTGCACAAAATGTGCGTTTTTTAGTCATTATAGGCATTTGTTAACGGACAAAACCCAGGCATCGATGAGAGAAAACTAGGATAATTAAGTCAATTCATAAATTTGGCAAACAATGTCAGTATAAACAAAAGTGAGGATGCAATGCATAAGGCAATTCTCTGGCACATTTGATACTTTGGAGTTAGTTTTGAAGCTTTCCTATGAATTGTTTTGCAACCTCTGTTTGAATAATTACTATAGTATTTGTTTTAATGCAATGATAGCGTCAGTTCACTTTTTTTTCGAGTGTTAAAATTTGCAGAGACCCTCAAAATGCTTTAACGCCCAAGTGTGAAGAACTATTTTTCGGGTCTCTGCAAATGTTAACGCCCTCAAAAACACGAATTAACCCTATAATATTCATTAAGGAACACTATCATATGAAGTGAGAATAATCAACAGTTAGGCTTTTTAACAATTGGAAGGGCAACAACTCTGTCATTTAATGTGCACGAAGAAAAAATAGTTGTCTCTCTCTCTCTCTCAAAAAAAAACCCAACCTAATTTGATGATACCTCTTTAAAAGATAAGTATACATTGTTCAGACTTTGTAAATCTATCTCCCAATTTATTTCTTACTTAAAATGATCCATCTGTCTTTCCGTTCAAATTGAAATAATATTTTTATCTCTTCTATACTATTCATTATTTGATATTTCCATTAATAAATCGACGGCTCAGCGCGAAACAGTTGTAACTGCCTATATATATATATATATATATATATATATATATAGTTTATAGGCAGATACAACTGTTTCACACTGAGCCATCAAAATAGTAATTCAATTACGTTTAAAGATGCCCCACAGACAACAGTGACCACTACAACTTCTACAACTACAACCACCACTCCAACAACAACTACAACACCTACAACTACCATGACAACAACTACCATGACAACAAGTTCGACTACAGAGTCTACAACTACAACATTACCAATAAAACCTCGACCTAGAGTGAGGACAATAAGGGTTCTCAGAAAGGGTAATGTTGCAATAATATTCTGACTAGATAAAAGGGTTTATTGTATGCATTATTTAAATTGTAGTTTTTATATGCCAACTCGCAATAAGCTCTTTAACCCTTGTCATGCTGAATCGGGGATAACATATGTGCAGTCTGAAGTTAGTCTAGACCACCTATTTCTCACTTTCAAACGAGAATTGTCAATATATTTCGTTTTTCAAATAAAAATTACTTACAGTTGGTACTTCCAGTGCTTTTTGCCCTTTGATTTTGATGAAAATTTTTAGCCAAAATTTATTCTTCATGACAAGGGTTACCATGAGACCCACAGATAGAGTTCAATGTAGGAGTGTTAGTGCCTACTTACTATAACAAAATATTGGCAATTGTATTAATCCTTGTCATGCTGAATAATAAACCTTAGCAAAATTATATATAAATCAGTGCTGAAAGCTCTGTAGTCCTAATTGTGAGTCAGCATTTGATTTTGAAAATATTATTTCTGAAACTTGTCTGGTTTAAAAAGAAATATCAGGTTGTATGAACTAAGATCAGACTGCACATATGTGCAGGCTGATGTTTGTCCATACATCCTGCCAAAGCAGGAATGTTCGGGGATCAGCATGACAAGGGTTAACAACATTATTTATAGTGAATGTGCAATAGATCTATTTCAATTTTATCAAAATATTGTTCAACATGAAATAGTGTGATACATTTTATATTGATGGCATGTGGATCACTGTAGTGTGTCTGTCCAAATTTTTCTGGACAATTCCTTGAACACTTATGGAGAATTTTAATACTTATTATAAGGTCATTCAAACGTCAAACATATGAGGGCTTGACATAAGACACCCTTTCAAGTATTATTTCTTATTCTTTGACGAAATAGGAAAAACTCAGCTCAAAAAAGATGTTTTTTAGGTCAAAGGTAAAGGTAAAACTTGTGGCCTCTCAATGTCATTTTGTTTACCCAATCTCTGTCAAACTTTGGATGTAGGTAGCTATTAACAAAAGTTGAAATTCTACAGTTTTTGCCTGTCAAGTCAGCCCTGAGTTCAGGATGACGAAACAGTTCAAACAGTTTGAATTGCATGTACACTTTGCAAACAGTTTTCGCCATTTTATCATCCTGAATGCAGGGCTGTTAACATTTTTGTCTAAATATGTTTGCCAGCATTGCAGTGACATCTTAAATTATGTATTAAGGAATTGCCAAGTGCCATTTAGAGATCTATATATTATTCACTTTTCCCTGATTTCTTAATTCATTGAGTCTTTGTTATTTCTTTCAGATGACAGTTTAAGTCCAGGCCAGCTGGCTGCCATTATAGTTGGTTCCATAGCATTTGTGTTAGTAGTGATTGTTGTAGTGTATGTGATACGTGCAGGCTACATGCGTAGATATCTATATAAAGTACAGAACACTTCTAGTCTAGGATTTGACAATGCTTTATTTCATAAAGAGGAGGGTCAGAGGGAATCAGTGAATTTTGATTGATTAATTCATAATTGAAGGTAGTGGACCTGTAATAGATCTGCAACGTTTCGGAAGTCGTGAACTTTCATTAGGAAACCTTTGTTAACATTGTGAAAGATGTCAAGTTCTGAAATGTTGCGGAAATATTGCTGAAATTAAATTTTGAATTGTAATGAATTGCAGACTTTCCAAAATTTTAGCCTAGCTGTTTTTGGAGAAAACCTGACATATTGCTATAGCCTTGGTGTTATTGTTGCTGTTGTTGTCAGCAAGCGAAAACTTTGACATTTTGTGATATCTCTGGTTCTACTGAAGGTGTTCTCTTGAATTTTGGTACACATGTCCACTTTCAAAAGAGCATCCTTGACTTAAGGATGATACCTCTATAAGAATTTTGTGCAAATTATGTCCCTTTTTCAATTTAGAGTATTATTTTTTTCCACTATTCAGCACCCAACAGCCAAGCGTAGGCACCCGTAGGCAGTGCTCTTGTTACCCACAGTAGGGTTTGAAGGGACGCAGGTTTTGTGTATCTGAGACTCAAAATTAAGTAGCCAGGACCCTCAAAACTGTGTGATGTGAGTCCCATAGACTCTCTGGGGTGTAACTTCAGGAAAGAATTGAAGACTGCTTTGAACAGTCTTCAATTCTTTCCTGATGTTGAACCCTAAATATTAATATACTTATATCAATTTCTTAACCTTTAAGCAGGGAATAACTCTAAATCTGCAAAATACGTGTACAATGTTAGAGCCTAAAAGAAATAGTCTATACCTAAAGCAGGGACCCCCAAATTAAAAAAGGACCCCTAAGATCCTAAAGATGCAGTCCTGTGGACCCTGTTTTGTTAATGTCAGACTTAAAAGCCCTGCCACAATTACTACATACTACAAATCTTTGAAGGCATATCTTAGTGTTATTTACCTGCCAAAGCTTTTTGTACAGCAGGAATATGCTTTAAATATGCTTTGAAAAGCATGAGAAGGGTTAAATGAATGTAAAATTTGATTGAATTTTTTAGCCAAAAAGGGTAAAAATTATTATATGCATGAAAAGATTCATTTTTACTTCAATCTGAATGTCCTAAAATTCAGTTTTCATAATCTAATCATTAAATAAATGTGTGATTAAACCAAAGCTTAGTAAATAGGGTATGATTTCTTCCAAACGTTGGAATCATCAAGACAATTCATTAAGTACAAACAACAAAGGATAATTAAAAAGTATGATAGTTCCTGTTAGAAAATCTACTTGCTTTTTACCAGAGGAAGGGATATGTGTAATAAGGTAGAATGATAATGCTTTTAAAAATTATGATAATGCTTTTAAAAATTATGATAAAAACAAGAGATATATGGGACCAATGTTGTTAGACTAGTGCAATCCTTCATTTTATTTAAATTTTTCTATGAACTTGTGGATCAACCCCTTGTTATTTTGCAATTATATAAAATGTGCAATATTAGATATACAATAAAGCAATTAAAGTTAATGTGAATTAAAATGAATGAATTTTTAATACATTCTATTTTTGAGTTAATTTTATTGCTTTTCAATAAATTGCAATAGATCCTATTACCTGTATTGTCAACTATACTATATATAGAACCTGTTACGAGATAGAGTGCTAGTTTCTTCTAGTAGAGTAAAACATGTATGAAGGGACCAGTTACAGAACCACCAAAACAGTTATTACTTAGTATACATTTTTTTATTAGCTCACTAAGCACATAGTGCCCAAGATAAGCTATTGTGATCGTACAATGTCCGTCGTCCATCGTCAGTCGTGCGACGTCCGGCGTCCACAATTTCTTCTCCATCTAAACCGTAGGGCCAATCTTGATGAAACTTGGCAGGGATGTTCCTTTGGTCAAGCTCTACCAAAGTTGTTCAAATATATTAAATCCACCCTTAACTATCCATTTACCCTTAATAAAAAGAGTGAAAAAGGGAAAATCTTCTTCTCTGAAACCAGAAGGCAGACAGCTTTCATATTTGATATGCATCATCATCCAGTGGACATCTACCAAGTTAGTACATATCAAGACCCTGGGGTCATATTTGGGCTCAACCTGGGGGCAACCTTTTTTACAGGGGTCAAAGAGACTCAGATGAACAATCTAGGACCATCATGGTCCTCTTGTATATAAATTAGAAACATAATCTTTATTTGAATGTGTATGCGATTGCACATTTCTCAATAGAGTCATTATTCTAAAGAAATCCTATGTTGTTAAAATTCAACAGATCCGTCTCACTGAGACAATTCTTATGAGTTTTAACAACAAAGGATTTCTTTAGAATAATGTCTACTTTTCAAGATATTTTGGTGTAAAGAAGAAAATTTTGAAAACAGTCAATTAATTATAATGGTCACTAAATAGACATGGTTGATCAAGCAAGATTGACTATAATTGAGCCTGTGTAGACCTATGTAAGATAGTAGCTGAAGGCTAGGAAAGGATGCGATGATTGTACTGGTGAGAGAAATACCAGGAATCCATTGTTAGGTGCTGCAGCCGCCACTATATAACTGAATAAATGTTGAAATCAATTTTAAACTCCATTCATTCAATCTTTCTAGCACTATTAATCCTTCATAGATTATACAATTTAATCCCCTTCAAAGTATTGCAAATTAAATTAGCTACATTTTATCACACATGAGAGAAATATTTGCAGCCAGTCTAGGGCTTGAACACCCGACCTCTCACTTACAAGGTTAGTAATCACAAGACTGAGCTAGCCTGTCTACCTACTTTGTGTTGGTTCAACCTGCAGCATCTAATGACCTTTTGATGCCCCCCCCCCCCCACACACACACACCTTCACACACACAGATTAAATGACAAAAGGGCTCATATGTATGTATCAGTGTGTGTTCCATTTTGTTCAGAGCTTATCTATTACATTTATGGATAAACTTCAAAATAACTTGGCAAAGTTGTTCCCTTGATGACTTTTAGTGTTATGTGAAAGTTTGTTTGAATGAGCCAAAGGTCAAGGTTACTTTTGAAAGTTAAAGGGTCAGTATGTGTGCTGCTCTTTCCAGAGTAAATCATCTACATTTATTGAAAGACTTCAAATTATCTTGGCACATTTGTTCCCCTGAATGACTACTAGTGTCATGCAAAAAAATTGTTTAAATAAGGTCAAGGTCAAGATCACAGCTGAAGGTCAAAAGGTCAATGTGTATGTGTTCAATTCTTGACCAGAGTATGTCTTCTAAATTTATGGATAAAACTTCAAAATAAATTGGCATAGTTGTTTCCTTCCATGAAAACAAGTGTCATGTGAAAAAGAAGTTTGAATAAGGTATTTTTGTCACTGCTTTATGTCAAAAGCTGTGTGTGTCCCCCATCCTTATCTGGTGGATATTTATACCTCCCCCACACACCTACGAAGTAGACGGGGGTATATTGGTTTCACCATGTCTGTCCATCCGTCTGTCTGTTGGTAGGCCTTTTCGTTTCTGGATTCTAACTTGAGAACCAAGCAACCTAGAATCACAAAACTTCATGCAAATGCTGCTTTTGACCCAAGGAGTGCCCTATTTTTTTTATTTTTTTTTTTGGGGGGGGGGGGGGAGTGGGTCACACAGGTCAAGGTCAGAGTCAATTATTATTAGGCCTTTTCATTTCCAGACTCTAAATTAAGAACCAAGTGACCTACAACTAAACAGACATATAACTTGAATTCTCAATATATGTTACACACATAACCTGCTCTAAAAGCACTTATATTCTGACAAAGCCCTGGTGGGAATATTAGTCCGCTTTGCGACCATTCTAGTTTCTATAGTTATTGAAGGATTTAAATATTACTTGGCACAGTTGTTTCCCTTAGAGTGCTAGTATTTCATACAAATATTGTTTTCATTAAGTCAAGGTCAACCCTGGTGGTCAAAAGATCACAGTGTATGTCCCACTCTTGTTTGGGGCATATCTTAAACTTCTACATTGATAGATTGATTTCAAATTAACGTAGGACAGAAGTTCCCCTGTTTAGTACTAGTGAGATGTGAATTTTTTGTTTTAATACACCCAAAGTCAATGTCACTGCGCATACTCAAATGACAATTTTTACCTTGTCCAGAGCATGCCCTCCGTATTGACCATTGGATTTCAAAATAAATTAGCACAGGGGAACAAGGGTCAAGATCGCAGTCAAAGGTCAAGTTAGAAAAATGAATTTGTCTGAATCAAGCATAGCTTCTAGTAATGGCTGGATTTTAAAAAGAAATGATAGAGTGGGTAGTTCTTATTAATTACTGATGCGATGGGAAAAGTTTGCTTAATACACACAATGCCAAGCTCGTGAATAATGGTCAAATTTAAATTGTATATAGCTTATATCGATGGCTCAGTGTGAAACAGTTATAACTGCCTATATGTCTATAGGCAGTTACAACTGTTTCGCGCTGAGCCATCCTAACATTAGAAAAAACTGGACAACTTAATCCATTTGGTGTGTGCTTCTGGTGTAATTATGTTGCTGATTACATTCAACATTAAGGTCATTGCCATTTTACGATTCAAACATCCCAGTAACAGTTTCGTTTTGAAGTCAATTAATTGACCTTGCGAGATTTTCAATGATTTATGTCATTTTGTATCAAAGAAGAATAAGAAAAAATATATTTACTTGAACTACAGTCCATCTGATTTTCAATGATTTATGTCATTTTGTATCAAAGAAGAATAAGAAAAAATATATTTACTTGAACTACAGTTTGGTCCAATTGCATAATACAAGTTTAGTGCAAATCTGGAGATTAACTATATAAATGTAATGCAGGGTCAGACAGTAGGATTTATAGGGTCACCAATGTTTATGACAATTTGAATAAATATTAAATCATTTTATAATTCTGCATCGATAAGGCTGGTCCGGCCGTTTGTCGGTCTGTCTGCAAAACTGAACCAGAAGCCTATTGCCAATTACTTTAAGTCTATTTAAAATACTATACTTATTTTTGACATGGTGGATCTCACCGATACGCATCTGCTGATGTCCAGGGCAAGGTCAAACTTATGAAGATTTTTTTGTTTCTTGTACAATTCTGTTTCACGAACATATCTTGCCTTTTTTGTGGCTTATGTTATTCTTGAAAGGTACGAATTAGAAGGGAATTTATAAGTTTCACCATATCTTGCTCCCTGTACACCTGTACGTTTTCATAAACACAACTCGAGAAACAATTGACATAAAATCATGAAACTATACAATTGCTACCCGTCACTCTAAGAATTGCCCATTAGGTGTAGTTAAAGGTTATGGCCACAATTTCAGTTTTTCAAAAGCTGTTTCTTTGTCTCTAACTCATGAAGCGATAGCCCTAGAGCCATGAATCTTTGTACAATATTACCCATAACTCAAGGAATAGGTCATGTTTTTAGCTCACCTGAGCACAAAGTGCTCAAGGTGAGCTATTGGGATCATAGAATGTCCGTCGTCCGTCGTGCGTCATCCACAATTTCTTTAAACATCTTCTCCTCCTAAACCAGTGGGCCAATCTTGATGAAACTTGGTAGGGATGTTCCTTGGATGTTCCTTGGGTCAAGCTCTACCAAAGTTGTTCAAATAAATGAAATCCACCCTTAACAAAAAGGGTGAAAATATGAAAATCTTTAAAAATCTTCTTCTCTGAAACCAGAAGGCAGACAGCTTTCATATTTGGTATGTAGCATCATCTAGTGGACCTCTACCAAGTTTGTACATATCAAGACCCTGGGGTCATATTTGGGCTTTGCCCAGGCCCATCCCTTTTTACATAGAATCAAAGAGCGAAAATCTTTAAAAATCTTCTTCTCTGTAACCAAATGGCAGACAGCTTAAATATACTCCTCAAAACTCCTAAGCGGCCACTTGCCTTTTTAGTAATATGTAAAAAATGCCACACGGTATCATCCCATTTTTGCCTGAATAATGTAGCCAAATCATTTATGAAGTCGAAAAGAGAAAAATCAGTGTATAATTCAACAAGAAATGTTTTAAAGTTAAACGAAAGTAGGAGTACCCTCGATTTCAAAGTTAACATTGGTGGGTGGGGTATTTTTGACATTTCTTGTTAGGATAATAATTGTGTAGAAAGTTTTGGCATTTCTTATCAATTTTAGAAGTCCACAGGCGTTGTACCGCTGATTTAAGTACAAAAGATTGATAGGCTTTGCGTTTTTTAAGTATCGAAAAATTAAAATTTCTCTTAAAAGTGTCAATTTTGTGACTTTTGAATTTGAGGGTACATGCATTTAATTCCGTCTTAAGGACTTACTGGTGCATACGTTTACAAAACAATTGGATAGGATGATGACTGAATGGCCATTCTTTCGAAAGACAAAGTTCACATTTCAAAATAAAAACGGAAAATGTGTGAAAAATCGTAAAAAGTACGGTGGCCGCTTAGAACTTTTGAGTAGTATATTTGGTGTGTAGCATCACCTAGTGGGCCTCTACCAAGTTTGTTCATATCAAGACCCTTGGGTCATATTTGGGCCTTGCACGGGTGCATCCCTTTATCTCTTATGAGACGAAGGGTAAAAAAATAAAAATCTTCAAAAATCTTCTTCTCTGAAACCAGAAAGCAGACAGCTTTCATATTTGGTATGTAGCATCATCTAGTGGACCTCAACCAAGTTTGTTCATATCAAGACCCTGGGGTCATGTTTGGGCTTTGCCTGTGCCCAACCCTTTTTACATAGAATCAAAGAGCGAAAATCTTTAAAAACCTTCTTCTCTGTAACCAGATGGAAGACAGCTTTAATATTTGGTGTGTAGAATCACCTATTGGGCCTCTACCATGTATGTTCATATCAAGTCCCTTGGGTCATATTTGGGCTTTGCACGGGTGCATCCCTTTATCTCTTATGGGCAGGAAGGGTAAAAAAATGAAAATCTTCAAAAATCTTCTTCTATGAAACCAGAAGGCAGACAGCTTTCATATTTGGTATGTAGCATCATCTAGTGGACCTCTACCAAGTTTGTTCATATCAAGACCCTTGGGTCATATTTGGGCTCCACCCGGGCGCATCCCTTTCAGCTCATCTGAGCACGATAGGTGAAAATCGGAAAACCTTAAAAAATATTCTTCTCTGAAACCAGAAGGCAGACAGCTTTCATATTTAGAATGTAGCATCATCTTATGAACCTCTTCCCAGTTTGTTCATATCAAGACCCTGGGGTCACTTTTGGGGTCCACCCGGGTGCATCCCTTTTTACATAGAATCAAAGAGCAAAGAGGCATATCTGTCTTGGTCTTCGCTGAAAGCGTTCCATGGTATATATACTTTTGATCTTAGGCAATTATCTTCTTTTTGACATCTGCCTATCTAATTAATGTGATGTCCCAGGGGTCAAAGAGACTCAGGTGAGCGATCTAGGACCATCTTTGTCCTCTTGTTGGTCATATTAATCAAAGTCACATTTGGGTGTGATTGAAGGTCACAATTCAATAATGTTTTTTACCCAATGTATTTGGTATTTGGTCATGAACTGAAACTTGCAACAATAAAATTCTTTTTCATAGGTAGTTGTTCCTGAATTATCTGCCATTGACTTAACAAAATATCATAAAAGCTCAGGTTCTTCGATCGTATATGCACCGCTTTGCGAAGCTCTTGTTGTGGGTAGGAAATCTAAGTTTTTAACAGAAAGAGTTCACGAACTTATTGATGGACCCTCTTTCTTGATAACTTTTATTAGCCAATGATTTTTGTGATAGTGGCGTCTGTACGGAACTGGCGTTGGAAATTAGCATGAAAATGTCATAATATTCGTCAATCTTTTACGTGATGAATGTATATTTCGCGGAGATAAGAATGTTAAATAGCTTATTAGATCGTATCGCGGGATAAATGAACCGACAAACTATTGATTCTAGAATTACAATGAGGATGGATACCCTTTCTAAATGACGACACTATACGTTTGCCAATGTAATTGCAATTTTGATATCGACTAGCTATTTTTACTCCTTAATTGGCTGCTTCCTTTACGATCCCATCCGCTAGCAATGTTTCTATTGGAGGCGTTTAATACAAGATCTCCGGCCTCATGCAGAGGTTTGTTTAAAAATTTCCGTTTGTCTTGCATGACTTTTCAGCACAAAGAAACAAGCCATTCGAAAACGTCGTAAACACATAAAACGTGCGCTGACGTAAAATAGTACATTAGCACGTAAATAGCTTATACTTTATAAGCAAACTTGATTCGAATAAAGCTACAGGCTTAGATGGTCTAGGTCCGAAAGTTCTTAAACAGTGCGCGTCAATTATAACCCCATTCATTACAACAATTATCAATAATAGCATTGCTTCCGGTGTTTATCCAGATGCAATGAAACTTGCCCGAGTTATACTGATATTTAAAAGCGGAGATAAAGATAACCCCAACAATTACAGGCCAATATCGATTCTGTCTACAATGTCAAAAATATTTGAACGACACATTGCCAACCACTTACAGAAATTCTTTAAAAATACAAATAAAATAAACAATTCACAGTCAGGCTTCAGAGAAAATCATTCGTGTACTACAGCTCTAGCTAAGATGATAGACGCTTGCCTAGCAGATATTGATGAAGGTATACTAATCGGAGCTATTTTCTTAGATTTGCGTAAAGCCTTTGATCTTGTTGACCACACCACGAAATACTATTACACAAACTTAAGCTGTATAATTTTTCACAAAACGCGTATGAACTTATGAAATCATATTTGTAACAGAGAAGACAGCTCGTACAGCTCGGCAATTTAAAGTCTTACTCACTTGAAATTAAATCTGGAGTTCCACAGGGATCAATTTTAGGTCCTCTGTTATTTCTCATTTATATAAACGATATATCATTTTCTTGTTCTGAAGTTGATATTGATTTGTACGCCGATGATTCTACCATGTATAAGTCTGGATATGATGTAATATCAATAGAAAGTACTCTCCAAAAAATCTCATTCGCGTTCAAAATTGGTGTACTCTCAACAACATGTCTCTACATCCATCTAAAACAACATGCATGTTAAATGGTTCGAGACACAGGCTTCCTGGTGTTGAAAAACTTCGTTTGGACTTAAATGGCAATGCTTTGGAAAATGTGAAAGTACAGAAAGTACTAGGTGTTTACATTGATAACCATTTAAACTGGAAGTGTCATGTTGATTTTGTCTGCAAAGCACTGAATAAGAAAATAGCTCTCTTAAAACATATTTCCTTTTATCTAACAGATGAGATGAAATTACTTTTTTATAAGTCGTACATACTACCAATTATTAACTATTGCTGTATTATTTGGAGTAAATCTGAGCAAGAATGTGTAAACAAAGTATTTGTCTTACAAAAATGTGTAGCAAAACTTATTCTTGGTAAGTCTTTAAGATTTCCTACCGAGAAGTTATTTAAAGAATTAGGTTTGTTGTCTTTTCCAAATGGTTGTAAGTACCATGCTGCAGTCCTTATCTATAAAACAATAGGCAATTATACACCAACTTATATGTCCGATATAATCCGTGTATCAATCAATGAAAATTATCAATTACGTTCTGAAACGAAAAACGACCTCATTCTCACAAAAAAGCCTCGAACGAATATATTCAAAAGTAGTCTTGGTATTTTAGCGTTAATTTATGGAACTCGATTCCTATAGAAATAAGAAAAGAATCTAAACTAGCCAAATTTAAAGAAAAAAATAAACAATATTTAATGGCCAACGGGCAATAATTTCGTTTATTGAATCCTATGTCATGTTTACGAATATCTGTCAGATGATTGATTATTATCATTGTTGCTATCCCCCCCCCCTTTTTTTGTGTGTGTGTGTGAATTTGATGGATATGTGAAAATATTTTCCTTAGTTTTAAGTGTGTGACTGTGAATGTTGATTATTTGCATAATTGTTGTTTGAAGGCCTTATTGTAAATAAGTTAATCATTATGAAGTTGTTTTGTAATGATGTCTTAATAAGTAACCTTCGTTAAATAAAGATATATTATCATTATTATTATTATTATTATCATCATATTCCTCCCCAAATCCATCCTATGTTAATCATTGTTGAGCGGTGTAATTATTTCTTTTTCAAAAGCTTTGAATTTAACGAATCGAAGTATCAAGATACAGTGATCATACATAGACTCGTTCCAATTCCATAAAGTATTCTACAGCAAAAATGAATTAAAGTATGGAAAATAACTTTTAGTTTTATTTTTTCAATTAGTTTAAAACAATATCTGCGTTGTCGAGTATTTGAAAATTGGATGTGCATTCACTCAACATCAACGATCGTAAGTTTTTTGGTGGACGTTTAGTGGACGTTTACATTCACCAGTGTTACCGCGTAGGAACAATCCAGTCATATGAAAATAGCTTTTCAAAAAAGTAGTGCTCACTAAGGTTCAATTTACTCTTTTTCAAGAATTGCATCCTTTTAACTGCAGTGCATTTGACATCTTTTAAATGCGAAATCATATGCAACTCTGAGATCGGGCGAGCGTTTCGCTTGCGTAGATCTATTTTTCAGGCCGAGTGAGTAATTTGCTCTTTGTTTTCCCATGGTCTATGGGAGGTCACACATGAAAACTTGGTGATTGCCTGGGTAACTGCCCTAAATCTATCGATACTAGACAGTGTGCTGCCAGTTGTCCTTATGAAAGGAATTACAGTCAATCTTGCTCGAGCGACCACGTGTATTAAGCGTCCATTTTTATTAAGCGACCATTTTAAATTTTCCCTTCTTTTGATTTAAATATCCTAAAAAGTAGGTATTGTTGGTCAAAAAAATCTTGAACATGAACCCTTTGTTGTTAAATCTCAGAAGAATCGTTTCAATGAGACGATTCTATTGAGTTATAACAACATAGGATCTTGAGAATTATACGCAATGATATGCATATTCAGTCAAAAATAATTTTCTTAAACGACCTACAGAAGTTTGACTGTACTTGCTAGGTTACTGCCCCTACAAATTTCCATTAGGTAATTGGTGTCAATTCTGCCAGAAGCGGGAAAAATTCGAGATCGAGTCAATCGGTTGCCATAACCACGTGCTGGTAACTTATAGAGATCCAAGGGAACTGCTTTTTGCGGCGGCTGCCATTTGTCCGTACATGTTGTAGTTGGATGATGCTATTGGGGGATGCCACTAGGTAACCATCTTTCGTAAATAACCCGCCCTTAATATAGTAACAATGCATCTATATCAGACAAAATATGTTTACGCTGTTCCAAGCGTTTCCGTGAATGGCCCATTTCTAACTTTAATGTATGAAGACTTTTCTAATTGTAAATCCAGCTATATTTAATACGGTAAGTCTTATTTAGTAGAATGTACAGAGAACAACCTCGTGAGATTGACAAAGCGAATGATTTTGGAATTAAATTGAACAAGTACGATGAGTGAGTTATGAATGAAGTTAAAGAGAGTTAACACAATGTCGCTAATTTTGTTCAAGATGAACAAAATTAGCGATGTTTATTACCCCCCTTAATTAAAATATGAATAAAAGTTTTTTTTAAATATGTTCGTAAACTTATCACATGCTTCTAAATTCAAAATAGTATATGAAATCATGGATTATTCTAGCGATTTATATTTTGAATATAATTGTTGCATATATTTCTTTAAGTGATTTGGAGCGTTTCCGAATGGTTTGAGTGAGTGTCTGGAATAAATGAATGGAGCTTTGAGTGAATGATTAAGAATGGTTTTGATCTGAGTGAGAGCCAATTTCACGATGTTTTTAACTGTTCATAGAAATTATCTTTTTAAGACAAAGTTCTTTTGTCCTATTCCAATCTCTCTTAAAATGACCTACTTTTTGAAACGTTTAGCGCAGACAACTTTTCTAATAACACCGGGATATTAATAGAATAATTACGGCAAGTCATGTTCAAACCAACTTATAGTTTCCCTCTCGCCTTTCTGTCTTTACATTTTGACAGACAGTCATATATTGATTGTCCCTGAAACGTTTTCAAATGAGCGTATTTCTCGGAAGGATTAAAGCTTCCAGCACCGAAGGTTCGGGATTTCTGTCTATTATATTATGCTTAAAACTCTAATCCGATTTAATGTACCAAATGCCTGGAAAATTTATTCGATTTTTACATAACATCGATTTATATCTTTTCTCAAAGAGTATGTCCAAAGGCCAGGGTGTGGGTGACGACATTTAGGTGCTGAGCATTTGGGGAAAATGCTATCAAGGAAAATTCTTATTTTTGTTAATGTGATTGCTTAACCAAGTAGATCGTTGTAAGTGACATTTGCATATTAACCCTTGTCATACTGATCCCTATTAATCCTACTTGGCATGTAGGTATAGACAAAGATCAGCCTGCACATATGTGCAGGCTGATTTAAGACTATACCTCCTGATTTTTAATTTCTTGAACAAAAACAAGTTTTAAGATTGCAAATTCCAAAATAATTTCTGATTCACGGATAGTGTATCAAGAAGTTTCAGCACATTTTTTTAACCCTTTGCTGTTTAATCACTGCTTTTTACGTGCCTGTGATTTTATGATTGAGAAAACATTGTGAAAAAAAAGAAGAAATTGCTTCTGACAAGCAATTTCTTCTTTTTCCACACTATTTTCTACCCTACTGAATGGTTATTTTTTCAAATTAAATCCACTTTGAATTTTCGTTTGCAAAACCTTTGAATTTGGACAGGTCCAAAATTTTGTAAAACAGGAAAGTGTTAATGAAAGTTTGCTAAGGAGCAAATCTAGCCTTAAAGGGTTAAGATGATAAAGTATCCGTAATATCCAAAACATCAATCCAAAACCTGCGATTCCATTATACTATCCTAGACTTGTAAAATCCATCTTGTTTATTACAGCAGTTTTTGTGGCCAGACGCCTTTTTCAATATGTGATCATATATGTACGTACATAATACAGGAATACCAAATATCCTGAATACCAAATATAGTCCTTAAACTGTAAAAGTTAATAATGAGTTAGGTTGACTAAAATGCACTCGAAGACACTCGCGCATGCACGCGCCCCTTCCCTACAAGACTCGCTTACACAAACCGTGCGTTCAGAATGACAAAACGGTGAAAACAGTTTTCCAATTATACTCCGCTTTGCATGCAACTGCACGTGCAAAGCGGGGTATAATTGGTTTACTGTTTTCGTTGAGATCCTGAACGCAGGGGTGGTTCGTGTGCGGATGCAAAATTTATTTTCAAGGAGGGTCAAACGAAAATAAACTTTTGATTTTCCACAGTTGGCAAGCAAACTGTCGTAACTACAAATCTGTAGACACGACGTTTTGTTTGTCTCAGCCCAAATGATCTTCGAGTCTTTCTGAATTGTTAGCGTGGAAATCATATTTTTACCGGCCCGGACCTAGATCCGCATATGAGATTATAAAATAAATCTATTTTTGCAATTAAAGGTAGCCTATAGGTAGATTTCGCGCGGTGAGCCATGAAATCAACTTTTTACTGTTACATTCTCGTGCCATCCGTTCGAAATAGATAAAACAGGTTAAAATAAGACATTAAGGTTCATGTAAAGTGTTTGAGACCCAATATTTAGGGCACTTCATTAGCCAAGAAAAAGCAGTATGTCCAGGTATATTATATATCAAAATGAAGCTATTCGTGAGCACAAGCAGTTAGACAACATAAGACCGCCATAGCTATAGCGGTATAGCCAAAACATTGTGGAAAAGGGTCATTTTGTACAGAACAAGCAACTGCATGACGGTTGCATAAAATTGCCCCGTATTTTAACAAAGTACAGTCTGAAGTACCATCCAGGTAGTGCTACAACCTCAGATATAAAACTCAGTCTCAAAAGGCTCTTTTGAAACAATCAATTTCCATTTATTTTGTCAACAAACATGTCAAACCGGTTTGGTCTGTTTTCAAAATAGATGTTAGGTATGGTGCAACATCACACCATAATATTGTGAAATATTTTCTGTGATTTATTTCAAATTTAAGTTTTTTTTTTTAATTCAATGATCTACAATATTACTATATATTTATGATTCTGTGAAATAGAAATTGATATAATGCTAAACAACCTTACAGGTATATAAACAATTAATGTCTATTTATGTTGTGATAACACACCATACCCTAAAAAGATCTACACGTTTACAAAATTAGAATGACATATATGACATATGTGTTTATAAAATAAGTCAAAATAAATTGCTTGCATAACTACGTTTTGGGGCTGAGTTTTATACCAATGGTTGTAGCACTACCTGGATGGTACTTTAGGCTAGACTTTGTTTAAATATTAGCCAATTTTATCCAACAGTCATGCAGTTGCTTGTTCTGTACAAAATGACCCTTTTCTACAATGTTTTGGCTATACCGCTATAGTTATAACAGTCTTATGTTTTTCAACTGCTTGTGCTCATAAATAGCTTCATTTTGATATATAATATTCCTGGACATACTGCTTTTTCTTGGCAAATGAATGCCCCTAAAATAGGGTCTCAAACACTTTACATGAACCTTAAGAAAGTTTAAAATTTACCATTTAAACCAACGTTATTGATTGACTTAAAACGTAAGGGTCGTATTTTCATAATTGCAGTGAATGGATCAGGTTAATTTCTTATCATTTGCTTTTAAGTTATATCCGATTTATCCATTGCAATAGACTCAGCGCCTACGTCAGAGCTCATTTTTAAATATACACTAATACGTTATTTGAATTATGATGACATCTGTATATAAACACGTGTATACTCAGCGTCAAAAGAAAGTTACGACCAACAATAACACCCTTACAACATTGAACATTTTAAATGTAGTAATAATGTTCTTTAATTCATTGACAATGGAGCGCTGGGAAAACATAAACAATGGCTTTTAATCAGTGGCGAGGTGGCTTGAAGAAACTTACCTCAAATTGAAAAGTCACTAAAGTCAATAACGAAAATGGCCATCGTTTTCATGGAGAACTGCAGTGATTTTGCGTAAAAAATTCTATAGCACGCTGTATATGTCATAAGAGAATGACCTGCCATTCGTCCGTAAGAACCTTGATGACCTTCTGTCGGTTTCCGATATGACGTCAATGGTCAAAGACCGTACGTCCTAATTGGCTCATACATGCACTGCAGGATTTCGATCGGGAGAGAAGGCAATACAAGGGAGGATATTTACAAAATTGATTCTTATAAAACCCCAAAACAGCATTGCAGAATGCGACCGAGCGTTGATCTGTTGGAAAACGTCAATGTTAACGTGTTTCATTGAGAATAAACAAACAAATGGTCTCGAGATGTTCTCAACATAACGCTTCTTTGTAAACTTCAATTGGCCAAAGCGAGATACATTATGAATGTTGATTACCTTATCTCCGAAACAAAGTATTCGGATTAACATGATCTTGTTGACGGTCTGGTGTTATTACGTTCTCCCGTAAAGCTTTATCAGCGCGTAACACGACCTGTTTTAAACAATGACGTATAGAAAATGCGCACATCCATCCCCTTTGAGGTCCTCGTGTATCCCGAAGCCGATCGGAACCTGTCGCGAGCATGCCATTGGATGATTTGACCATCAGTTTGTGTTGACGTCACCTTTTGGCTTCCTGGGCTTGGCCTATCATCTACGTACCAATATTTATGGCTACGGGCAAGTTTCATTATTCTTTTGGTGAGTGCACCTAATTTTTGCCTACGGTTTAAAGAAAACGCATTCCGGCTTCGACCATACTGAAAACCCGATGACATTGTTCGTTAGTCAAACGTCTCATTTGTGAAAAATTTCTCAGAATTTAAGGTCCTTTTTTCTGAATGATTAATGGCCTGCTTAATCCATAAAAAATAATGATAAATTTTGCATACACGCCAACAACGTATGAATAACCCAATTTGCAAGTGACGTACTGTGTCAATAATGAGAACACTTTATCAACAAAATAGTTAATTTGTGCCTACACATTTATACCTAGTATGAATTTCGTACATAGTATTAAGCAAAGGACAATACTGTTCGAGAGATTCGATGGTATTTTAGATGGTAACTATCTTATGACGCTAAGTTTATATCATTTAAAATTTGATAACAGGATAGGCCCCTATGTATTCAACCTATTACCCAAGCATACAATATTGTTTGCTAAGTCAAAATTGTTTTCACCAGGTACGAATTATTTGTAGGCACAAAAAGAATCCATCTAATTTGATAGACAAGAATTCGTCAAAAAACAAGATTTCTTTTTCTCTTAGAACAAAGCGAATCCCTGAGGACGAGTGACAACATTCTGTATGTTTTACCAACGGTGTCTTCTCGACTTTGTCTTTAATTTATTTACTTTTTGTGATTTCAATATTTACCGACTGAATGCATGTTGACATTTGAGATTTAATTGAAAATTCATCTCAACAATAAGTCTCAAAAATGAATAATCAAAATTGACAAAGGATACACCTAAAATATTTACGCTTGCATATTGAGCTTAACTGAAATTTGACTTATGAATAAGATACTTCATAACACTACCTACGTCACAGGTGTGAAATAATCTTGTTGGGCAATTCTGATATTACAGTTCTAAATCACTCAGCGCTGCATTCATTCCAGACATTTGTTGAAACATTCCGATATTGTTCAAAAAATGATTCGAAATTGTTTAAACGGTTAACAGTTCATGAATATCAATTAAATAATTGCGCTATTTTACTTTCTGAAGTGGATTTTATAGCATATGATTTGTCCGCGATTGTATATCGTCAGTTTCATATGATTTATTAAAGGGAGGTAAAATATAGCTAATTTCGGCCAATTTGGACGAAATTGCAATATTGTATTACCTCCCTTGAATTTCACTCAAAACTCTCTCATCGCCCCCATTCAATTCCATTTCAAATTCATTCCAAAATCATTCAATTTGTTGATTTCACGTTGTTCATAACTGTACACCTTTGCTAATGAGCTTGTAGCGTATAGATCAACGCTATCGTGTAACTGTTAAAATGATTGCATAATAGATATAATGACGTCGTGTTATCAATATGTTACACTGAAAATTGTAACCTTCTTCTCATACTACAAAAATGGTCTAGTATTACGTTTTTTACACTTTAGTGTGGATATCTAACGGACAGGAAGCTTATCTTGTATATTTTCATTTTCTAGAACAAAAATTAAACAAAATACCCATGTTGATCTTCCCTGAATTTCATTTTTGTCCAGAGTATATCTAATAAGATTTAGCAGTTTCTTGTTATACAAATAAGTACACAATGCACTATAAATGTTAATCAAAATATGACAAATACACGAACAATCCATATTTTCTATTTACAACTTAGAAGATACATGCTGAGATATTCAAGATCCATGAAAAGAAATATAATGTACATGTACAATTAGGAAAGAGCGACACTTTCCCAAGAACCTATAAACTATATATTAATATCTCGAAAAGGTTTTGTACGTTCTTTGAATATTATAATGATTAACACTTAATTGTTTCTGAGAGAAAAACATTTCCTTTAAAATTTAGACATTAAGGTAGTAGACAGTTAATCGGACGTGATGAACTTTAACAGTGTTAACCGAGGTTTCCTAATGATTTCATCAGGAAACCTCGGCTAACATTGTGAAAGATTATGAGTTCTGAAATTTTGCGGAACTATTACGGATCTACTTCATTAATTCTTCAATGAAACTTTGGCATAATTGGCTAGTATGGAAATATTTCTTTAAATATGTTTTTTCGGATATCGGCAAAAAAAATGGACAAACAAGCAATAAATATCGTTCGTACTCTGCGTCGTTCATAGTACAGACTATGCGTAAAGATGGTTCCTTGTTATCCGGTATCGAAGCTTTCTTCCATTTTCAGTTCTAATGGAAAATGATTATGACCTTAATTTTGTAATACTTACTATTCCATTTGGTGGTAGGATGTTTAGATATAAATCAGAATCGCTTCACTTTACTTTTACTTGCTGACTCAAAATCGTTACAATATTGCATTAAAATCTTACAGTACTGGATACATTTATTGTCAGGCAGAATTATTTATGAAAATATTTCTTTAATTACTCTTGCTTAAGAAGGAAAAAAAACATATGGTATATACTAAACACTACTCAAAAGTTCTAAGCGGCCACCATACATTTCCCAATTTTTCTGATATTTTTCGCTTCTATTTTGAAATAGGACCATTGCCTTTCAAAGGAGTGGCCATTTAGCCATCATCCTGTCGAATTGTTTTGTAAAGTCATGCATCAGGAAGTCCTAAAGCCGTAATCAAATACCCGTACCCTCAACTTCAAAAGTCACAAAACTGGCATTTTTGGAGAATTTTGATTGTTTTGACATTTTAAAACCGCTAATCTAATCAATGCTATGTACCGATTTCAGAGGTGGAACGCCTCTGGACTTCTTAAGATTTAGAGAAATGCCACAACTCTCTACCAATTCGTCGTTCTAATAATGAATGTCAAAAATACTCAACCCATCAATGTTAACTTTGAAATCGAGGGTACTCCTACATGCATTTAACTTTAAATAAATCCTTGTTGAATTTCTTTCCTTCTTTTTCGCTTGTTGACTTTATAAATGTCTTGGCTACATTAAACCAGTGAAAACGAGTTGAAACCATGCGGCATTTAAAACATATGACAAAAAATGCAAGTGGCCGCTTAGGTGTTTGTGAAGGGTGTATCTTAGGTTAGCCTACACCTTTGTCTGTCTCCCCTGTCTAAAACAGCAAAAAATTGGGTTCAGCATTACATGGGTCTACAGTCCCCGAAGACGGGACATTTTTCACAATTAACATCACCATGTAATGATTTATACTTATGTAGTGATGATAAAAGCTCAAGAAAATTGAAGTTGTTTCTCCATTATTGAGGTGCGAATGTCACAAGAAATACGATATTGGAAAGTTAGGAAGATCGACTTTAAAGCTCTGCCACAATTGGACGCATTGCTATCTGCTGATAGAGTATTCTCAGAACTTTTTCAATACCCATAGTTTTGTGCGTGCATGCGATTCGCTCGTTATTTTGTGGTTACAATTTGGATTTTGGATTTAAGATATCTCGTCTAACGGTGAAAATTGCTGTTTTGAAATTTGAATTTTAACGAGAAAGGGATATTGCTAGAAATTCACTTTTTTGGATAATTGCCACATATAAGCATAATTTCACTTAAACAGGAATAGACAAATGAGGCTCATTTCTTCATATAATTTTATTTATCTTCATTTTGAAAGTCACTATCACGCAAAAATGTCAAGAACGGTGCATGGTCTAAACTTTCTTTGTTTAATTACGATTTAGGGTCATTTTGACGTTTTATCAGTAAAAGAGCGGCGTCCTAAGGACCTTACCATTTATCACTAGTATTTTTCTCACCAGCATTATGACAACATATTTTCGAACGTCCAGCTGACGAATTGGAAATAGTTTACGTTGTGAAACATACGTCGAAGGCAATTTCATTTACGTGATACCAAGAGACCGTCTGTGAACTCAGTTTATTGAATTTTTAAAAACTAGGGAATTCGACCTAGCACAGGTCAACCGCAGGATGCATTTCAGAAAAAAAAATATACAAAAAAAGGATTAATAACCATCCTTTAGATGCACTCGAAAGGTATCGAACCGGGGAGGCTGCGAAGCCCGCGAAGATAGACTGACATGACTCCGCCCACCATTAAGATTGTCCCTTTTTTTCCTTATGGCTCACAACTAGTATTGACTGTTATTAAAACACTACAATACACTTATGAATTAGACACATCCGCCCTTAAAACACTGACGTCATAGAATATGAAATAAGATCAAGTGTTTTGAGGATACCCAGTTTAGCCACTTTCATCATTTAAATGGTACATGTATAAATGCATGTAGGAAGTATTTTTGGTCATATTATCAAGAAAACGAGTTTCAAATGCGTACATGTTTTAAGATACGAGGGCCATAACACTGAGCGTTCAATTCCATATTTATCTGTACGAGGTTGGGAGAATTTTTCATGACGAGGCTTTGCCTAGTCATGATATTTTCTCGCTGCCGAGATCAGATTACATTGATGTTGTAAGCCACTAATACATTATTTTAATCATGCAATCATTTTATTTGACTTTAAAAGTCTTTCAAAACCATTAAAATCAAAGCATTCCAGGTGGAAGTTGCTCGGACTAGCATCGTAAATATGCAAATTATTCCTGCAAAAAAAAAAAAAAAAACGATCTGAAAACACTTTATGATATCACGCAAGCGAAATCAGGTCAATTCGGGTTTTAAACATTGCATTATTGACTTTTTTTCTTTCTCTTGTAAATTTGCTTTTTTATCTGATCCGTACAACGGATAGGGGCCTAGTTGGAACTGAAAATAAATACACATAAGAAATGAAATTGAGAAGCTCAGCTGAGGTTATATTTTGGGAATCGCACATAATTCTTTCATTTCTTTCCTTTCACAACAAATCAAATTTTACCTTCTGGCTAGGGAATATGTTCACTAAGTTGTTGACCCGTTTTCTACCTAATCTAGGGTCGCAGATGTTATATAGTTAAGCCTATCGACCACCTACTAGTATAACCAGTTTCGTCAGCTGTTACCATGTTTATTTTGGTCTGAAGAGACATACTTAATATTCTATGTTATTATTCACCTGGTAGGGCGTCGCTTAACCGTGAAGTAATTTGGCAATTTTACTTTTCAATATTTTGGGTTCCTCCAAAAGCTTATCAACAATTTACGTAACAATGTGAATATAACTGAATTCTAAAACCAATTGGAAAAACTTACTGAGGGAAAGTGAACATATTTAAGCGTTGGGGTACAATACCCTCGTAACTTCAGCTTTGACAAGCTGAAGTTACGGGGGTATTGCTACCCACATACGACTTTTAACGCTTCATATCGATTATCTATAAAAGTGAGTAAAACAAAGAAGCTGATTTACCTCAACCTTAAATGCAACGACCCGTTACTAAGACTCCGCCCTGCCAGGGCAATTATCATGAATTATACAGTTAACAACATCGTGAAATTGACAATGTGAATGATTTTGGAATGATTTAAGAATGATGTTGAATGAGTGTGTGGAGCGAGTTTTGAGTGAGTTTAATGGGAGGTAATTCAACATCGCAAATTTTGTTCGGGATGAACAAAATTTGTGATATTGATTACTTCCCTTTAACAAAATATGCATATAAGTTCTATAGATAGCTTCTAGGTTCTTCAAGAACCTAATAGACCCTTACAATTTGAATTATGTCAGTGAAATCGCGATCTTTCTCTGTCCAAATTTATTTTGGGTGACGTTGTCAATCCTATATTTTTCAATGGGTTTGGAGCGTTTTTGAATGGTTTGAGTGAGTGTTTGGAATGAATGAAATGAGCACTTAGTGAGCGATTTAGAATGGTTTTGATTGAGATGAATGTCAATTTCACGATTTAACTAACTGTACCTGTCCACCTTTTAACTTATAAATTATCAATACGGAGCTACATCATTTAAAATAATTTGGCATATTCCTATCTTCGGGAAAATGGAGTTCAAGTAACGGTAAACTATGTTCTTAACGGCAATATATATAAAATCGTAAAATTGTAAGTCAAAATAAAAAATCGTAAGTCGAATTTTCATTCATTGTTAGATTCTGCCTTGCAATATCTCACACGAACGAACGCACAAACAAACAAAAATAAACACATTTTGCACATCAAAAACTATATTATAGACTTCACATTTCCTCTCTTTTTGATAATTATAAGACTATTTACTAGTCGTCGATCGAATATTAGGTGTCTACAATTTCTTAGATTAATTCTCTCGATTCTGCTTCCTGGACATTTCACCAGTACTTTACCTCCTTGATCTCATTATTATCTTCTTTATGAAAAATATCCCTATATATAACCCATTTATTGATGGTGGGGTTTTCAATTCACATATTAATACAATGATATATTCATGTTTGATAGATCCGCGAGTGAATCAATTACTAGAAAAGCGTATATATGTGAATAGATAAGTAAACATAGACATTGGGTTTATGTACTTAACATATAGACTTTTTGTGAACGGCGATCGATGGTCTAAACTACATTGTATATTTTGCTATCAAAAGTTTTGGAAATAGACGTCTAGATTTTACTTTATTAAGATTTTTGTTATGCTGAACCCGGAATATTTCTTGTTTTGAAGGAGGCATAGACAAAGATCAGACTACACATTTGAGCATATATGAACAGCCCGGTGTAAGACTTAACCTTTTGAGTTTCTTTCTAATAGCAGAAGATTTTGAAAATTATAATTTCAAAAATTGATTACCTTCAATAAGTGCATCTAGCGCTTTCAACACTTTTATTTTTAAAGCATTTTTGTCGATGCATTTATTCAGCATGAATATGGTTAATTAACATCACTAAAGGAATCATACGAATGATGGTAATGCGTTGTGAATTTCTTTTCTGTGTTTAAGAAATATATTCTCGATTGGATAAGTTGCGAGTTTGAAGTTTAAGATACTCAATGTGAAAAACGAACGTCAAAAGTTGAAGATTTAGGTCAGTATACATCCTAACCGCAGGCCAACGTGGGTCAATAATTTTCGCAGCTCTTATTCGGTCCAAACATCTCTCGATCTTTGCATTTGTGTGTCATTTTTAACTTATCTGTAACTTTTCAAGACTAATGCCTGCTGCACATAAAGCTTTTTCAGACAGTACATGCTAAGACCAGACTGCACAGACGTGCAGACTGGTCTTAGCATGTACTGTCTGCGGTTTACTACTAGTAAAGTAATTGCTGGGTAATTTAAGATGGAGTGGTTAAAATGTCCTGAAAATGGACAAATTGTTTAAAACAAATGATAAATTCAGCAGGAGAAGGGTTGAATTCGTACATAAGGAGTGGTGAAAATGAAGTGATTTAGTGAAAAAGATAATCAATAACCTCGCAAACATGCAAGAAGACGTGTGTATGAGCGATATCGAGCTTTGGCTCGAGAGAAACCCGCGAGTGTTGCAAGACATTTTCATGAAGAAAGCCGATGCTTCAATCGTGAATAAATGGCTAGTACGGAATGGATATTGCGGTTTGCAAGAATACGGTAACATGCCGAAACAGATGAGTTTTTCTGAGGACAGCAGCGACCCTTCGTCACCGTCACCTGACTCGAGAACCGACGTGTTCTTCGCTCGTCACACACGCAATAACTCCAAGAAACATCTTCGTCACGATTACGCTAAATCTAAATACCGTCACATGTTCCGGACCTATGAACCGCCGCTTGTTGTTTCTGACTGCACGGCTGACGACCGGAGAACGAATCTTAAAGAAATGAGAATGTTCCGTTCCTTGCCACCGAGTTCAAGCAACATACTAAGCGTGTTGATACAGTCAAAAGTTCGACTCCCGAGATACCCGAGCAAGGACATTGACAAGAAGCGTGAACAAAGGCACGCGAATGAGATGGAGTTTTTCATGGATATAGTGAAAGATATTTCCAATGATTTGGATCTGTTAAGTTTAAGTGAGAAAATTATAGCAAACATAAATGTGTTAACTGACGCGGACCATGCGTCTATCTTTGTGGTTGAGGGCAAAAATAACAACAAGCCATCGTTAGTGTCAAAGGTGTTTGACGTTCATTCCGGCACCCATTTTATACCCACGAAGAACGTGGATAACTGTATACGTGTACCTTGGGGTAAGGGCATTATTGGATACGTTGCAGAACACGGCGAAACTGTCAATCTGCTGGAAGCAAGCAAGGTAAGAACGCGTTTATATATAGGCATAGTGACCGGGCAAACTTATTTCCGAACCCGGGCAGGTATTGTTGCCCGCTTTATCAGAGTATCTCTCAGACAGCGGGCGACCAGCTCTAGACTGGTCCAACTATCGCCTATCGTCACATAGGCTATTCTGATAGTTGAAAGTAGGACCCGTCTATACCCGGGTAGGATTCGGGTCAGAAATAAGTTGGCCTAGTTTCAGCGAAAGGTCGGTTTATCTTTCATTAAGAGAACGGCAAAAGAGCTATATTTTGAAGAATTGTGGAACCTAGAGAGTAAATAAAGCTAATAATGCTGTTCACCTGTTGAAAGATTTATCGATCGAATCGTATTCAATAACATTTCGATAGGTTTCCGGATATATGTCCATAGGAAAATCAACGACAGTCCAGTGAAATTATCGAAATGATGAATTCACCGTTACAATAGATCTTAACCTGCTTTAACTCTATCTGAATATAACATTTAGCTTGCTGACATTTTCGAAGTCCAGTCTTTTTTATCTATATAATTTACGAAGAAAACATATTTTCCTGTTAGATGGTTCATTATCTAAAACCATCAACAACCACCCTCTTCCACCAACGCACAAATATAAAGGAAAAAAATCCTGACCCATATATAGTGTTTAAAGGTTGCCTGATATTTGTATAACAAAACCTGAAAGGTCGTTCGACGCTTGAAGAAAGTGGGGCCCGTTTTGATAAACTTCTTACGAAAAAAAATCGTTAGTCAAAATTACAAATCGTACGTTGCGTTTTCATTCATTGTTAGATTGTGTCTTGCAATAACTCATTGGAATCGTCTTCTAAAAGACGATTCCATTGAGATGATGTATGGCAGAATTCCATATTTAGTCACTAATGTAGAAGTTACTTAAATTGTAGACCTATGCAAATTACAGGATTTTTAACCGTAAAAACAACGTGCGTTGAAATAGAAAAGATACTACAAAAGATTGTAGAAAACATTGACAAAAAGAGACAAATTGCCTGAAACAATTTTTTTTTTTCAATTTTCCCATTTTCTTGCCTACATTGCTTCCGATTTCTTCTTCTTCTTCTTCCGTAGAGCTGACTCAAAGTTGAGTGTTAATACTCTGACACATGTGGGGTAAACAGCTAAAAACCTCAGTATGTACAGTTAAAAAACGATAAAAACGACAGTGAAATTATGGGTTTTTGATCAGGCCTGGCATGCTGGTCGTCTGTAGTGCATGCCGGAGCCTGTCGACAGTAGGCTGGTTTCGAATGTCTGGTGGTAAAGAATTCCATGTAACTATTGTTCTTGGTAAGAAGGAGTATTTATAGAGGTCTTGTTTGGTTGATATTTGTCTAATGTTGTTGGCTGCTGAATTTCTGGTATAGCGACTGCTGGTCTGTAGATAGCTGTTCAGGGGTATTTCAACCAGGTTGTTCATAATTTTATAAAGCTTGATGACTCGATTTCTAGCACGTCGTTCTTGTAGTGTGTCCCATGAGAGTTGTTTAAGCATATTGGTGACACATCCTGGTTCTCTGCTGAAGTAGTCGCCTTTGGCAAACCTGGCCGCCTGGCGCTTGACTCTCTCTAATGAGTTGATTTGTTGGATCGTGTATGGATCCCATACTGAGGATGCATACTCCAAAACTGGTCTGACGAGCGTGCAGTATGTCTGTGCTTTGACATCGCTTGGGCATCCTCGTAGGTTTCTGCGTAGAAATCCAAGCGATCTAGTTGCTTTGGCGGCTGTTTGTTGGATGTGAGTGTTCCAGGAAAGATCGTTGCTAATGTGTACGCCTTGTGGCAAATGGTAACAGATACATGATGAAAAAGTTCTATTTCTTGTTGATCTTTTGAATCTATAATTAATATTCTAGATACCGACCAATAAATTAATGTATCCACTGTTGGATGACCTCTACTTGAGCTTCTCGGGTTTTTAATATTTGTTAAACGGATTTTCAAGATTGCCGTGTTTTGGATGATGAACACATTTCCGTTCTATCATCGCCACCGGTGTATTCCTCTATTACATCTTCAATTATTGTTGAAGAAATTGTTAAAACATTATTGTTTAAAGCCGTAGTCATGAAGACCACAGCTCGCAAAAATACCATTTTCACATTTTAATGGTTTTTCACCAGTATGTTATTCTAATTCCATCCGTAGCCATGCAAAATTTATTAATTATTTAATTTTTTTCGGTGTTGTGTTTAGGATCGTTGTAAGCTATGGCAATGCGGTATTAGTTTTTGAAATGACAATTAATGGTTAAGATAAATTTGTAAAATTGCAACGGAACCATTATTGGGAAAACTCCATGGTCTGTCAAAGTTGTTAATTTAATAAAATGCAATGAAAGGGAGATAATTATGTAAGTTATACTTGCAATGTGTGTATAGCGAGTGCATATTAACTTGAACCTGAACTTGATACAGAATAAATAAATAGGCTCATGAATACAGTTCCGAAGATACTTCGGCACGTGACGATCAAGCATGGACATTCCGTTATACTTTACAAATCACAGGTATGCGCGGACTAAATAGTTTACTGTTCAAGGCACCTACTGATAGGAAGAGACGATTCAGTTTCAAAAAACAATTGTTCCTGCTTGTGTGAGACTGTGAGAGGGGATATCATTTCCAGTCAAAAACATAACTTGCTTTTAGTAAATTTTGTGTGTGTTTTATTCACCCGCATCTAAAGATTATCAAAAAGGAGACTCAATTTATGTATTGATTCACTAGTTCATGAGGGTGACCAAATATCGCCGTTACAGTAAAATGCATAGGCGATAACGGGTCAACATAGCGAACACGTGCACTTCAACTTTACTAGGGTAAGTTTATATCGGACTCGGTTTCGACCCGAGTTAACCGTGTTTCCATTAGAACGACCTCGGTTTCGACACTAGTGATGTCATTTTTACCTTTCAACCTCGACGCTTCTCATCCTGGGTCAGGCCGGTGTTACTTGGGTTCCAAAATAGCGTCGAAAATAGTGCACAACAATTCGATTAAAAAAATAAATGCTCTCTATTATTTTAAACTACAAATACTTTTTTCTTATTTCATATAGTATTTTGCACTATTTCATCACATTTCTTAATGGGATAACGATATTTCATGGTTTATTAATTATTGAAGCGGTAAATGTGAAGTTTGTTTACTACCATCAGTTGGTAACACCGTTCACATCAATGTCCATGCGAAGAATATTGCTCCCTTTTAAGAAATGCACTGGAGACCGTAGATAGGTGAATTGAGCACTGGAACTAATGTCATAAATCTGACTTGTTATCCGTTAATAGCCATTACTCCCGGGGTTTGTTTTCTTTAGTCAACCAGGGCTGGGGCTGATTCTTAATGATGTTAGTAGTGCACTATAGTGTCTAGTTTGTCTCGAGACCTCATTTTTGGATTTTGAATATATTTTGTTCCCTCAAAAATTATGTTAACATGAACTTACAACACATCCAGACTGCTAAAATTTTGAATAAGAACTAATCATTCAATTGATAATATGCATTTGGCAACGCTGTATAGTTGAACCCAAAATTGAATTTTGAAGGTATAAACGTATTTTTGCCTTAACAAAATTCTTTTATAAATTTCGTGAGACGGCTATCAAAGCCTTGTAACTCAAACTTGAACTAAGCTGTATTTATGATGTTATGATTGCTATCGTTTTTACTATTTATGATGTCCCTGTTTTTATGATAAGAGGGTTATTTTGTTTTTATCAAAATTATTTTGCGACTTCAAATTTACGTAATGATTTTTTTTTATTTATTTAGCTATAGGTCTAGTCTATCTTTTTGAAGGGTGTCTAACATTGAAAGTGTAATGATTTGGATGCGTTACTGTAGCTTGATTGTGAACAAGGACTGTTTATACTGCCTTGCCGTATAAGCTAGTTTTTATGGCAACGTGGTAGAGCAATCACTTTGGTACAAAGATGTCCTGGTTCCAAGCAGTCGGTAGCATTTGGCGCCCGCTGTAAGTAACCACGTGTCTATCGATTTTTTACCGTGATAGATCACAATATATTATTTTTTTATCTTCAATTTTGCAATCGTTTCATGAAAATGGTAAGATAGTAATGTCTTACAGCAAAAAATCAAGTCTTATTGCAAAAGTGATTCACCCTGCTTCCATTCTAAGTACCGCCAATTTTTCTACCATAGACAAGAAACAGATGACCATTTCACTGACACCTAAAGACATTATTTATGTTTTAATTCTATAAAACTTGCATTCTTGGGTTAGTTGTCATCCCCATCAAGCATGGGAGGTTGTAATGAGCACACACATTTCAAAGACAAAGAAACATTACACAAACACTTTAGTTAAGAAATTTCTCATGTTTCAAACATTTTTCTTGACAATAAAATCATTAACTACACGTCTTTTTCAAACAGCAACATTTGAGTTGAATTTCGAAATCCTTGTTTTGACTGAAAGAAACTTATAATCATAATAATGACAAAACTGAATTTTGATTTTTAAAGGAATTATAATACTACGCATTTTCTAATATGGCAATTATTCGTGTTATGTGATTGGCTCTCTCTAGATGTAGTACAATGGGAATCCCTTTTTAAAGCTCTAGCATTGAACAACATTAAGCTAGTACATACAAAATACAAGTTTGTTGTAAAAAGAAACTTTAAGTCATACACTGAGGGAAACTGACAAATCGAAATTTCTCCAAAATGTCAAAGTTTAGATCTTTTCCATTAAATACTCCCGACGTAAACATGAAGGACATGGAATAAGATGCCGCTTGCTTTAGTAGAGCCACCATCGGTGAGCATTAGACTCGAAAACATGGTGGAGAGGGGGTGGGTGGGGGGAGGGGGAGGTAATATTTCTTTTATCCAATAGCTTCCGACATACGTATGTATCACATCAGCGGGTTGATAATCGTAAGTCTATGTGGGATGAGCGGCAAGAGATTCGGAAAGCATATCTTGGTAAGAGGAATACCAGGAACCCATGGTTCGGTGCCCTAGTCTCCTATATATGACAAGAAAATTGATACAAAACGATGTAAAGCCTAATTTAAAAAAAATAAAAAAAAATAAAATATAATCGCACATCCTGTTTACCTCTTGATTCGAAGTATCATTGTCAATCTAGAGGTCCCGGGTTCGATCCCCGACGGCGGCACTCATTCTTTCCGACAATTTGTACCTCACCAATGGGTTGATAATCGTAGTCTTATGTGAGATAGTAGCTGGAGGCTAGGAAAGGATGTAGTGGTTGTACTGGTGAGAGAATAACCAGGAAACCATTGTTAGGTGCTCCAGCCGCCGCGATATAACTGAAATAATGTTGAAAGCGGCGTAAAACTCCATTCAATCAATCAATCAATCGAAGTATCATTAAAGTATCGAAGGAAGTCCCTTTCGGTCTGAGTTAAAATAGTTAGTCCGCACAGCTGGTACAGTCTGACTGGGATCGTTTATGTCGCGCTTCCAATATAACCTCTTTTTGCCTGACAGGTCACAAAATGTATTAACACCAGCTTAATGTTCAGGATATTGAATGCACTCACCTCGAGCAGAATCCAGGCTAGCGATCGTTTGATTTTAGACATACTGAGATCGCTTTCAAAAATGCTAGACCAGTGGGCAACTCATAATTTGAATATAAAAAAAAAAGAAAAATAACATTGTAAAGCTGTAGGTTAAAAATCGGTGAGAGTTAAAGTATCCATCATCGATTTTGCTACGCTAGTTAGAAAGCCCGCCGATCATCGCGAGTACCCCAAGTAGACAATTTCTTTAGTTTTGGAAAACATAAATCCGCTTGTTAAAGTTCGGGGTGGATTGTATCTTGAACATCATTCGGGAACACTTAATGATTCTACCATTTTTCTTTTAAAAGTGTACAGTATAGAAGCAGATACTCATGGGTATTCCCGTAGCAAGATTAGAGTATCGCTAGCACTCTGTAATTTGGATTGCAGAAAAAGAGAAAAATAAACATCAGAATCAGGCTTTTCCATATTTGAATTATATTCGGGGTTTATAAATTGATTCATTTTTTTCTTCTTTCTTGTTAACATAAGAAAATAGTTTCATTTGCTTTCTTTCGAAGTTAATATTGCTTGAGATTGTATATAGAATATCAACACAATTAAGTTTTGATCAGAAGCGCAAAATGGTGGTAAAGGAGAGAAAAATGCGTGTTGTCTACTTTTTGCTACCATAGCCCATTTTTGGTGCGACAAGATGAAAGGGCGGATGCATATGAGGTAGGTTCCTCGTAAGCTGAAAGAAAAAAGTTGATTTAACTCAGATCAATCAAATTTAAACGATGAATACATACACATGTACGCTTACATACTTACAAATCATCTTTTCGGTGCATTATAAGATTTTCATACGGGTTACATCCTCGATTTATCCGTTAGTGCAGTGGCGGCGGGCATATGGCAAAACCTTTGACCATCGGTTCTTCGTTAAATATCAATTTATAGGGATAATCGCTTCATATTCTATAAAATAAAATGATCCTTCATGGACGATTTTTTCTCCCGATATAAGTGCTTGATACATTTATTTCTGACCATAAGATTATGAGACATAAGTGAAAACTCATTATTTATTAAGGCACTTTTTGTCGCGCAGCAGCTTCATATAGAAACAGGGAAAGTGCTGTCTTTGAAATTTTCCATAGAACTAATGTATGAAGTTTAATTCAATTTGGACAATGGACTAAGGAGACATGCCTCCATACGGACGGACATACTGACTAAAGGACGTATTTACGCTCACTCAAACTGTTTGACAACTTGTTTGTTTGAATAGAGTTTTGCGCCACTTTAAGCAGTCTTTCGGTTATATCGCTTCGGCTGTAGCAACTAAAATCATGGACTCTCACACCAGTACTACCATTACATCCTTTCATTGCCTCAAGCTATATCATCCCACATAGGTCTACGATTATCAACCCATCGATGGAAGAATCGACCCTGGGACCTTCAGATTGACAAACCAACGAGCTACCAACTGCGCTATGATTGTGGCTCTGTCTGAACATGGGATGGGATCCAGCAGAAGTAACGGCATATATAACAGTATCCAGAAGGCAGACCTTGCCTTTACGGGAATGTACCTGTGTAAATGTTGAAGTTATATTTTATGTCATATTTTAGGGAGCTTTGAAGTCATTGTACCTGTTCGGGTCATGTAACTACATTTATATGCTTTATATTGTTCGGCTAAAATAGATGGGTAGATCTCATTGAGGAGAAATATGGTGCATAAGAACTACAACTTTTGGTTGCATAATTTTGGGGTTATTGCACTTTTGTGTTATTCTAATGACTTAGATTTTTTTCCGGAGGCCCTCTGTATGTACATTTGCTATCAAGTTCAAGCTTCAATGGTGAAAAGATCCTTTAAAAGAGATTGCAATGCACAGGAACAAAAACTATTGTTTGATTTTTGCAGTTATTGAAATTTCTTGTTTGTATTTAAAATGAATTTTTTATCGAAATTTAGGAACTAGTTTATGAAAGAAAGTGCAATGAAATAAATTATACTTGCAAATTATGTGATTTGTAATGAAAAAATGACTTCCTGGGAATTTCTTAAAATAAATGTCTTAGAGAGATATTGGTTCCAGTAGAGGTCAGCCGGTGTTCGCATTTCAAAGTTTTTCATACAGGAAGGAAAAAAGATCATTACAGATTCAGAAAAAAATCCAAAAGGCGAAATGTTAAGCCTGTGAACAGTCCTCAAAGTCTGACTATGGTCGACCCGTCACGCAATACCAAAAATATCCCTTTTCACCACACGGGCCATATTTGCAACTCACTTCTCATTTTCCAAGATCATATATAATGTATTTAATATTTTTGGTGTGAGAGCGAAACATGTTTTCTCAAATACATGTTAATCCCTGTAACCCACGATTCTAAAGCTACATGTATACATTGAATATTCAATACCAGCTGCCCTAATTAATGGCCATTGCATGTAATTAATAGTTCACAAATTTAGTGAGATATGTCAAAATACCTCCGTTGCCATGGCTACAACTCATATTGGAAGATATTTTCAGTTTTTCCAAACATCTTAAACTTTCCAATATTTTACAAAATCAAGAATCTGATATATCAATCGAATAATCAAAATGATACAACTCACAGGCATTTTGTTACATTATAATCCGTTTTTTATAACTTATGTTGTTAAATGTACTATGTTATAACTTTTTTTATAAAAGAAATATTATGAAACAATCGTATGTGATGTAACCTTTGGTAATGATAATAATTTCTATTTTTTTTATTTTTGTGTGATGGCGAGACATTGACAGATTGATATTTGAAGACTTTGATCAGAATGTGCGGATGCAGAGACCGATCTGAGTCTGGTTGTTTCGCACATGTAAATAAAAAACACCAGGAAAGATTATGCATTTTTTCAGACTGATAACAAATTATTGACATGTTGACTAGCGAGAAAAAAATTACCCATAGACAAGTAACTGTTTTCTTGCTTTCCTTTCTTTTTCTTAATGTTTCCATAGATTCGTTAATTTTACCGATATGCGCATCTTTTTTTTTTAACAAACTAGCAGAACAGAATTTTGTAAGTCGACTAGTACAAAACAGGTCAGAGTCATAAACAGAGGGTTCTTTGAATTCATTTCGGGTAGTTTTGCGAGTCGTATTTACCATATGGGAGTCTCAGACTCGAAAAACTGCTCATCTTAAAACCATGGTCATATTTTAGAAACATTTATTTTGACAATTTCTTATACCGGTACGTGACCTCAAAGCCTAATTTACATTGAACTCGCCACAATCCCAAAATCGTGCGGCGCCCGTGCGGCGGCATATGATGTCCGTGCGATTATCGCACGGTTTTAAGGGTGCCGCATAACCTTGCACTTTTATATAAAAAACGGTATACGATTTGTTGAAAATTACAAGACCGTACGGAGAGCGTAGTCCGTAGACACGTCGTCTAGGCATCGCACGGACATCGCAAGGAAACGATGTTTTGCCTATAAGTATAGAATGGATCATCCTAGGGTCCCCACGCGGGTTCCACACGATGGTCGTACGGTGGCCGCACTGTCTACAGTGTATATAGTTGACAAATCGCACGGACAGCTTGCGATCGCCGCAAGGGTACCTCAATGATTCTTGTGGCAGCTTTATGAAAACCCGTGCGAATACAACACGATTTCGTATACACATACGCAGTAGACAAAAACGTAGGATGTAATAATTATCATTTAATAAATCGCAGGCTGCGATATCGTTCGACGACCGTGGCAAATGTAAACTAGGCTTAAAAGCAGAGAGGAAGAAAGTTTTTAGTGTTAATCAGTTATTAAATGTAAAATATTTTCAAATTCCGCAAACTTGAGAAAAAAAATGCGGATATCAGGTAACGGTTTGATGCCCCCTCCTTCGACGTCCTTGTTCTTACGGACTTGCACAATGTAATCAACGGATCGCCGAACTATTGAAAATGCAGTCTTTTTTAGTTATTTTTTTAAAAGATGCCATTTGAAAACATAAGCATGACACTCAACCGGTAGATACCGAGACTCTAAAATCATATCGTCTGTGTGCGAGCAAAATCTCATACAACCTCCGTTTGTTCAAGCTGTATAGTCCGTTTGACTTCTATATGGACCAACATTTCGCCGAAAATCTCAGAAATTAATTGATGAAACGCATATTTTCCTTGAAATATCATATTTTCTAGCTAATACCATAACGAATTTTGTTTTTCAGAATTTTTGAATGTAAAATAATGATTTTGTCCGTCCGTCTACATGTTAACTTCCAGCCTTTCATTCCTACTTGTGACTGTATTAAAAGGAACAGCGAATTGTATAACCAAAAATAGTACTGATTTGCATAGGGGCCGAGTCAAAAGTGTCAGAATTTAAGTGAATTGTTTTAGTTTAAAATCGAGTATTTCAATATGATTAAGTTTGTCGCAGATTTTTGCTACCGTTGGATATCAAATCTGAGTATATTCTCTCTTTCTTCAGAAACCGTTTGACCAGATAATTGATTATTGTTTTTATTTATTCTGAAATGAACCCTATATTTACATGTTAAGACCAATCAAAAAACATTATTAAACGAAGTAGTTTGGAATTTCACGAGGAAAACTTGACGAGAAGGCGAGTTCTAATGCTATTTAAGTTTAAGGTGACATGACCGTCGATATGCTAATTAGCATGTCCAAATAAGGAATAATGGACATTTCATCTGTCAAATGTTTAGTATAAAACCACGTGTTTTTACTATATTATGTTTACAATTTCTTACTATTAAACAGCCTCCATCACCCCTCGTGTTTAAGAGCGGAAAATGCGAAAATATTAACATTAACTAGATAGACAAAATTATTATTTTGAAATCATTTTATTTTCAAAAAATATTTTTTGGAATGGCATAAAGCTGAAATTAAGATTTTACTACTTACAAATCCTTCATTTAAACGCATTTTTATGTAATTGATGAAAAGTTTGGTCCATATAGAAGTCAAACGGACTATAAAAACAAGTTTTAAGTCTCTTGTCGGCGATTTACCAAAATTTAATGTTACGAGAATCCTAACAATGATTTTGAACATTTCCAGGCAATAATTTGACTTAGTTTTGATCGCTAATCTCTAATCCGTCTCTAGAAATCATACTTTCGAGGTAGCCTAGCTTTTTCTATCTTTGAAGAATAAGATTAATTACGACGACGGATATTCAATAATAATAATAATAATATCTTAATTTATAGAAGGTAACATGTTAAGACATATATGTAAAGCACATCTTATTTTCAAGATGGCCTTCTTAAAACAAATGAATTAACTAGGACAACAAACTCTCTCTCTCTCTCTCTCTCTCTCTCTCTCTCTCTCTCTCTCTCTCTCTTTCTCTCTCTCTATTTCTCCCTCTCTCTCTCTCTCTCTCTCTCTCTCTCGCTCTCTCTCTCTCTCTCTCTCTCTCTCTCTCTCTCTCTCTCTCTCTCTCTCTCTCTCTCTCTCTCTCATTCTCTTTCAGCAAAAGAAAAAAAAATCACTGGAGAATATATTGTATAAAAAGAAAAATACTAGCTTGTGTTATTTAAATCGCAATAATCGCAAAGGCTCGCCGCTTTGAAACACCAGGTGTGCTTAAAGTGAGCTGAACATTCAGGAAATAGAAAACGTTCAATATGAAAAGTGTTAAGGATAGCAGGCGGCCTATCGTAAACATACCGGTCGTTGGCGCTTTAAAAATTGATAGTTTAAAATAAATAAATACTTCAAGGTTTTCATCATAAACCATGACAGAAAATACTAAGGCTGCCATATTTGTTTGCTATGCTCAGCATGTCGCTCGCCAATCATCGGTTGTATGACAATACATGAATACTGAATAGATTCAGAACATCTACCAAAAGTTTAATTCCGGATCATAGCTCTGAACCCCCCCCCCCCCCCCCATCTTCGGATTTCCAAAAAGAAAGATCGTAGATCTTCGACAGAGCGCATTTCCTCGTCTGCTTACTTCAAATTTTGTTTTCTTTCCAAAGACTCTCAGGCCACATTTTTGATTCGAACCTCAAACGTGGTTCATGTGGAGAAATTCGGTCCATTAGGAATTTACCTTGGCGCACGCAGTTAGCTGGATATAGCATGGAGGCAGTGGTAATAAATCTGACTAGTTACTTGTTAATAGCATTTAATTGCTTTTCTCCCGTTGGATTGTTATTCTTGGTCAGCTTAACAGCTAATTTGAGTTCCTAGTGGAATTTGCAGAAAATGCTATGAGAATGATTCACTAGGTTTAGTGATTCTGATTTTTGAATTTGAATATTTCAATGTAAATCTTTGTTTAATGCATACCGGTAATTTCTGTTTCATTTAGTCAAACAAAATAATGCAGGTTATTACTGAAAAATCCAATTACTATAGGCTACCTAAGGACAAAAAACATTTCGCATTTGATGACAGGCGATTCCGGGTTTGTCCGATATCGGAGAGACGTTACGCAAGATACTGGTGACCCTTTGCGTTACAAATAGTTTCGACGTCGGCGTAAATATAACGTTCCGTTTTAACTGAACTATTTTCTCGCCAACATTTGCAAACGATATATTTCTTTTATTGAAATGCTTTTAATCTTTGTCAAGATTCAAATATAAAAAGTTTGCCATTTTTTCTGACACAAAATAGACACGGATTTCCGAAGATTCCGGCGCAGATACAATGATATAATGCTGAGTAGGATTGATTCGGTGTGATTTCGAAATACTCATTCAAAGTAAAGCCATTCGGGTGATATCGAATATTTCTAGTGGTTCAAAAATGAGGTTTTAATTTACTAGTAATATGAATTTTCGTATTATTGACTAGAACTTACTATTTAAAACAATGACTTTAAATTAAGATTAATAAGATGATTCCGAAGAAATCGCGTATATCGGAACCAATCTATCTTACCACTGAAGAAAGTTTACTTTGAATAGAAATTTAATATTTTAGTTCTTTTTTATTCAGTTTGATACAATGTTTTTTGTTTATGATGTTCTCAAACAGATCAGTTTATGACAGTATCAAGTTCTTTTTTTATTATTTAAATATTATTACTATTATTATTGTTTTCATTTTGCTTAAATTTTATTTTCATATGGATTGAACTTTGAATTTCCATCTTCTTTTCTATATATCATGCGAAAATTTGGATCATTTTAATTTATTCACTCTTTATTATTATAATTAATATGAAAAAGGCAAAGCCTCAAAACGATCGCAGTCTCTAATTGTTGTCTTTTAAAATGTATTATGAAAGGCTTAACACTCTTTTACATAAATGCAACGAGTTTGCAGAAGGAATATCATCTTCAGGCTTAACTTTTATTTCCAATTCAAATGTTTTGAAACTATACCAGTAACTCATTCATTTGTTTACTTTTCTTATGATCATTATGGATTCGGTTTGCAAAATATAAGGTACAGAATGGGCCTAAATAACTCATCTATATTTCATTGGTCCAGTTGATGTCATCCAAGTACAATTTTGGGCAAAGTTTCATTGAAATTAGTCAAATGGATTAAAAGGAGATGGTGTTTTAAAACAAGAGGGCCAGAATGGCCCTAAACCGCTCACGTGAATTTTATTGGTCCAGTGGAACCCATCAAAGTAACTTTCATTCACATTTGCTGATGAGGAGATGTTATTCCAAGAATTTAAAGTGACCCTGTCCACCCTTTTTTTACTGAGGCCACGCAAAATAAGCCCCCCCCCCCCTACCATGCCCATATTTATTGGCCAATCAACATTTTACGTACAATTTTTAAAAAGAGTCTCCAAAAGAACATTCTGGTAAAGTTTCATTGAATTTGGCCAAGTGGTTCAGGAGGAGATGTCGTTCAAAGAAAGCAGGCTAAAATTAAGCCCCGCCCTGCCATGCCCATATTTATGGGCCAATCAAAATTTTGCAAACAATTTAAAAAAAGGGTCACCCAAGGAGTATTCTGGTAAAGTTTCATTGAAATCAGCCGTGTGGTTCAGGAGGAGATGTCGTTTAAAGATTTCGGGTCAAAATAAGCCCCGCCCTGCCATGCCCATATTTATGGGCCAATCAAAATTTTACGAACAATTTTTGAAAAGAGTCACCCAAGGAACATTCTGGTAAAGTTTCATTGAAATCGGCCCAGTGGTTCAGGAGGAGATGTCGATCAAAGATTTTGGCTCAAAATAAGTCCCGCCCTGCCATGCCCATATTTATAGGCCAATCAAAATTTTACGAACAATTTTTGAAAGGGTCACCCAAGGAACATTGTGGTAAAGTTTCACTGAAATCGGCTGAGTGGTTCAGGAGAACATGTCGTTCAAAGATTTAAGGCTCAAAATAAGTTTCACCCTGCCACACCCCTATTTATGGGCCAAACAAAATTTTACAAACAACTTTTGAAATGGGATACTCAAGGAACATTCTGGTAAAGTTTAATTGAAATTGCCCCAGTGGTTCAGAAGGAGATGTCGTTCAAAGATTTCAGGCTCAAAATAAGCCCCGCCCTGCCACGCCCATATTTATAGGCCTATCAAAATTTTGTGATTAATTCCAGGAAAGGGTCACCCAAGGAACATTCTGGTAAAGTTTCATTGAAATCGGCCCATGGGTTCAGGAGGCAATGTCGTTCAAAGATTTCAAAGTGAAAAATGCCACGCCCTGCCACGACCATATTTTTGGGCCAATTAGAATTTAGCCAACTTTTTTTAAAGAGGGTCACCCAAGGAACATTCTGGCAAAGTTTCATAGAAATTGGCCTAGTGGTTCAGGAGAAGAAGAAGTTTTTAAGATTGTTGAAGACGAACGACGCACGACGGACAATGACCGAAGGACTCATGACCACCCTAAAAGCTCCCATTGAGCACAACGTGCTCATGTGAGCTTTTAGATAATTTTACTCATTTGCTTTAAGTAAGTGGATCCATAATATTTCCGCACCATTTCGAATCTCATGATCATTCACAATATTGACTGAGGTTTCCTTGTAAAAACCATTTGGAAACCTCAGTTAATATTGTTAAATTTTACTACTCCCCAAACATTGAATAACTATTACGGGTCCACAACCTTAAAGCAAATGAATAAAATTATCATGATGATGAAACATATCACTGCATTATTTACAATACAATAATTCATATAGACTGATATTTCACTTTTTAAGATCATGAACAAAAAAGGCCTTGGTTTGTTTTGTTTGTTTGAATGGGGTTTTATACGGCTTTCAACAATCTTTCAAAAATAAGCCTTTGTGCTGGAGGCTAGGAAAAGATATAATGAAAGAACTTGTGCAAATCTATTTTTGTGAATGAGAGCTCTGTCCCAAAATAGATGTCCACATCCACCTTATAGTATTTTCATGCAGAACTATTCTATTGTTATTGTTGTCCAAACATAATGACAAAATTGGGTCATTTCCCTCAGTTTGGTATCAGTTCTTCCCACAATCATTCAACTAGTCAGTGGACAAGTTAATATCAGAGTAAATCTTGGAATAGTACTAAAATATGTAACAGATAAAATATTCTAATGTTTTAAGCAATGTTCCAGCATTTCTATTAGTAAAACAATGTTTGCTAAATATCTATCTTCTCACTTTTTTCTGGACAGGTTCCTTTTGATCCTGGGCAAGTTATAAATCATCTCTTACTTGTCCAGGGACATGTAGAGACGATTCACATTTCCACAACAGTGCTGTAAACAGTATGGAAAGGGTTAAAATATTACTATATTTGATTATATTAAATTCATATATTTCACAAAACTGATATCTAATTGGTTAAAATTTGACCCATGCTGAGATTTGAACTCAGAACTCCTGGGTACCTTGCACCCAGGCATTTTACCTTAAACTACAAGGGTTACTTAAAACCAAATATGAAATAACAATGTTTGTGAATTACATAAATTTAATATAATTATGCTCTATGTACATGAGTGTCTTAAATTAATATTTCTTTGAAAATTAAAAATAAAATAAACTCGCATTTCAAATTATTAAAAAACGCTTGAAGAAAAACTATGCTCTGCAACAATATCTTCATGGTTTTGATATGCACGCTTAAATGAACACTTTAATTGAAAACAAATTGAGACAAAATGTCTATTTTTGTAACCTAAATTTGTCCTGGTATTAAATTCTGCAAACAAAGCCAATGTTTGGCTAGTTGGCAAAGGAATTCAGTTCCAAGGAATTCCACACCCCTGCAAAAAGGCTGCTTCATTTACCAATATTTTTGAGCTCTCTGAGGACATAGAAGCTCGACTATTTCAAGAGCTGGATAGTAAAAGCAAACCAATGTCAACATTGGAAAACCTATAATTTCAATATCAGATTAATGAATTTTTGTCTAGCAGCTGATATGATGGTCACAGATACATGTTCAAAGTTTCCAAGCAAACACTTTAGTGGAAACAGAGAAATTACAGATATACATGATAGTTGCATTAAAAACTTAGAGATTTTGGAATACGAAAAAGGTTAAAATTCCACTAAATTTAGTATCGGAGTAACAAATCTTTGTCTAGAGGCTTATATCATGGTCTTGGAAGCATGTGCAATGTTTCAAAGCAATAGATTTAGTAGAAACAGAGATTTAACACAGTTGCATGTAAAACCTGTATGTACGCCCATGTAACCAGAATAGCCCCCTATTCTATGAAAAGTCAAGCTAAAAAGTACACTATTTTGACCAAATTTGGCATGAAAATTAGAAATTTGGGCTGCAGAAAGAGTGACTTTAACATCTGACCCCATCTAGATCTGCCACTGGATCATGGATGACCTGGATTCAGGCTGAACAGACCAAGGGGCAAACAAACTTTAGGTATTTCCTTTCTAAAAATTAATGAACATGAGTGCTTTTCAAGCAAAAACCGATTTTGATTTATAAAATTCAGGGTTGGAGCTTGTGTTTTTTTTCTTTACTCGAGGATAAAACGATAAAGGGTCGGTTCACACTTATTTCCATTGTGGTCCCAACTCTTTCAACACATTGAGAGAGAGGGAATGGATTCTAGCCTTTGCTACCCAAAAGCTGAGTGGGCCCTGTTTGTAAAGTGTCCTGCCCAAATACACTCCCTGCCAGCGATGGGGCTCGAACCCGCAACCACTAGGTTACCAGTCGAGCGTGCTAACCACTAGGCTAACGAGCCAGATGAAAGAAATTTTGTCTATATTTGACATATATTTACAACATGATTACATCATGTATTCAGTCATAAACTTGATAAGCAGGGACCATTTTTGGGCAAGATCTGTGTAAATTCTCTCATTTTTCTGCCAGAAATCTCATTCAAATTAGCTAAATGAGAGAAAATCTCACAGCAAAATATCTTTTTAACAAAGGATTTGGTTCAATTTGCCATTGAAAACTCGGTATTTCTCATAAGTTCCAAATGAATGAGATTTTTTGCACATAAAAATCTGCGCCAGAATTATCCCTGGATAAGGGGTCCCCTTGATAAGTGACAAATTTCACTTAAGCAACAAATTGAGAAATGCTCAATTTCGAATAACAAACATTACTAAATTAATCTAAATATCAAAAGCTTGAAGGATCAGACAGACCTTTCCGGGTCATGGGAGGGTGGCCGAATTTTCGATGGTCCGAATAAACATTCGGTCGAGTTGACAAGTCAATTGTCTGTTTTGCACCTCAGATAGGTGGGGTTTCGAACTAAAACCGGCAGACTTAAAATAGAACGGCTTAAAAACGAAGCGTATCATATTTTTTTGAGATTTTCAATGTAGTAACTTACCGATAACAAGGTTTTTATTCAAAGACCAGGACCCCTAACCGAGGTATAGGTCAATATGCTACATAGTAACAAACAAAATTAACAAAACATGTGAAAAGTTTGATGAAAGCTCCAAATGAAGCTGACTAGATTTAACTAACGACAATCAAGGGATATGATGAAGAATGATGAAAAGTGCAGATAAGGCCCCCAGTTAAAAACAAGTTTAATAGGTTATCTTAAGGTGTGAATTCCTAATAATCCATACTTTAAGTAAAATGCAGATGACAATGGAATATACACAATCCATAATCACTTAAATTTCAAAATAGTTATTACATATATTGGACCAGTTAAATTCTGCTTAAGTTAAGAGACAGAGCGTCAGGTTTAACCGTGTTAAAGATGGCTACTTATTATAAGGGCCTAAGTCCACATACATCCACAAAAAGGAATCACTCTCCATTCATGAATCCACATGGCATCAGACTAGACCTAAGTTGGATGAATAGTAATTATTTATGGTCCAAGCTAAATCATTCAGGATTTTAAGTATAAAATTTAGTAGAACATGAATGTCTGGGGGCCACTCACAGTCTTCAAATCACTGGTTCACCTCAGAGGAGTTGAGTAAAAAACACTTAACAAACTATATCAAGTTCATATTAAACAGGTTACTGGTTATATATGACCTTAAATGTTTTCAAAATTTCTTTACAAAATTTACTAAGTTTAAACAAAACCTTTATATCATTGGTATTCATCAGATCATAATACTGAATAGTACTAGGATGACGTGACAGGCCCCTAGGAAGACACAAATGCCTCAGATCCCCAAAATAACTACAGACAAAGAGATAGTGATACTCATCTCCAAGTTCATGTTCAGAACAAAGCTCACACAATCTCTCATCCCTGTCCGTGCCCCAGAACCTACCAAATTCAATTGGCAACTTATGATTCAGACATCTAAAATGACAGAGTGCTGTGGCCAAATCATTAGGTAAAAGCTTGAAATAATGTTCAAGGACTAAGTCAGATTTAAATATTCTATAATTGAGACATTTAGAAGAAAGAAAGACTTGCTCTACCCATTCTACTTTATATCTATCTATCAGTCTTGATTTAACCATTTTAGCTAAACCCAAAGGTATCCTGGATTACTCAGTTCTCGATAGGTTAAGATGAGCTCCCTTTTATTTCGCCGGAAGTTTCTGATGACAACAAGGTTTGGGTATGACATGAAACCTTTATTACCTGTCTTCAAAATACCATGGCAAAGAAAAGGTCTTGTATTTCGTACTTTGATAAAATTCCGTTTATATTACACCGGTTGAAAACAACCAAGGATAAACGCATACCCACGTTCTCGATAGTAAACAAAAATGAGGTCATATTAACAAGCGTCAGTGTGATTGAGAAAATGAAGTATGGTGGCTTCTTTGTGACATCATTTTTTATGATGATAAATGGTAAAATGGTTCAAAGTATGCTTGAGGAGGATTTTATTACAAACATATTGTATATTGTAGGAACATTTCATTGATTGATTCAAATTTTGATTTCAAATACCCATTTTCTGAACTTATTAGAGAAAAATGTGGTTTAAATGATATATATTTACCCTGTGCAATCCTTGAAACTGCTTTGTTCTCTTCCTCAACCAGGTCCCAGGATAGAAAAAAATGCAAGGTAATTATTATTCTAACTTAGTAAATAAAAGTTAATAAAAGAGCAATTATGAGTTCACTGTACAAAAAGATAAAATGATTAACATTTTAAATAATATTATACACAAAGAAATTAGATTTTAAATGTCATTATTAATGCTTTAACAGCATGGACACTTGAAGGGAGTATCCCTTCTAACTACTTTGACTGGTGTACAGTACTTCAAGTGAACCCAGTGACCACATTCATCACAACATGCCCATTTAGTGAAAGAAACTTGATAGGCTTCCCTGTCTTGAACATAAAAACGTTTGCACACGCAACATTTATCTGCCTCGGGCATATCTGACTCTGACTCAGACTCATCTTCTGACACTGGAGAAAGCAAATTGATGTGAGATGGACCTGGTTGAGGAGTGTCAGGTTTTTTTTTCAAGATCTTTTTTGAGTTACTCCCTTTCCTCTGTAGGTTTTTTGTGGTGTGGTTCTTCCCATTCTCTTTATTAGCATTACATGTACTTTCTGGTTTGTCTTTATCACTTTCAGTTTGTATGCATCTTTTCTTTCCTCTGTTAGATTCATTAATATACAGTTTCATTCTTTTCAATGTAAGACTTTCTGTTATTGCTTTTCCACCTACAATATCATTTATGTTTCTACGTTTTTTCTTTTGAACTTTTTCACAAATGTCCCCTCCAACACTTTTGAAAAAATCACTTGCTTTATCTGCTGGGTCATCTTTGTCTACCTCAACAATATCAGGGTTGTTCACAAGGATGGGATCTTCAACATCTTCAGGTAGGTATAATTGAGACGGAGCAATTTTAACTTCCAAATTTTTAATCATTTCAGATGCAGACTTAATGGGATATATGCCAGTTTTTGAAAATGCAGCTCTGAGATTTGATGGATTCAATGCCGCTGAATACGCACGACAAGCCAGGCTACAAACGTCATAACGTGATACCACTCTTCCATATTGGCGAGAAAATGCTTGGCATTCCTGGCTGTATTTGATCTGAAAAGGGCCAAAGCAACCAACATCCATCGGCTGTAAAATGTGCGAAGTGTGGGGCGGAAGGACAAACAAGATAATGTTATGCAACTTTGCCCATTCAATGAGATCTAGGGAGATGTGACTTCTGTGACCATCGTAAAAAATGAGAATAGGCTCTGCTGCATCACGGCCTTGAACATACTTGAGAAAATGCTCTTTAAGATATTGTCTAAAGACTCCAGCATTTGACCAGCCTGAAGTAGTTACAGTTCCATCAGCTCCAGGAGTTTTACCTTGCATCAGGTCAGGCATCATTCTCTGTCCAGGGAAGATGAAATATGGAGGAATTTGACTACCAACAGCATTCCCTGCTCCTATTACTGTTACAGTTTTAGATCTGTTTCCCATGATAACTTGTGGTTGAAAACCCTTTGCAGCAACAATATTTTGTGGTCTGTACTCTGTGTTAATGCCTTTCTCATCAATATTATAAATATGTTCTGGTTTATCAGCTAAGTTGTACTTTCTTATTATTGCATTAAGTTCTTCAAAGTAGTTCAACAATGACTCTTCTGAAGCGCACTTAGCACGCTGCTCAGACAGGCTTGATGGTTTTATAACTCTCAGTTCCGGCCATCTTGAAATAAATCCGTAAAACCAATTCATGCTCAAGACTTTGTCATCTTTTTTCCTTTTCCCAAGATAAACAGCATAGTCCGTTCCCATATTAATGATCTCCGATCTAGTATAGCCGTACCCAACATAGGCCATATCTTTAATATGTTCAACCAGTTTGGCCTCCTCAATTTGGCTAAATAAAGGAGACGGACCAGATGAAGTGGTATCAACAGATATCCTGTGGTCAATACGGTCTCTCAAAGTTGTCAATGGAACATTAAAGACCTTAGCTGCTCGGTATACAGGTAATTTGTCTTCAATACATGCTTTGTAGGCATCTGTCAACTGTGTTGGTGAGTATTGTCGAAGTTTTCTCCTTTGGTTAATGGGAGTTAGCTGGAAAATAGAAAAAAAAATAACACTGGCAGATTTGTAATTTTGACTGTGCTAAATTTGCCTCCATATTAATCATTCATTAATTCCTAATTAGCCTAATTAATTTATAGCTCCCCTGCCTGATATTGTCACCAGAATAAATCAAGGAAAAAGTGAAAAGGGTAATCTCAGACGAATATTTTTCCACCATTCTTAAGCTATTTTTCATCAAGAATCAATAACAATAACAAATAAAAGAAAAATCTATAAAAGTGTGCATGTGCAAAATTAATCAACAGGGAATAAAATTCATGACAGGATCGAATTTTCTAAATGAAGCTAACATGAACGGCACATTTCAGCTTCCGTAGATTTTATTTTCGTGCGCCTTTCTGAAAATATGCAATGACCTACTTTTAGATAAAACAAGCGTCTGTTGAAAGAGATCAGCGTCGGTAGCGACAAGTTGAAGGAAAGTGAAAAAATGTTGTTTTGACGGTAAGTGAAATTTGGAAATAGTGAAAAAGCTGTAAAAAGTATAGTTTATGAAGAATTTACGATACAATACCTTTACACGAAGCATTTTGCTGCAGAAATCAACAAATAGCCGCGAAGTGATCTAGTCAGGTCTTCTGTTTTCTTGTCCAGGAGCGTGACGTCAAACGTTCGAAGATATTTCACGTTTCAATGTTCTATCGAGAACATGGGTATGTCGAGAACTCAATACGTGACGATATGTTTTGTTGAGACTCCCATAAGTTTAAATAATCAGTATGAGTTAAACAGTCCTTTATTTGGAGTAGCCATTTAGAATGGAAAAAGTCTTTATTATGCATTTCTAATAAAATATTGTACAATTTATGGGAAATTTTTTCTTTCTTACCATTGACAATTCTTTGCCAGAAGCCAATCATTCTTGATAACGATGTCAAATGAATAGGTTCTGGACTCCGACACTGAAAACTCAACCTAAGGAATCGGTAAGCGTAATCGGGTACCAATGCGAATGTTCGACGTCACCATGTAAACCGAAACAACTTTCGCTTTCATTTCTTGTACTTTTTAAACTCTTTTTGGATATATGCAAATTCCTATAATTACTTGAGCAATTAAAAAGATCATTTTTTGTAATTAGAGAGCTTCAGAGCGTTAATGATTCTTGTAATTTTGATAAAATGAGTCACTGGAATCCAAGATGGCGGCGCCCATGGCCCGAAAAAAGGATCACTTTTTTTTTTCTCATAGTAAAAATGATAGGTCGGGTCTAAAACACTAATTGGAAATATCGTCCTAAAAATAACAATAATAAAAAAAAAAACGGTACTACCGCGAAACGATCTTTGATCGTGTCTTGCTTCGCAAGACACGATCTGCGATCGTTATTATTATCGAGTGACATAAAATTTAAAATACAATTAAAAATCAAATCAAGCATGTGAAATGCGAATACATATTTATTCTGCTTTTGCTTTGTAACAGGGAAAAATCAACGTCGCGTTGCTCTAGCATACATGTGTCACTGACATGGCTCCGGATCAAACCACATGCAATTGTTTCATAACCTCATTTTTAGAGATTTATTATGATCATAAATATGTTAGAACAGAAGACAGAATCGGATTATGAAGCACAATTTTAACTCTTAACAAGAGGACAAGGAGTAATTCAAAATTTGAAATAATTAATAATAATAATATATAGATACTTAAAATAAGAGTTATTGAACCGTACAGAAGGGATAAGAACGGTTGAAAACCGGGGAAAATGTATTCTCATATTTTCTCACACAAAGCCTTAAGAAGATCGTGTGAAAAGGAACCATACCGTCGTCATTATTTATAATTAAGATGAATTTAATATGTTTTTCGTTCACCCACGGACCCTCCCTTGTCACCTGATCACATTCTACATTAACATTTCTTGCGTTAACCCTCCCAAAATAGCAAAATTGATCAACTCTGGTTGTAAATGCGGATCTTTAAACCTACCAGGGGCAGAACCAAATGGGGAGAGGAATCTGGGTCTATATAAAATATTTCAAAATCTTCTTCATCACTAAAAATAACCTTTAACATGTATTTGATTTGGATCATCAGTTTAGAGGTCATTATTGAAAAAAAGTATTTTATAGTAATGACTGCTTTGCCACAAAGTACGGATCACAAGGAGTAGGTTGTGGTACTATGTGTCTAAATTAATGTTTAAGATTTCTCATTTTCTAAATAAGGAAGTCAACAGCCTTTAATATATTTAGTATGGATCATCAAAATGATAGACATTTATTATAAAAGCAAACATCCTTAATGTTGGATCGCATGGGGAGGGGCACGGGGGGGAGGGATAGGACTCCAAGTCTATGTAGATATAACTCTTCCTCTGATAAACCAGAAGAATGACTTTAATAGAGCTAAATGATTATCACTTAACTATTGATGTTGGACCACCAGGTACGGAGCAAGAGTTAGAGGAAAGACTAAGGTCTGTATTTAAATCTTAAAATTTCTTCTTCTTCTGAACCCAGAGGCTTATATTCTGTACCTCGTATATAATGTCTTAATCATCAATTCAGCGACCTTTATGAAAATAGCAAAGATCATTATTATTCGGACACCAAGAGCGGATCACATGTGCAGAGAGAGGGGGCGGGGGCAAAACTCAGGTCTACATAGAAATAATGAATGGTTACTTCAAATGAAGCCCTCCACAAAATCCCCCTGTATTTTGTCAGGACTGTACTTTAGATGGTCCCTTTCCAATTTTCTTTTAAAAAAATGGAATCAGGTCAATGAACATTTGAACACTTACGAGTATTTTAATTGACACTTTCGTCTAGCCAAACCATAGTAAAAGAATCTAGCCTTAATTGGAAGGGCGTTTTCCATCCATTTAGAGCTTGAATCATTGAATGTGAGAAAATCCCTTTTTTCTGGGTTTGCTTAAACAGGCCTGTGTAATAGTGTTTTGTTTAGGTTTCTTTTTTTTCTTTTTTGTATTTCTATAAGTGACCTAGTTAAGACGGTCTTATTCTTTAGGAAAGATCCATTTATGAGGCAGCTTACCTTCGACTTTCATTTAAAAACCAGGCACTTTAAAAGAATAAATGTGGAAACGAATTGTTATTTTTTAAATTTTTATTTATTTATTTATCTATTTTTTTAAAACAAATAGTTCAAATACGACGATTCTCTAAAAATTGAGTTGCATACAAGCGTTTGGTTTAAATTATATAGAGTCCTATCTATTCTATCTGAGCTTGACTTTTATCCTAAACTTTTCATCTGTAATTTATGTACAATTTATAAATATGATACTTTTAGTAGTTTGTCTGTGTACGTAAATGACAGACGTCAATGCCAGGTCATTCAAACCGGCCTATATATATAGTTGTTATTCAGACCTGCACTGATACTTCAGTTTCACTTCTACAAAGAATTAGGAATAAAAATACTTTCTACTGAAATGCATTTATACGCTTTATACATATTTGCAACCCAATATGATACCAACTGAAATTCTTTAAAATGATTACTTGAAATAGAGGGCACTGATTTGTAGTTTCAAATGATTCTTCAAATATTTTGTTACGATCTATTCAAGATAGATCATCGCTAATGCTGGAAAAATTTTGATATCGGATCGATCTCGTGAGTCGTCGTTTGACACCATACTATTTCTATTTCCCCAAACATTCAAGTTCTTTTTTCATAATGTTCAAATGTCACAAAATAATACATATTGAACATCTACTTATTACCTATAATGACAAGATTACTATGTACTTTGTCATTTTATAATATTGAAAAGTTTTGGACGTTATTCAAGAATCTTGGATCGATTTCAAAAGCTCTACTATTTGTGGACTACTTGTTCCATATTGCTCGTTTGCATACGGTTTAATGCCATTTTCAACGGTATTGCATTTTACTCGTGCACCCACCCATGACTTCCTGTCGGTTGCCACACTAGTTCAATAATAGTAGTTAAACAATAACGTTTCATCTGAGCCACCACCTATCCACCCTACTTAGGCATAGCATTCGCTCATTGGGGTAAACGAATGAGGCACGTCAAAATGACTATTGACAAGCGTCGTTTAGGCAAGCCGGGGGAACGAAGCTTTCACGAACATAGAACTGATGTTTGAGAGAAGGACGCATTACCGACTGGGTACGTAGCGAAAACTTTTGTCAAGTGTCGGAGAGAACTTTGATTGAAAGGATAAGACTCCACTTCAGATTTCAAAAAAAATTAAATAATAATAATTATAATAATAAAGACACGCTTTAATTGACGTTATCTTGACAAATTCTAAACAAAAAGCTTTTGACCAATGATTCTTGAAAGTTAAATGCATATCATTATCTGTAATTTTTCAAAAAAAGATGTACTTAAAAGCCATGTATTTTTTATGAGTTTACTTTTAAAAGATTGAATTTTCTTGCCTACCTCCACTTTATGGTTTTGATTAGTTTGAATGCGGTTTGAAATCGTGAATCAATTCATAGTTTCCCGTTGATCCACATACGTGTTCAGCTGTAATTCATCCGAGCCATGAGATGCCTATCCTACTTATGTGTACTAATTGTTAATAGCCCATTGGCGGGAGACAAATGACGCCTGTCGCATTGACTGTAGTCAAATTTTGGAGTTAAGATGGCCAAGCCATGGGCCGATATCATTACCTAAGGATTGAGAACCCATCGCGTTATCGACTTCAAGCTAAGCAAGATGGTGCAGTGTTTTGAAGAGAATTGGATTGAGCAGGGGGCGGTAATATATCTATACAAAATAACAATTAACTGAAAACGTGATCAAGCAGAGGTCAAGATTATTAAAAACAATTCTTGACTCGGCCCATCTGCAAAAATTTGACCCTTGCCTTGTAGGTCTAGCAAGTTGCTATGTCTGCGCCTTTTTGGGGGGTTTCCTAACGGGTTTCATTCGTTTTTGTGTGTTTATTTGTTTGAATGGTGGTTTTTACGCCGCTTTCAAAAATCTTTCAGTCATATCGCGACTGCTCGAGTTTCTTACAATGGATTACTGGTTTCTCCCACACCAGTACTACCATTTCAGCATTTCCTAGTCTCCAGCTACTTTCCAACATAGTCAACCCATTGGTGGGAGACAAATAGACGGAAAGGGTGAGTGTCACCATTACTAGAAACCTATCGGATGGTAGTCCGACATATTACTACTGCGCATGATAGCGGCCCGGGTCACATTTGCAAATTGATTCTCTTTCAACAAACAATGTACTAATTTTGGTATGAAAGCTTAACATGTTTTATCAAATGTATCCCTATCCCTCTAAATTAGAGTTCTCCCCGACGGCGGCACCCATCCTTTCCGACTATTTGTCTCTCACCAATGGGTTGATATTCATAGACCTATGTGAGGTAGCTGCTGGAGGCTAGGAAAGGAGGTTGTGGTAGTACCGGTGAGAGCAATAGTAGGAATCCATTATGAGTTGCTCCGAGCGCCGAGATATACTTGAAAGATTGTTGAAAGCGACGTAAAACCCCATTCAAACAAATCAAGTGTAAAATACCAGCTGCCCTGATTAATGACCATTACAGGTAATTAATAGTTCACAAATTAGTAAGATCTGTCACCTATGTCTGGGTTTCCATAGAAACAATGCATATTGGAAGGTATGTTCAGATTTTGCCAACATCTTAAACGTTCTGATTTTCTGCCTTTCTGGCAAATCAAGAAACTTACCAACAACCAAATGTTTCTGGGCTGCAACACAGTTCATCAACGTAATCTCTGATTTTGCAAACTGATTATAAGTAGCTTATTTGAAAAGTGAAGACTTTGATCAGAATGTGCGGATGCTGGTCTTAGCGTTGCGCACATGTGAAAAAATGGAATGATGTCACGCAGAGGCTCATATAATTCTTTTTTTCAAACAAACTTTTTTTACTGATATTTTTTTATGATAAATTGGCTCGCAGAATTAACTGATGGATATTTATATTTTTTCTTTAAAAAAATCATTATCTTGGTATTTTTACCAATATAAACGTGCTTATCTTTTTGAATAAACAGAGCAGAAAGGAGCAGAAAGGAACTGTTTTAAGTCGACTATTACAACGCAGTACAGCCATAAAATAGATGGTTCTCAGGACTCACACCAGATAGTTTTAAGAGTCCTAGTTACCGCATCGGAGTTTCAGACTCGCATAAACTGTATATCTTAAAATCTGGTCATATGTAAGATATATTTCTATTTGAACAAGTTCTTATACATGTCACAAAGATAAGTTTAAAGATAATATAATTATGCCCACTTTCGAAGTACTTGAAGGTCGGTAGGTTGGTAGGTAGGTCCGGAGCATATTTCAAAAAGTATGCAAGCTTGAATCACGAATGAAGTGTAGTGCACAAGAACCAAAACTCTACTAGTCATATTTCTTTTAGTTATTCCCCTTTGTAAACTGACAAAGAACAGGTTATCGACCTGCTCTAAGGGGGGGGTTAAATGTTTTACAGACATCTCTTGTTAAAATGAAAAGTATATCTCAACTAGTGCAGTCAGTGCTTTCAGCACTTTCAATTAATCTTAGTCCACACAACCTACATTGTATTTTCAAACTAGAAAAAAATCAAATGCCATTTTTTGAAATAAAAACTGACTTACAATAAGTGCATTCAGTGCTTTCAGCTCATTTATTTCAATGCAATCTTGCAAAGGCACAAACATGCAGTCTGATCTTAGTCCACACACTATGATTTCCTTTATCAACTTTAAAAGATTATACATGTATATACATTTTTTAAACAAAAACTGACCAACAATTAGTGCATTCAGAAGTTTCAGCATTTTGATTTCATTTCGCAATTTTGCAAAGGTCTTTTTTCAGCATGATCAGAATTAAAAAGACAAAGGCTAAGTGCCAAATTATTGGTACAGTGTTCTTATATGCGCATCTTTCCATATTCATATTGTATTAAGTGCGTGGAATTACACGTTGAAAAATTTCTTTCAAATTGAGTTATAGCAACATTAAAAATGAGAAGTAGAAAAGATTAAGAGTTAACGACTTTGTAAAGCATGGCAGCTGAATTCATGTTCTTATATACTGCACTTCTCTTAGACATGCTGCATGTGTGTATGAAGTTACAAGTTGATAGCTTGTCTTGAAAAGAGGTTACAGGTATTCTGCAAGAAATCGGACGGAAAGACAGATAGACGTATGCACAGACATTGTGACTCTGGACAGTACACCGCCTCTCTAACATCGTAAGTGGGGATATAAATATTAGCATTGCACCCTACCGATAATTACATTGAAGTGTTTTTAAAATCATATCGTCTGTGAGCGACAAAGATCTCATACAGCCTCCTTAGTTTATTCAAGCTGTGGAAACGAGGTTTTAAAGTCGCTCTACCAAATTGTACTCCAATAATGATTTTGGTCCCCAAACAAACGATTCAACTTGGTTTTAAGGTTTACGACCATCAACCAATTGATGTGATCCATATGAAAGTAGGGGTGAATCGCTTTTGCAATCATTATAATTTGATGAATTGCTGGATGCTATCATTTATTTTCAAAAAAAAAAACTTCTGCAAAATTGAAGCTCAAAAATAATATATTGTCATATACCATGTTAAAACTTTTCTCTCAATATTTTCAAATTTTAGTCATTCTACCTTATGTTGTTGTTTTTTGAATGTGATAGCTGACCATGGGCCTCTTTCAAGACAGGTCATACGACCGAAATTTGATCGTATAGCAACCGTACGATTAAAATTGGCTTTCAAGAAAATTTTTTGGGTTTCAAGAAAAATGTCGCATCGTAAGCTTTACTCTCAAATTTGAGACACATATAACCTAGCCGTATATTTTACGATTTTGATTTTGAAAGCTTATTATTTCCTCGGATTTCATATAAGCTTTGGTAGAGGTTTCTCTGATTATTCAGCTTTTTACATGGCAATGTTCCAAGTTCAATTTAATGAAATAAACAAGTTATACCGAAAAGAGTGGATGCAACATTTTTTAAGTTTGAATTTGCTCTGCAATGATCATACGATTGTCACAGAATGTTTAAATGGCGGTTTATCAACCGTAAGAACTGACCCTATGTGATCATGAGTAAAAATATTTGCTTCACCTTCCTTGTGACACAAAGGGAGACAAAGAAAGCGAGGATGGAGATTCGTCATAATGTTTGTGTGGTGTCCGTGGTCTAAAGGTGTAGCGTCGGCTTCTTGACCCTAAGGGTACTGCGTTCGATTCCGGGGAGCGGCTATCGATCATATTTTTTTTTTTTCATTCTTTCATTGGCTCACAAAATCGGCGCGAATACTGATGAATTTTCCAGTAAGTAATAGAGAGGGACCAATCTAGGTTGTAAGAACTTATTTCCCAATCTATGGAAAATAAAAAGGTTTAAACCATTAGAAATGTTTCATAACGTATAATTGTATGTATTTACTTTGAAAAAAAAGGAGATAATATGTAATATGACGCTTTGAAGATTACGTTGTTCCGTGCTTCATGCCATACATTTAACAAAAGGAAATTTCCAGTGTTTTTTGTCAAAACCATATCATTTTACAAAGATGCAAAGTCGTTAACTAAATAAATAGGCAGATTTTTTGTGACGAAAACGCTGCAGTCGCAAAATCGTTAAAGTGTGCACCCCTGTTTCCAAAATAACCAGAGAATAAACTTAAGTAATGGAACGACACATTTCCCGGATGAAATTAATTTCAACCTAACAGAGTTATCTGTTGCAGTTACATGGATACTACAATGACATTTATGCATGAAACGCTGATTATAAATACTTTCATCTGTAAGCGTTAAAATATGATACATGTATATACAAAATTGATTACAACACGCCCCTTAAATAAGCAAAACTTATCAAATTTGAATAAAATATGATCGAAAGAAAAAAAAAAGAAATAGCTAATGAGATATGAAATAAGGGTCTCCGTTGTTTCATCTAGCCTTCTTTCAAAATGTTGTATGAGAATAAAAGTAAATATGTTACCCCAAAACCCCTTATAATAGAATTTAATGACAATGATAAAATTATGAAAAGTTCGAATCATTCACTGGCAACTTGGTGTTATGTAGTGAACAAAGCGGACTATTTACCCACTTACCAACAAGATTATATCAGATGACCCGCACGTGCAGATGCGAAAGATTGATTTTACGATCACCAGTTGTCTACGATTTTCAAAAAAAAAAAAAAAAAAAAAATGAAAGGCATTTACGACCATCTTAGATATCATCGTACGGTGAGTTTAAGATCAATCGTACGTTTTTTTTTTTTTTTTTTTTTTTTTTTTGAAAGAGGCCCAATACTCTGTTGAATACGATTTTAAGCTCGGCTGTTTTCAAAGAAAACCCGAGGTATTGTTATTGCCTTGGTGTCGTCGTCGTTGTTGTCGTCGTCGTCGTCGTGCGAAAACTTTGACATTTTGTGATAACTTTTGAATGGTAAGTGATATTGCTTTCATATTCCACATGATGATTGTCTGGGAAAGGCCTTTCTGTTGGTACCAAGTTCAAGGTCATCAATCAAGGTCAAGGTCATTTTTCAAGGTCAAACTTGTGAAAAAAATGCAAAAACTTTGACATTTTGCGATATGGTTAGTGATAGGGCCTTCATATTTCACACGATGATTGCATTGGACAAGCACTTTCTGTTGGTTCCAAGTTCAAGGTCATAAGTCAAGGTCAAAGTCATTTTTTTCAAGGTTAAACTTGTGAAAAAAATTCGAAAAATTTAACATTGGCCTTTACCTTTGAATGGTAAGTCATAGGGCCTTCATATTTAAATATAATGATTGCCTGGGAAAGGCACTTTCTGATGGTTCCAAGTTCTAAGTCATCAGTCAAGGTCAATTTTCAAGGTCAAAATTCTGAAGAAAAAAAATGCAAGAACTTTGACATTCTTGTGATATCTCTGGTTCTACTGAAGGCCTTCACTTGAAACTTGGCACACATATTCACCATCATAAGAGAAACCTTTTCTATCAAGGGGGATAACTTAAGGAGCATTTCTGCAAATTATGCCCCTTTTTCTACGTTGTTTTTTCAACATCCATTAGTTGTTTTTTTTACCATCCAGCACTTACAGCCGATCGTAGGTACCCGTAGGCAGATCTCTTGTTTTTCTTTGACAAATCTCTCTCTAATTTTCAAAAGTTTGGGGCTTTATTCAGGAAATCGCCATCCGACGCAGTAGTAGCGCGTCGAACTGTTATTTTAACTGTCCTGGATTCGGTCCCGACGGCAGCACTTTTCCTTTCGACAATTGGTTTCTAACCAATGGGTTGATAATCGTTGATCTAAATTAGATAGCAACTGAAGGCTAGAAAGGAATGTAATGGTACAACAGGTGTGAGAAATACCAGGAATCCATTTTAGGTGCTCCAGCTGCCGCAATGTAACTGAAAGATTGTTGAAAGCGGTGTTAAAGCCCTTTCGAATAAACAAGAAATCTCGAACAGATATCATAAATTATCTTATGGATGCACTTCCTCATGGCGGTGCCGATATTTGGTGCACCTACCCAAGACTTTCCGTCGTTTTCCAGCCACTTCCTTGTAATCCTACTTGTCAATTGACATTTCTTGTTTGCAATGTTTTTCAAATGAAAAGATTTTATTAAAAAAAATCGGAACTTTTGCATGAAAAGGTGAGATGGAATAAACGATACTCGTAATATACGTGACATGTAAAGCAAAAAGGACCTTCAGGGGACTCTGTAAATAAATGTTTTTGAAAGATATTGGTTCAAGAAGAGGTCAACCGGAGTTCGCATTTCAAGGGTGCGTTTTTATACAGGAAGGTAAATTGATCATTATAGATTCAGAAAATCAGTCAAGTACGAAATGTTTCAAAGTCCGCAGAGTCAGACCTTCACCCACTACCAAGAAGGTCCTTTTTTGCCCGATGGGGTCACATGTGCTAAAAGCTTCTCTGTTTTTCAAGAACAATTTACAAGTTTTAGTGTTAAACCGAATCGAGTTTTCTCAATTGTCGGTTTATCCCTCTAGGAATCTAGGAACATGGATTCTTGAATTACGTGTATATGAATACGTTGAGCTGTGTACCAGCTGCCCTAAATAATGACCATTACATGTAATTAAGAGTTCATAATTTAGTAAAATTTGACATGCATGACTTGGTCGCCATAGTAACAATTTTCAATAATGGAAGATTGTCTTTCTTTTTTTCACAATATCTTTCATGGTCCACTTTCCATTTTTTGTCTTTCTTTTTTCGAAATATCTTGAATTTTCCATTTTTGTCTGTCTGACAAATCAAGAACGTGACCTTTTAATCAAAATGATACAATTGCAGGATACTTGTTTTAACATATTTTGTCTAAAATGTTGTTATATGTACTATAAAAACCTTTTTATAATATGAAACAATCGCAAGTGATTTTTCCTTAGGGTTAGGATTTAAGTATATTGTAGAAAACTATATCTTCATTGCTTCTCTTAAAGGATACCAGACATATTTGAGCTAGTGTCTGACCTGTGATATTTCCAACAGAAACCCCGAGCTTTTCTAGAAGCATCAAGATTATTCTGTTGTTTTGGACAGTGATGATAAGTCTGTAGCTTATTAATTAGCGCGTGGTGAAAACTTTGATCAGACTGTGCAAATGAACTGATCTGAGTCTGTTGACTACTTTTAAGTAAATTTTACTAAGTGCGATTAAACGAGGTTGAAGTGTTTCGCCGACGATATACCTAAATGTGCTGTTACGGGAAATCCAACAACAATTTTGAACATTCCTAGACAATGATAAAACTTAATTTATATCATTTTATATGTTTTTGTAAATACTTTTTCCAATAATGTTCGGCATCTGTTCTAAATTGCTCAATCTTTAAATAAAATCTTATTTGGAGAAATTTAATTTTTCTCTCCTTACGATTAGGTCAGTTGTTTGTCAACACGGACCTGCCTATACATCATTTTTTAAGAGACACTCCAACATCAAGTTGGATTTATCACTGGAAAAGTAATCCATACTCAGTGTACTAAATGGCATAAAAACACAAAGACGCTACCTATAGGTAAGCAAAGTACACTAGAACTTCTTGAAAAACTCAAGCCAATGTTCAAGCATAAGATGCAATTAGGATCTCATTGCACAAAGATGCATTTTTCTTTAAACAAAAAAAATGGCTTTACTTTATAAGGTAACAACATAACAAAATGTTGAGTTCTTGGTAACTATTCATTATAAGTATGGTATGTGGGCGTTCTTCAATCGAATGTTAAAAATAATGTTTACAGGCAGTTATCTTACATTTCTATATTTGTTCTCGATTGGCTACGAAATATTTAAAGAAATAGCTCTGAACTAATCTGTGAGGCCCGAGAGGGAATTTATGTGATGGATGAAATTAAATGATTAAATGAGACTTACCTTGGTAAGGTGAAATTTGGTCATAATTTCATCCGTCACAAAATTCCCTCCGGGCTCACACGCCCACCCACAACCACCCTAGACTCCAATTTCTTCAAACTATTGCGTTTCGTGTATATGCGCTAAAATATGATAAACTAGCCCCTGGACGATGCTGGTCTAATCTGTGTGAGCCCGGAGGGAATTTTGTGACGGATGAAATTATGACCAAATTTCACCTTACCAAGGTAAGTCTCATTTAATCATTTAATTTTATACATATTCACACGAACCTTACACTTAAGCCCCCAATCATTGAATTGCAAGTCGGCTGTTTACATCCGGGGCTTTCGGCTGAAACAGCACTTCGAACTACATTCACAAAGGTACCCATTTATATTCCTGGGTGGAGAGGATTAGTTGCTTGAATGTGGTTTTAGCCGCTTTTAGCTATTTTTCAGTGGCATTATGGCCGCTGAATCACATATCAATGGTCTCCTGGTATTTTTCTCACTAGTACATGTAGTACCATAACATCCCTTCCTATCCTCCAGCTCTTAATCACACAAAGATCCCATTGGTGAGAGTGGGTGAAGAGGGGCAATGTGAAGTAAATTTCTTTGCTCAGAAAAATATCTGTGGCCTGGGAGGGATTCGATTCAGGGACCGTCTGATCAAGCCAACGTCGTAATCACTAAGCCTCGGACTTCACAAGAGTTGGATACAACTGAGTACTTACAAAAATTAGCCCGTACCCTTTTAAACCTCTGATAGAGCTGGATTTCTTTTGTAGAAATACTCTCAAATATTCTCTTTTTTTTACCCTGATATAGAAATTGCCTAAATGAACATCTAATTATCTAACACTGTATTATAAAGTCTTTAGGACAGTATTGCCAGTGGGCGGCAAAAAATAGTATCTCATATTATTTCAAGCTGATATACAACATTTAGGCCTCTCGCTTACGTTATACCAATTGTTCTATTTCGAGACTTGCATAATGAAAGCTTTTGAATGTTCTAGTCAATGGTTTGATTTAAGGTAGTGTAACTGTAAAAGTTCCGCAACGTTTCGGATGTCACGAGTTCTAACAGTGTTAACCGAGGTTTCTTAATGATTCAATTTTAATATTGTGAAAGTTCATGAGTTCCGGAATATTGCGAAAATTAAGGTCCACTACCTCTATTGTCATTCTGTAATAGTAACGTGTCGTTGCAAGTACAAACTAAAATGGGAACAACTGTCTGAATATTGCCCCGGTGGATGCACATATCCTTTCTGCCATTTGACTCCCAACTGGAAGTCAGAAAGGGGTGAAATTGTAGTACTGGTATGAGAAATACCAAGAATTTACTGTCAGGTGCACCAGCTGCCGCGATATGACTGAAACCTATTGAAAGCGGCGTCAAGTCCCAAACAAACAAATCTTAACTTTTTGCTGACTTTAAAAAAAAAACGCTTTGGATTTACTCCACTGTTTTAGTTTGCATTTGCAGAACAAGATTATTAGTTTTTAGAGGTTTTATATGCATTTTGATTCTTGCTTATTAATAATATAATAATAATAATAATAATAATAATAATGATGGATCTAATAATAATAAAGAATCTGATTCGGACCCAGAATTTCTGTGATCGGGCTATATACAAATATCTGATATACAAATAAATGGGCTTCATTTTCCGAGTATTTTGACTAAATGTTTTTCCATGAAAACTAAATATATGTAATTCATTAGATGACACGCCCCCCCCCCCCCCCCCGCCCTCAACAAACTCTGATTCAACAATTTGAGAATATAAATAAATGCAAAAACAGCCTGCTAACACCTGCGTAAAATTATCGGGTAACTAAAAGAACTGAATGCAGAAAATGTATTAATTCTACTTCACGTAACATTTACTAGTGGAATTTAATGAACTAATTGGATTACAAAGGAAAATATATGCAATACAATTTAATGAAAATGATATCTGACTTCATCAAAATAAGCTTTGTCGTCTGCTACTACTTTCATTAAGAATCAGTCTTAACCTTTTACAAAATGGGAAAGGGTTAATACAAACTATTTTAATTACTGATCTTTATGCAATGTACAATTTACATGCAAAAAATTTGTAATCCGGCATTCTTCACACCATACAAGTAATAAACTTGGAAAATATCTAGAAAAGAGGAAAAGTTTGAATATATTAGGTATGTGAAATTCTTTGATAACTTCTCGACCAAGAATATACCACAACTGACAAGGGCTTGTTGAGTTAGTGTGAATGACCCGTGCATGCAATTAAAATCCAATTAAACAAACAGACGAGGAAGGCAGCGGTTCCCTGACAATTTTAATGAGATTTATTGACAGACAAATGGGGAGATAGGGCTTTTTTGTCCCCATTCCCTAATGGACTTTTTCGCCAGAATTTCTCCGTATGTCCAGATGATGTGTTATCTATGGGAATAAAATGACCTTTGCATGTAATTAATTGTTGGACATATCAAATTTTGATTGCGTTGCTATGGTAACAATGGAAGATGCTTAAATTTTTCCGAACCAGTGTAACATCTTAACTTTCCTATTCATGTATTTTCTTGTCTGTTAAATAAAATATCGAACTTTTAAAAGATTTGAGTCAGTCTAGCTCAACGGTAACGAATTTGGCTGTCAATCCTGGGGTGAGAGTTCGAACCACGACTTGGCAAGATCAATCCGGCACAATTGACAAAAGTCGTTGTGGCACGAGTCATTTTTCTCCCACCTAGGACGTTTGATAAATAGTCGGCTTTAAAGAAAGTAGTTGATGACTCGGATGAATTATTGTAAATATTGCGCTGGTGTGAGAAACGAAAGAAAATCATGTGTTGGTCACCAGCCGCCGCGATATAACTGTGATAATGTTAAAAATCGCATTAAACGCCATTAAACAAACAAATCAATTTCATAGCAGTTTTTTACTCTTAAGCATAGTTATATTATATATAATAAATCTTCTGTTTTAGATATTTCATATTTTTTTCATGTCTTATAAAATAAACTCTACTACAGTTGTACAATTTATAGTGAGGCGTCAAAGATCAATTTTACATTGAAAATGATAGGCAATAACGGTTTCTCGATACTCACATAAACTTGCGGAACTATACAAGTATAACTACCTAATCGGTAACTATCAGAACAAAAACGTGTTGGTATATCACGTGAAAAGAGTGTGAGAGAGAGAGAGAGAGAGAGAGAGAGAGAGAGAGAGAGAGAGAGAGAGAGAGAGAGAGAGGGGGGGGGTGAGAGAAAGAGAGAAAGAGAGAGAGAAGAGAGAGAAGAGAGAGAGATATATTGTGCAAATAGGTTGATAGAAGATGACAAATTTCAAACTGAATGATCATCGCAGAATTATTTCAGAAATCAGCACGGGAAAGAAGAATGTTTAATCGACCCTTTAACCTTAACCCAACACCATATTACAAAATTCCATTGCCTTGCTGCTTTAACATGACCTCTTTCTCAGAAATAGTGTTATTAAAAAAAAATAAATCTTTGCACGTTGTTCGAATGAACCTTTGATCGATTCAATTCAATCTTTTGAGCATTTCTTTTATTTTATCAAATTGTCTAAATTTTAGAGTTTAAAATAAAAACTTTACAACTAAAGTTAAATACTAGACCCACGAAAGCAAGAATTTTATTTTTATTTATTTATTTATTTATTTTTTAATTTCTGTGTATTTATGAAGTAACGTAAATTTGTAATTTAGATAAGTTATAGAAATAGTATCGAATACAGTAAAGTACACACAATAACTCAACTTTTTCTTCTTTTAACTGACCATTTAGTTAAGAGAAAGACCAGGCAATGAAAATGTGTCCAACATTCCGGCTGGAATAAATTTATGGCTTTTCTGTGCCCACAGGGGTAATTAAAACCGCATACATAAAATAGACGAGACGACCAGCAGTTCTCTGACAATTTTAATGGGATAATAACGGATAATCAGAGAGATAGGGTCTTTTTGCTACTATTTCTTAAAAGGGAGTTTTGGTACAGGATATTCTTGGCATGCTTTCTGCGCATGCATATTACAGTCAATTTTAGATTATTACATCACCTCACGTGAGTCCCGGGCTGCCATTTGAATTTACCCCTATTAAATTCTACAGGTTCGTCGTGTTTTGCCGAAGGGAAACGACCGATATTTAATTTATTTAAAACACAAAGGTCAGGTTCAGGTCCATGTGATTCCACTATACAGGGTACGAAGGTACCTGTATAGTGTACTTACCTTAGGCAATCGTGGTAACTGGTGAGCAAAATGTTGTGGATTACTTAGTTTTCAAAGAAAAAAAAAAGAAACCGTGATCTTTATTTTTATTCTAAACAAAACACACTTTTCTCAAGGTGTTGAAGGGGTTTTGAATTTCCGAGTTGAGTCATTTTCCGGAAATTACTCTCAGTGCGTTAAAGATAGACTGTTAGCTAACTTTTCTTTAAAATTAATGCTTTCGATAGATTATACATTAGAAAAATAACGGTAGATTATCACTTTATAAACTCACCGCCTAATCAGTGAAACTATCAAAAGCTTATATACGCTTTTATGCATATCAACCTATCTGACGCCATCTAAGCGGAGCCAAATGTGACCTGTCACACGAAAAGGGACCATCTGGGAACTCCGTAAAATATTGTTTTGAGAAAGAGATTAATTCTAGTATAGGACAACCAATGGTCGCATTTCAAAAAATATTTCATAGGAAGGTAGATCGATTATTCTAGATTCAGAATTTCAATAAAGTGCGAAAAGTTTCGACTCTTGTCAGTCTGCGCAATCCGCGCAGTCTGACAAGGATCGACACTTTACGCTCTTCCCAGACGGCCCCTTTCCTTTTGAAGGGTCACATTAATAAGAAACGTCAACGATTTTGTCACTCCTGATGTAACTGCGAAATTGTTGAAAGCGGCGTAAAACCCATTCAATCAATCAATCAGTGTACTTATCTTAGGCGATCGTGGTAACTAGTGAGCGAAATGTTGTGCATTTCTTAAATTTCAAAGAAAAAAAAGAAAAGGTGATCTTAACTTTTATTCTAAACAAAACACTCTTTTCTGAGGGTATTGAAAGGGTTTTGAATTTCTGAGTTGAGTCACTTTCCGGAAAGCACTCTCAGTGCGTTAAAGATAGACTGTTAAGTAACTATTCTTTAAATTTAATGCTTTCGGTAGATTATCGCAAATTAACGGTAGATTATCACTTTATAAACTCATTGCCAAACCATTTAAATTACAAAAAAATATACACAGGCCTTCGTTTATTTCACCTTTTGATATTACTAAGCATAGCCCATTTAACATGACAAATTGATCACGTGCAAAATGAAAAGCGTTTTTTTTTCATATTTCATACTATCAAAAGCTTATATCCGCTTTTGTGCATATCACCCTATCTGACGCCATCTAAGCGGAGCCAAATGTGACCCGTCACGCGATAAGGGACCATCTAGGAATTCCGTAAAATATTTTTTTGAAAAAGAGATTGATTCTAACAAAGGACAACCAGTGGTCGCTTTTCAAAAAATATTTCATAGGAAGGTAGATTGATCATTCTATATTCACAAAATTAATACAGTGCGAAAAGTTTCGACTCTTGTCCGTCTGCGCAATCCGCACAGTCTAACAAGGATCGACACTTAACGCTCTTCCCAGACGGTCCCTTTTCTCGTGAAGGGTCACATTAATAAGAAACGTCAACGATTTTGTCACTCCTGAAAATATAGCCTTCTTGTTCACTCAAGCCGCCACCATGGCGCAGTTGGTTAGGCATAAGACCTCCAATCTGGAAGTCGTGGGTTCGATCCACGGTGGCGGCAAATATCCTTTCAGACGTTTGTCTCTCACCAATGGGTAGATAATCGTAAACCTATGTGAGATAGCAGTCGGAGGCTAGGAAAGGGTGTAATGGTAGTACAGGTGAAAGAAATACCAGGAATCCATTGTTAGGTGCTCCGGCCGCCGCGATATAACATTCAAACAAATCAATGAAATATCAATCGTCCTTACACCGAAACAAACGATTAACATCTATGTTAAGAACTCTTCAACGCTTGCGCTACCAACAGCCTGGACACTGGAATGATGGTTTTTGAAAGTATTCAAACGTATTTATTAGCCTAGCAACTCTAAAATCAAGTTGCCTAAGGATGTGCACACTTGAAAATTACGGGTGCACGTCTAAATGCCTTTATTGACGTTTGTCTCTTTCTAATGGGTCAATCTCATTTCCATGAAAATTATCGGGCGCCCTCTCTTTTTTTACATTATTGTAAAATTCTAGGGATGTAACCGTACGTATTACACACGATCCATCTTTTTTTTGACGTGCATCTGTAAAAGTAGGGGTGCACGCCCAAATTTATACGTGCAGGACTAAATAAAGACTTTCAACCTATTTAGCTCGCCGTGCAAACAAAATACATTCCCCGTAAGTATATATTTTACCTGATGGTCCATGTTTTTTCCTGGCGGTTCCCAATTCTTTTAAAGAATATTTTTACTTTCGTCTTGCGTAAACGGGCGATATGTTATTACAAATCTTAAACACTACTATTTTGTATATAATTTTTCCAAAATATGTCTTATTATAATGATGGTAGTGTTACCCCCGTGCACAAGGCATATATCGTGAAAATGTCATATTAAAGCGTCCAAAGTAGTAAATATTTTAACACGATGCTACAAAAGTTTAATGGTGTAAGTGAATTATTTACCTACACATTGATTACAGCTGTAGTTACGATGCTTTTTTAATTAAATAGAACGAATTTTGTTCTTTTTCCAGGAAAAGGGTTCCAGTTTTATTATAGATAATGGATTAGAAAACGTCCCATAGAGCGGGAAGATTTTCTGTATAAAAGTCATTCATTACGCCTACTTATTGGACTATCTTGATTTCTGTAGCCAAACATGCCGATTTATAATCTGGGAGCATTTTGTATACGTATTGAAGTTTGCTAGAAAACTGATTTGAACAACACCGATTCCTCCAATAATTCACGATGATCGCCGAATTTCAACAAGCGTACGGTGCCCGTTCGGCGGCCAACGATATCCGCGCAATGATCGTGCAGCTTTAGGAGTGTCGGGTTGGTCAGGGACTCTAAATATACATGTATATTTAGGGTCCCTGGATTGGTTAAACAAAAAGTGATATAACATTTTGGAAATTTTGAGACCTTAGGAGTATAGCCCGGAAACACGTCGTACATGTACAAAATATCCTGTAGGCGTCATACGAATATCGCAGAGTGACCGTGCTATATTCATTCGCAAATCTTATTTAATCTTAATCTTGATTAAATCTGTAGTAACGAGGATTTGGAATGACAACGACGCTATTTTACATTTAAGCCATCGGTGACGAAACGAAACCTTGCTAATACGTATTGTGAAACATTATTGACCTGTCGCTAATCTAATATTCCTGTTGACCTTCATTGATATTCGGAACCCACTTCCTTATATAGATTAAAAATAAATAAAAGTTACTCTAAAATAACAAATTAAACCCGGTTGTTTTAAATGACCAGATATAGGTCTAGGTGTAAGGTCAGAGACTTGCAATGTTAAGGTCCGGAGATCGAAACTCCCTCTCGTCTTTTTCTTTTCTTTTCTTTTCTTTTTTAATACGATGGTACTTTTAGGCTTTTTAGATCTTATAAAAATTATAATAAAAAACGGCACAGTTTAATCATTTTTTTAAAAAAAGAATAAACAGAAGTAGCGACAAGCAATGAAATGTATAAAAGAAAAAAGTAATAACATAATTAGCATTTAATCTAATGAAAGAAAGAAAATAATTCAATTCAGTCGCTACTTCAGAGAAAAAAGCAAATATGACGATCAAAAACCTCGTGACCTCAGCTTGAAAAGGGTCACAACAGCTTGTTAATTCCATGGAATTAAAGAAATGAGAGATTTGATAAAGATAAAAAAAAAAACACTGTCAATACAAAATATCATAATCAAGAAATTAAAGAGACAATAAAAATGTCATTTTATATAACAATAATAAAATTAGAATTAAAGTTAAAATAGTTTGGAAAATAAATTTACAACATCCGACTCTCTGCGGGCTCGAACCAGGGCTGTTAGACTATTGAAACTTATTGCCGAACGGTTTAGACCTCTGCGCTATAGACCCAATTCTATCTTTTGCATTATTTGATTTGATTTCAATATAAAATACTGAAAGTTACCTCGCGGATATAACCGAAAGGAAACGAAAATTAATGAGTGACAGGTAAACTTTGTTTTCCAATATGTATATATTTTAATCGCACCATTCTACTAATACGGTCCTCGAATGGTCATCGTAGGAAGAACGTTTTACAGCTTCTATATAATATCAAAGCCGTACGGAGGATATAGAACATCGCATGGACGTATACGGGATCCTATTTATACTGAACCACAAAAGAAACGTCGAAGTATTTAGAATTGTAGAAAACAGTGAAAATAAAGACACATTCGAGGTTCTTTAGTGAAAATGTCTTCAATTTGACTCCAAGTTTAAGAAAAAATACTGCTTCTATAAAATCTTTGCTGAGCTATTGAAATTGGCTTTACATAGCGTTGATACTCACTGTTTTAGATGGGACGAATTTTCAAGAGGAATTTTGCAAAATTTGATTGTTCACTATTTTCGTGTGAATTTCGACTATAAATTTTCATTAAAACGCTTCCAGGATTCCTTATATCATTTGTGTTTTACATCAATTTGGAAAATGACTGTTCGTTGAAAGTTCAAAAACAAGCCTTTCACAATAAGATTTTTATACAAATAAAATTCTCCTGGTGCGAAGTTTTTTTTGTGGTTCAGTATATAAGGTTACTTTATAATATTCCGCCTTGCGACTGTACAACGGTGTAAAATAATCACGCGACATTTTTTTCTTTATTTTTCAACAATTCTATAAATACTTGACCGATTTAAAAATGTTTACATTAGAGAAGGCGGAATAACGCCAGGAAAGGGTTGAATGCGGTAAATTCTTCGATTTCGACAATCTGCGGATGAATAAGTTATTGACGACCAAGTAAGATTTTACTTGGTCGTCAATAACTTTTTTATCAGCAGAATTTTAAAAGATCTGCCATTTTCAGCGAATTCCTGACTTTCCCCCACCTTCTCTGCTTCAAACCGAATTCAAATCGGTCATATATTGACAGAATAATTGATGATTTTCGAAAATTGCTGCGTGAAGTGGTTCCACCCCGTGTGTCTACAATCAGTCTATATCTTGCTGTGTGATCTTAACTCACAGTCTCTGATCGAGAACCGCGTATTATCTTGCAATAGGTTACAGGGAACCATTACAATCTCCCGCCATCTGTCACATTTTGTCCAGGGAGTTAACGGTGAAGTAAACAAAGATAAGGGCGGCCTCTGATTGGTCCATAATAGATAAAAGATAATAATAAATGATAAAGATCATATCTAATCATTTATTATAACAACTTATATTGTTTCTACAAGTTTGATACAAAATGTTAGAGCTGAGAGTCTATTTCGGGTCTTGAGAGGCATTTTCTAGACATCGGGGTATTTTCTGGAACCGACTGCGAAATTCGTCGGGTGGGGAGGGTTATCTTAAAAATGACGTCATTACTCATTGAAAAAATGGATCATGCTATATTCAAAATGGTCTATTTGGATGCGCAACTGATTTTTCTTTAATTTGATATAAGGCTTGACTTCCCGTCAATTTTTTGGGATGAGCTATATAGGCTTTTGTTATAATGGTCGACAACGGGAAATGTAATAGTTCCCTGTAACCAATAGCCAAAGGAATGATGCACCGGCATTGGAATGGTTCTGTGATAACTAATACAGATAGTACCAGATATTGGCTATCATATGAAAAATGAATCTATGAGTGACGTTACCAACAATTTTTACATGTGTGTGATTCACATACGTAATGCAGCCTACACAATGACAGAATACAATATGAAACGCGCCTACCGCCTGTAGAAGAGGTGAGAACTTAACTATCTGCAGAGCGTATAGTGAAGACTCAGCTTTGCTTTGCGCACTTTTGAAATTGGTTGAAATATTACGCACAGGCTCAAATCACAAGTCGTCGCATGGCATCTGTGTCAAATGTTAACTTGTCCAGCGTGCAAAAACATTTCAAATTATTTCAAATAAAATTAGTACACATGAAGAGCGGGGTATAATTCCTTAGTCATTTCGCAAACGATTTTATCTTCAACGCAGGACTGACTTTGAGTTGGCTCTACGACTCCATGTGTCATATTTATATAGGCTAATAAATTCGTGAAGAACCAAAATTTCAAGGAAGACGGTCGGCGCCATTAATGACAATTTTCGTTATCTGATCAGAAAGAAAACCTTCTCCAAATGGCAATTTGTTTTACGAGCAAGAGAAATATCAATGATTATTTTCGTTAACACATTATCGCTGGTCTAATCAGCTTTATTATTAAGGCCGATAGAATAATGATGTTAATTCTGAAAAAAGGAATAATTTCGAGAAATTTGTAACTCTTTTCATGGAATTTTCTCACTGCGGGGACCTAAGGTTCTTATCGAGCCGTCAACGAAAGAATTTTATAGATGTGCTTTACATGTTCAAAATGTCTACAGTTAACAACACCTTACAATTGACATAGTGAATGATTTGGGAAAGCTTTTAGAATGAAATTAATCGAATGCAAAGAGTGAGTTTGAGTGAAATTAAAGGGAGGTAATCCAATAGCGCTAATTTTGTTCAGGATGAACAAAATTAGCGATACTTATTACCTTCCTTCAATACAATATATTAATGACATTAGTAATAATAACATTCACGTTCTATAAATAGCTTCTTTTTATTTCAAGAAACAATCAGGCACCTACAGTTTCAATTATGTTAGTGAAATCACGATTTTGTTCTCTGAATATATTTTGAATGTTGTTGATTTTCTTTTTTAATTCAATTTGGCGCGTTTTTGAATTGTTAGAAGAAGTGTTTGGATTGAATGAATGGAGCGTTGAGTGAGCGATTTAGAATGGTTTTGATTCAGATGAATGTCAATTCCACGATGTTACTAGCTGTATATGCGCATCCTCACAGTCTAATCAGAGTCTTCACTTTACTACGCGCATGTTAGATAGCTGAAGATCTTCTTTGGCTCAGTGGCTAGCGCCTTGGACTTCTAAACCAATTATTTCAATATTACTTGCCCGCGGCGTTGGTTCGACACCGGCCCAAAAGCTGGAAGTTACCGACGCGGTTATTTTCAGCTATGCTTCAGTTCCAGATTATTTGTTCGTAAGAGTATTAAGAAGAGTATGCCCAGCCCTGCGTTCAGGATGTAAAAACGTTTTGCGAGTGTTATGAGATGATATCCCGCTTTGCACGTGCACATACGTGCAAAGCGGGGTATCATTTCTAAAATGTTACACTAACGTTTTCATCCTGAACTCAGGGCTGGTTTCACAATACAGAAACATTTGTGAGCGTTTAGAAACGTTACCCCACTTTTCACGTGATTTCACGTGTTAGTGCCGTGGTGAATATACATCACCTCCAAAAAGATGTCATAAAGTGTTGCCGAGGGATTTTGTAACACATAAATTTATTTACCACATCCATGTTTGGTATTCAACAGAAAATTAAACACAAAAATATAACGTAAAATCCATTATCTTTCTCTGTCAAAATAGACAAAATTTCAATTTAAAGTCTTTATTCCGGGGAAAATTTCTCCGAAGGGATCACCCATCTAGTCTTATCTATGGGTTTTGTAAGAACGTTTTAAATTGAATAAACTGTCACAAATTTTACATATTTTTTCGTTTGACGTTCAAACCTCGAAAATAAGATGTAGTTACGAGTTTTTTTCGCTCGTAGACGACTTATAGTCGATGTGTGTCAAAACCTCGTAATGATAAATTATGTAAGCTGGAGTTATGAGATTTTGGTCGTATATCGACTTAATTAATTTTGGGGGAATATCTTAATAGTTTTATGCATATTCAAAACGTCTTTGATAAATCTAAACTTACATGGAAGAAAACCTAATAACCTGACAGAGGTTAGTATTGAAATCGTTCTAGAAAAAGAGAATTTCTTTGTGAAAAGATTTTTTACTAATTAAAATGGGACTTCCTTCATTTTGGTAATAGTTCACCTAGACTTAAGGTAGTGGACCCGTAAGAGTTCCGCAAAATTTTGGAACTCATGTTTTTTTCACAATGTTAATCGAGGTTTCCTTATAGAAATTATTAGGAAACTTCTGTAAACACTTTTTAAGTTTATCACTTTCAAAACGGTGCGGAACTATAACAGGTTTATTATCTTAATATAAAGATGCAGCCAACATTTTCTGATCGATCAAAACGTTCAATTATAATGAGATTAAATCCAACAATTTACGACATCTTGTTTCAGTCAATTTTGTGATGAATGACGTTCATGCCGTGTACATGTAACTACCGCTTTGTCAGTATGACGTTCAAGTCACCCTTCAACGATTTGCACTGTCTTTCATGGCCATTTTCTTTTTCTTGCCATTTCTATTAAACCCGCAATATATATAATTGTTTAAATATTTTTGGGGACGGATGTAAAGGGGGCAGCTATCAGTCAATAGAATGATTCAAACCTAAATGAGCCTGTGCGAGGCATTTCCAACAATTTGAAATGAGCGTGAGATGCAAACACTGAGTAGCGTAGCCAGCCACATGCTGCAAATATAAATACCAGATGGCCTACAGATACTTTGAGATTTTATCTATCTACTAAATGCATAGTGAAGACTCTGGTCAGACTGTGCGGATGCACAGGCTGGTCAGAGTCTTTGCTTTGCGCATGCTTGAAATTGTTGGAAATCTCACGCAGATGCTCAAATGTCATTGTAGTTTGAATAGTGTCAAAGACTGCGTAAATTCGAAGCTGTCGTGGTGGTTAAGCAGTTGCCACCTCAACGTTCTAGCCATCGCTCTTTAGAACATTTGTGATGCACGTATATGTATCATATATCTCACAAGATCAACAGAAAAAGAGATTATTTTGGATTTCAATTATACAATATAAACCCAATGTAATGGGTGTTGTAGGTGCTCACTTGAATCTTCTCGCCAAGAAGATTACAATGAGTACCCACAACACAGGGTTTCATTGAGAAATAAATGTCTTAGACTGACTTTTCCCCGTCTTATCTGCACTTCTGTCTAACGATTGCATAACATGCAGGAATCGTATAACTGCTACATAAAGAGATACCTTAGGGAAAATTAAACGTTGAACATTTGCCTACGTGCCTCCAACATATACATAGACATGTTCTTTATTGACAAAAACTTACTTAAAGTTTCTGGTTAAAATAAAATAAACACAAACGTTTTCTGGCGATTTCAAGAGATCATCGACGTTTGATAGCGTTCACACAACGTTTTTCTAGCGTTAGTGCAAAGAACATTCGATCATCAATGTTTCCTCAAAAGTTGTCAGAATGCGAAGGTGTTCACCTTTAAGATACTGGTCACCCTAATTTTGACCATTCTAAATACAGTAAGTAACATCGTGAAATTGACATTCATCTAAATCAAAACATGTCTAATTCGCTTACAATTATTAAATACCAAACACTCAATCAAACTATCCATAAACGATACTAGATCATAAAAAAGATAAGATCAACAACTTCATTCAAAATTATTATAGCTATAAAAGATTGCAATTTCAATGACATAAATGACATGAAATTATAAGCGTCAGAGGATACAGACCGCAGTAGATTTCACAAGTTCTCTGTTCTCAACACCCCGGTCACACTGCATCAAATAACAGCCTCTCACCCAACAGACTACAATGAAACAACCATTTTACTAATTTGAATCAAGTGTTATGCTGGCAAGAAAATCGTTAACTTTCAATGTATGCATGAAATAGATTTCAAATGAACCGATCTAAGTCACTTGTTTTGGTCGCGAAAATTGGTGAAAATTTGGTCGTTTTGCACGAAATTCAAACTTCCATGGTAGCCGCAAGGGAAATGATAACGTTTGTTAGGCTTGGTTCCTGTGAAGCAAGCATAGTGCCAATTCTGTTGATGCAACGTATTTACCAACGCAATTACCAACCATTTTCTTTTTTCACAATATTCTGCGGAATCCTTTCCCTATAGTTTCAGCCAGCCAGAAAGGCCGGCTATAATCAGAAACCCCACCACCTTTTGTTTACAGTGTCATTGGGTTTGGTTTAAACCTATTTATTTTACATCGATTGGGAAACAAGCTCTTACAACTTGAGTTAGTCCCTTACGATTCTGAGAAAATTCACCAGTACTCGCGTCGAATGTGTGGACCAATGAAAGAACCAAGATCGATAGCAGCTCCCGGGAATCGAACTCAGGACCTTTGAACCAAGAGGCCGACGCTCTACCTTTGGACCACGGACACCACATATTTTCACTGGGTGCAGACAAACCGTGAAAAGGTCGAGACCTGTAAGTTTTGCATTCATAAATGGTCTCAAGATTGCATCTTAGAATCATTTAAGGCAAGTATTTGCATTACCATTCTCAAATATCTACTAAAAACTAACATTTGCCTATCATTGCTCATTTGGTCCCATGGTCAATTTGAATATTTCACACTCTATTACTACATGCGATAATGGATGGCCTCCCATAAATTCACTGCAAAATCGCTCATCGCACTCATTCAATTTCCTTCAAAAATTCTTTCACCTTGTCAATTTCATTATGTTCTTAACTGTACATTGTATAAATTGCAAACAATAGCTTGGTTTCAATTTTAATCCATATAGTTGTTTTTCGGCTATTTGCGTCCTTTGGAAATGCCTTTTGTAATGTGCATTTTCTCTGCATAGAATAATAACATTATTCTTGGTTTTTAATCATTTAACTCGATAATTACAGCATGATTACAATGATTTTAACGAATCCTATTATGAATCATAGATTACGTTTGGGATTTCGTTTCCATGACAACGGGGAGATTGTAAAACGAATGATTATTAATTCTTTATCTGTTTTTCGATTTCCAGTTTGTCAATATGAATGCGTAAACAATGGATTCTATATTACCCAACCGAAGCGAGAGAAAACGACGACATTCTATTGTAGCCAGATAAAGTGAGGGCTGTATACAATCAAGAATATTCTGAAATTGAAGAAAGGTGAATGTTTTTGGAATGTTGTTGAAATTTAATCGGATGAGTGTAATGAGTGGGTGTTAAATGTCATTCAATGGAGGTAATACAATATAGCTAATTTCGTTAAATTTGAACGAAATTAGCGATATTGTATAACCTCCCTTGAATAATATTTCATTATCTCCCTGTATAGGAAATATACTTTTCTATAAATAGATAAGAGTGTCTTCGCAGATCACCTATCTGGTACGTCGAAATCTAGGCTAGTCAATTAAAAAGAGGAACGGTTTGGTCGTTTCGAATGAAGTTTTGTGACGTTTCGAATGATTTCCAGGCATTGTGGACCGTATTGAATGGAGCGCTGAGCTTTCGTTTTAGAAATGATTTAATTGGTATAAGTGACAATTGAACGATGTGTTCCTGTAAGCCTTTTAAGAAATTGATTGAATTAGTCGGAAAACGTTGCTTACTAAAAAAAAACAGAAAAAAGAACCCTAGTTGGATAACTGGATATCCAAAACAGAATGTAAGAAAGGGTGAAAAATAAAGAAAATAAATACAAAATGTACTTGCGTAAATGTTTCAAGAAAATGCTAAATTATTTATATGTCAAAAATAATTTCGGTCATTGGATACACTTTTGAAAAGCTTTTTTGAAATAATATACAATATCAACGAATATATTAATTACTCGACCTCAAAACAAAAATTTTTTAATTACATCGGATCTCAAATGATAGAGAATAGGATTTCGGTACATGTAATTATTTTCATGACCTTTTCAATGATGAGTACCAGGCAAATTAAAGGCACAATATTACAGAGAATATTGAAATTAAATATTACAAAAGAATATTATTTTGTGAGTAGCAATTTAATATTTTGATTAGAAACTAGCATCACGAAGAACGTGAAATGTCACCGAATGAAACCAAAATAAATATCACTAGTGTTTAACCAAGGTGGCGTTCTTCAAGGTATACACTGAAACGAACTTCTAAACGGCCACTTGGTTTTTGCTGATAACATTTTCTTTGGTATCTGAAGTGGGAAGTAGTCGAATCGTATTGGAAAAATCAGTAGGGGTGAATCTTTTAATACAAATCGACCGGAAAAAATGTGAGGAAAGCAACGAATTTGAAGGGAATTCAAGGGTTCACCCGTTTTCAAAATTAAGATTGGTGGGTGGGGTAATTTTAAATATTTTTGCTCGTGTGAATAATATAACAACAATTTTAAAAAATTAATTCCTGACACGCGTAAGTAGTCTAAATTTGTCAGTTATAGGATAAATTTTCGTGTATTTCTTAAACCGAATTTTTTTAACTCCTCGAAAATTTGCAACTTTTGTGACTTTCGTAAAGGAGGGTTCTTATGATTGAAGAATTGTTACAGACACCAGGTACAAAAATCGAACCAATTCGTCAGAATACGCCAAATTGAACGGCCTTTTATTAAAGGTAAAACGTACTTCAATAAATGACTACAAACATGTTAAAATGTGGCAAATGTAAGGTGGCCGTTTAGAAGTTCGTTTCAGTGTATGTACTTTATTTTGGTCGACAACCATCCTTATGAGATTGACTGCTAACTATCATCTGCATATTTTCTTTTACAATTGAGCCTGTGCGTGACATTTCCAACAATTTCAAATGTGAGCAAAGCGAATCTTCTAGCCAGCCTGTGCAGCCACACAGGCTGGCCAGAATCGTCTCTATGCGCTACATAGATAGATAACGTCTTAATCAATCTTCATGCAGTCAGCATAATTTTTTAATGCATTGTCGTTGTCAACGCTACCCAATATTTGTTCCTCACGCAGATGTGAAATAGTTGGAAGTTCACGCACAGGCTTAATTGATATTAGCGACTGTGTCGCTCTATCAGCCACGATGTAGTCAGGGACCTTCACAGTTAATAACATCGTCCAATTGGCTGGTCGAATGATTTTAGAATCGCGTTTTTTCCTATGTATATATATTTTAGTGTAGTTGTTGATTATATCTTTTTTTTTTTCGTTTAAATTTTTTGAGGGTTTTTGTGAACAGGGGCTACAGTAACATCGTGAAATTGGCACGCATAATCAATCAAAGCCATTATAAATCGTTCAGTCGGCGTTCCATTCATTCATTCATTCTTTCCAAACACTCACTCAAACCATTCAAAACGCTCCAAAATCACTAAAATAAGATCAATATTTAAATTCAAAATATATAAAGCTTGAAACAATTGCGATTTCCCTGACATAACTGAAGTTATAAGCGTCTGATTTGTTCTTGAAGAAATAGGGAGCTTTTTGTAGACTTTGTATGCATATTCCATTAAAGGGAGGAAATGAATATCACTTTTTTGTTCATCCCTGAAATTTTACTCAAAACTCACTCATCACTCTCACCCAATTTCATCCTAAAATAATTCCGAAATTAACACTTAGTCAATTTCACGACGTAGTCAATTGTATACGGTGCCGTTCTCTGCACACAAATCAATAATAGTTCAATATTTATTTTGGTTTTTTTTTCTTCCAAACTTTGAATTATTGAAGAAGCTTTATCTTACAAATTGTAAATGAGGAACAACATTTGCAGCTTCTTTGCTTTGATAACATTAACGAGTTTTTTTATTGCAAATAGTTAGTGGGAGACAAAAAATGTCGTAACTACGTCTTCTACAATCTGTTGTTACTTCGGTCCACTATCTCTGAAAACGTAACAAAAGAATGACCGGTATTTAAGGTAGTGGACACGTAATAGTTCGCATCGTTGCAGAAAACATGAACTTCAACAATGTTAACCGAGGCTTCCTAATGATTTCATTAGGAAACCTCGGTTAATATTGTGAAAGATCATGAGTTCCGAAATGTTAGGGAACTATTAGGGGTTCACTACCTCAAGCAGATATGATTTCGTATCATAATACGAGATATAATTATTGTATTGACCTTTGTTTGGTCTCTCAATATCAAACAGCCTTAATTAATGTATTTCGCCCTTGTATCGATGGATACTAAGATATTTCCAATGAATGCGCCGTAATTAAGATTAGAAACCGTGGTTCTACAAATCTGGAATATTTCTGACGTCTATAAGGCTTTTCTGTCATTAGGCGTATTAGGAATGCGTATCATGTATCTTTATTATGTTAAAATTTACAAATGAAACTTCTTTCGCCCTGATCAGCCCTGTGTTCAGTATGTAAAAGCGTTTCGCGAGCGCTTTGAGATGATACCCCGCTTTGCACGAGCACATACGTGCAAAGCGAGGTATCATTTCGAAAACGCTTTGCTAACGTTTTCATTTTGAACGCAGGGCAGGCTTATTTTAAACTTAAAAAAGAGGAATTGTTGCTTTTTGTTTCAAAATTTTATTTCTTGTTTGTAAATAAAGATTTGCTTCTTTTTATACTCAGCGTCACTAGAAAGTTACCTCAACAAGTACACCCATGCATCATTGAACATTTCAATTATTGCGAAAAAGGCTGTCTAATTCATTGACAATGAAGTGCCGGGAAAACATTAACAATTGGTTTTCATCAGTAGCTAGGAGCAAACGTCTTATTCTTCTGGCTTGAAAACACTTACCTTAATTTAAGAAGTCACTATAGTTCCGCAAGAAAGATTGAGATTCGAGAAACCGTTATCTCCTATCATTTTCAATGTAAAATTGATCTTTGATCACTCACTTGAAATTGCTGGTCTATATCATCAATGATGAGTATGGCCTCCGTCTCCGTTTTCGCGGATAACTGCAATGATTTTGCACCGCAAAATTCTTATCACACGCTGTATACGTTAAAATAATAATTGTAGAATGACATGTTATTCGTCCGTAACGGCATTGTTTCGTAAATAAAGAAACTAGTTTAACGTATATTAAACTGATCAAATGATGGTTTTTAAGGATCTGGTACTTACAGTTAAATGCAATGTGAAATTGACACTCGTTATGACCAAAATCATTCTAAATCATTCACTCAGCACTCCAATCATTCATTTCAAACGCTCACCACAATCGATCAAAAACGCTCCGAAATCATTAGAAAACATTTAATAATCGTTTAAGACGGTCATCATTAAATTGAAATCGTAAAAATTATTCAACAATTTTAATGACCGTCTTGGATTTTAAAGTGTCTGATTGGTCCATGAGGACGCAAAAAATAGAAAAATACGTATATTTTATTAAAGGGAGGTAATCCAATATCGTTAATTTTGTTCATGATGAACAAAATTAGCGATATTGGATTGCCTTCCATTAATTTCACTCAAAACTCGCTCCATACTTTTATTCAATTTCATTTGAAAATCATTCCAAAATCATTCATCTTGTCAATTTCACGATGTTGTTAACTGTTTCCTCATTGTCATGGACGCCAGTGCTGTACTTTCAAATTGGTGTATACCTTTCACTGAAGATGAACACTAAAAGAGAAAAAAATCTCTATGATTTCAGGCTAAAGTAACACGTATGGTCTAAATTTTGTGATGAAAAGTAAAGTTGGCACCAAAAATTGTGTAGGGTGTTTAACATTGAACATATAAAGGATAAAATATCTCTCTGATTCAGGGTAAAGTAACACGTATGGTCTAAAATGTTGTGATCAAAAGTAAATTGACACCAAAAGTTGTGTAGGATGTTTACCACTAAACAATTCATGTCTCTCTATAGTTTCAAGGTAAAGTCATCCTTATGATTCAATCTAATGTTAAAAGAAGTTCAAACACGAATGTTTAAATGCTTCATCACCGAAAAGAATGAGGTCTCTGTTTATAGTTTCATACGTTTGGTATCTTAAGTAAAAGGAAATATTACACAAAAAAGTTGTTAAAGGTTTCACCAACGAAAGAGAAACGTCTCTCGAAATTTAGGTATTTATAATTTACATATGGATGTTTTCAATGCGATCGCAGGACTGTATTTTAACTAAGGACTATATGAGCTTTTCTGTTATACAGTTATTTACGTCGTGAAATTGCCATTTACCCCAATCAAAACCATTCTAAATCGTTCATTCTGCGCTCCATTTATTAATTCCAAAAACTCACTCAAACCATTTAAAAACGCTCTTCACCTATTGAAAATATAGATTCAACAACGTCATTCAAAATAAATTTTGAAACAGAAAAATCGCGATTTCACCGACATAATTCAAATTGTAAGCGTCTTATAGGTTTTTGAAGAAATAGGAAGCTATCTAAAGGACTTGTATGCATATTGTATTTCAGGGAGGTAATCAAATTTTGTTCAGGAAGAACAAAATTAGCGATATTGGATTTCCTCCGATTAAATTAAACACGCTGTACACACTTCTATTTCATTCCTAAGTCACTTCAAAATTATTCATATTGTCAATTTCACGATGTTGTTAACTGTACCAATCCATGGTCGTGTGACGGGGTTGTGTATTAATGATATGAGATTTCTGATAATGATGATGGCTAAGCTTGATAGGGAACCAACAATTGCAATTAGAGTCAGACCATGAATGTAACTTTGTTTTATCTTGTAAATAAATCATGGTGGTTATTTGTTAACAGTACATTGTATCAGAGTTTCTAAATGAACTGGAAACCGCGTTAAATTTAAAAAAAAAACAAATCCTTGTGACATTAAGTCTGGAGTTCTGCCCTGCATTTAGACGAACAAAACAATGCAACCAGTTAGCAAATTATGCTCCCCTTTGCACGAAAGTACACGTGCAAGGCAGGGTACATTTTCGCAAGCCATGGGTTCTAACTCCACCGTGTTGCTTACGAACATCTTAGCAAGCCAAGGGTTCTAACTCAACTATGTTCGGAACATAATAAGGAACACGATGGAGTTAGAACCCTTGGCTTGCGAAGATGTTCGTAAGGAACATAGTGGAGTTAGAACCCTTTGCTTGCGAAGATGGACAGGGTATAATTGAAAAAAAAAGTTTGCAACGTTTCGCCATCATAAACGGGGGATTGTTACTTTTGGAATTATCTATGCCATACCAGTTCCTTATCTGGCCTGCGTTCAAGATAGCAAAACGTCTGCGAGTTCAAGAAATGGTCCCCTAGAACTTTTTTGTTTAACATGTGCATTCGTTTGATTTTTCGGAACATTTTTATCAACATGTTCACGAGTACTTCTGACAAACTTTGTATAGAACATATTATATATTGAAAAGTAAACTTGTCAAATTTCGTGATGGTTTAGCCACGCCACGCCCGTTCAAAAATTAACTGGCAACACCCGCATGAACGCCAACCTTTCAACTCTGAAAAATCATATTAATTTTGAACATCTCGCTTAATTCGCTATTTTGAATAATAGAAGTCTAATAATGCGTAACAACCGTAAGAAAACCTACTTTGAACAAAAAACTTCAATTTCAAAAAATGGATCTTAGAAGAATACAAGCAAAGCAAATTCCACCCACTACGACTACGAACCATCAGTGCGAACAGTGTCGGCCATAGCAAGTCTTCGTGGGCTGCCAAATCGGAACGGGATTGACACTTTTACATAAATTCAGTAACATTGTGGAATTGACTCTTATTTCGATGGAAACCATTCCTAAAACACTCGCTCATCGATTCATTCAATCATCCAATCAATTATCCAATCATTCATTCATTCATTCATTCATCCATTCATTGATCGATTGATTGAATATCGATTGATTGATTGATTGATTGATTGATTGATTGATTCACTCATTCATTGATTCCTTCATTCATTCATTCATTCACCCTAATCATTTACTCTAACCATCCAAAACGCTCCGAATCGTAATAAAGATAGAAAAAATACACGGTTTTCTAAATCAAGAATGCTAATTTATCCTACGTATATAATTTATATCCTTTAAAATCATTTACTACATCGATGGATTAGCGCAAACCAGTTTTAACGGCCTATAAACATGTAGGAAGTTACAACTGATTCGCTCTGAGCCAGACATTTTAGTCTATGATTGACTAGTGCTGTATTCATATTATTCATTTTCACAAAGTTCCCACACGAGCTCTATTCGCAAGACGGGTCACATATCGATGGCTCTGTGCGAACATATATGCATTTACAACTGTTTCGCACTGAGCCATCAATATGTATTAAAGCCAGCATTAGTCCTTGAAAATAAAGAAAAGAAGTGAGATACTTAGTATAATGCTGGTAAATGGGAAAGTCCTACCAATGTCACTTTATCAATTCTTTAAGAGATATATGCCTCGATAAACAAATCGGCGGGATTAATTTTCTGCCTAAAAGAAGTCAACTTATTTTGTTGTTATTAAACCCCATGGGACTTCAAATAAGTTATCAGAAAGTTCATAAGGTCACATATTTAGATTGGCCATTGAGGGCGGAATCCATCAAAAGTTTCTTTTCCGCCGATTGGAAACCAAACTATCCTAACTACAGCTTAATTAAAGCCGTAGTTATGATGTATGGATCGTCTTCTGTCAAAATCATTCTATTTTTGATGGACGATGGGCTGTATAGAGCTAGTCAGAGAGGGTTAATTAAGGCTACATGTTCTAGGTCTTTACATGTAGCCTACAATCAATACAGAAGCAAAATATTCATTTGTGCCCCTTTAGAAGAAGTGAGGATTCCTAAATATTCATACATTAAGTTGTTTCGTTATCCAGAAACAAACTTCCTTTATGACGTTATAATCAAAAGTTCGTTTTCACGGGAGTATAGATTCACTTAAAAAAAAACAAACAACCCCCCCCCCCCCCCACACACACACACGAAACCCAACAACATTTCATATGAGCAAATTCGGTTTGTACTTCCCTTTTTTTCTATTGTCTACCATAGTTACTCAAAAAGGAACTCGATTCGATGCATAATTTGTATACGGCGTTTTTTTGTTTTTGTTTTTTTGTTTTTTTACAAAAAATCGGCACCATCCTGTATTTTGCAGGCCGTTGAAGACTACGGTAAATAATCAGGGGGGAGGGGGGGGTGCATACAGGCTTTTTCTGTCATCAATGATCAGATATTGTATAGATTGACGTCATCGCTAACCACGATTTTAATGACTCCGCGAAAATGCAATAAATAAAATAAATAAAAAAACTAAATTCCGGTAATAATTAAGAGAGAAAAAGGCGTAAGAATAAACACATGGCGCAATGCGTTTCCACATTTTGCCATATCACTGAGTGAGTTTATAAGTAAATAACACCGTTGACAGTAATTCAAGTGAAAACCATTCTGAATCGCTATTTCATCGCTCCATTTAAAATATTCGAACCACTCACTAAAAAAAACGCTCAAAATCGTTCAAATATACCTCGGCATCGGTAAAATGCTAAACCTTTCATTCAAATAGATCAAATAAATCAACATCTTTTTTGGCTGATGTGATTGGTCCGAGAAACATAAACAAAGAGAAAAATACGTAGAATTGTTAAAAGGAGGTTATACAATATTGATTGTATCGTCGATTAACTTTTTTGAAGCTAAAGATTCGATGTTTTAGTCGCACACCCTCATAACGCAAACACACATTTAAGGTGGGACGTTGCAGTTTTGGGGAGACAACTCGCCGAGAAGAGAAATTGTGAGAGGGGCCTTGTTAAAATCAACTTTATAAGAAAGTTGCACGGGCACAGTGGAAGGCTATTTTTCAAACAATCGTAATTTTGTCAACCTACACGCAGTATTGTCCTGAATTCAAAATAAAAACGTTCGCGAAACATTTCAGAAACATAAGACTGCTAAGAAAGGTTCACTTTCTAAACGTTTGCAAATGTTTTTGCATCCCGAACTGCAGGGTTTGGCAAGTATTACGAGGGTCAAAATGAGAAATGGACATGCGTTCAGAATAACGAATCACAAACGATCATCCGAGAAATGGTAGTCTGCATTACCGTGTAAAGTATATCTAATGAGTGTTTCACACTGGTGCTTCGTTATTCCAACGAAGTACGGGCGACGTTGATAGACCTATCACAAGCCCTGCATTCAGGATGACAAAACGGAGCAAACATTTTGCTATTTATACCCTGCATTGCTCGCATGTGCATGAGCTAAACGTTTGCTTCGCTTTGTTGTCCTGAACACAGGGCTTTCACGTTCTCTTCATCATCGAAAGGGAATTTTTGAGTTCGGGTTATATCGTTGTAAGTATAAAACTATCATATAATTGATGCTTATAAAAGGTAGTCATCTTTCAGTCATTTGAACATAGCTTGAAAAGGAGAAAAAATATGCTTTTTTTAAGACTTCGGTAAAAACTGACATGGGGTGACAAATCATATCCCAAAATGATATGATTTTGCCACTTGGGTGCGATTTCTCTCCTTTTCAGTTTACTTTTCTGCACTATTTACTGTCTGTTCGTTTTTCAGTATTCTTTTTAGAAATATTCAAAATGATATGTTACTTTTGCTTGTAAAGATCCCATTCATTACGTGTGTTATACGTTGTGAAAACGAAAAAGGAGAAAACGTAGAAAAAGGGCAATTTCAACTTATCAAAAATTCATTTCTTCACTCTAAATTTCCATCTTTATATCATTCCCTTTATGTGTGCTTGTGAGAGAGTGAAAACGATAATTTGATAACAATTATTAATATTCCATCAAAAGCTTCGCCAACATTGAATATTTCAATAAGCAAGGATTTCCAAAAAGCTTTCGTATTATTCGAAGAGTGTATGTATTCGAGAGTTACTGCGCCTGCTCCTTGTCCAAGAAGTCCCGAGATCGGGTATAGATACCGGCGATTGTATTTTTTTCCTTTATTTAGCCCTGAGACTGTTGAACTCTTCTGTAATCCACAGAATCGAGTGGGATCAATTTAAAATTTACGAAATTGTTTCCAAACCATTGTAAAATATATTAGGTTAAAATTATCAACATAATAACAGAATTCTAAAATCTTTAAAATCAATCGAAAGTCATGTTTTCTTTTTTTTCCTTTCAATCGAGTAATAAACCATCTTATCTTCCGTGGCAACTGAAATGACATATTATATCTATGTGTAATTGCCTCATTTAGAAAATGAGTTTATGGAGGAAAACCTCATGTTTTGATCAGGATAATGGCTGTGCATGTGGCGGATCCAGAGGGAATGGGGTGTTCAGTCTTTCACTGAGTAATTCGGCAAAACTTTGGTAATGATGTGAAATGACTACCCCTCACCCCCCCCCCCTTGATTGTAGTTTAAACCCCGTTACAGAAACCATGCAACTGTCATAGGCGTTACCAAGTGTATCAAAAATACAAATGGTTTTTATTGTTGATTGGGAAATCAGGGGACGTAACAATGTCTGGACAAAATCAAATCAGAGTAGTAAAATTTGGGGGGTCCTGTACTTCAAACTTATGAAATTGCCTAAAAGTGCCTGGATACATATACTTTTCTTTATTAATTTCAGTTGTACGATAGTTGGGCTAATTTTCTATTGACATATTTCGATTTAATCTAATACAAGTGTTTGCTTTTTTTGCCTTCAAAAAAATATTCACTTTTTTATCTTTGAGGAGCATTTAAAGCAAAATGTCCACTCGTCGCTTATTTATGCCCCTACTAGAAAGTTTATTATACTTTTATGTTTTCCATATCTGTGGCTTTAAATATATGTTGATTTAGCACACCAGTATTGTGATTGGTCGGTGTAATAAACAGTTTTCTTTGATACTTTCGAAAACATGGTCACCTTAAGAAAAATGTAATTATTTTCAAAATATGCGTGGAAAGCTATGTTGATATTTTCAATATATCTGTGCATATGAATGCTCTAAAATATACATCTGTTTCACAGATATCTGGCCTACCCCCCGAAACTGTAACGACCCTCCTTAATTAACTAGTGCATATTCGTGCACGCAATATTGCAATGATTAATCTTGTTTTGGAGTTGTTCCCAGTTTGACTGACAGGTTTCTTGTTAAATTCTTTGAATTGGCTTGAAATAACAAGAACATTCCAAGAATTAGTATTTCATAGAGTTAAGTGAAAAGATTCGAAACGACCCACAACAAGACAATCTTGAAAAAAACATCGCACGATGATTATGTTTACTTTTTTAACACACTCACACACAAAAGAAATGGGCTCAATAGAAAAATTGTTATTATTTTGGCCCTAAGTTGTTTGGCTTTTTTTTTTTCTTTGGGTTGTTGACATGAATGATTTTAAACCACATTTCCGCTTTTAAAAGGTATATATCAGTAAATATTCTTCAAGATATTAAATGATTACCCGAGATATGTTTCTTGGGGTCATTGTCCCACGGAGCATCTCCTCTTTTCAGCTTAAGTTTTAGAACATCGTGTATTTGAAACTGTGAACGATTTTGAATGATTTCGAAATGAAATTGAATCAGCGTGAGAAGCAAGTACTCAACGAAATTAAAGGGACGCAAAAGACTATCGGTTATTTCGCCCGATTGTGGAGAGTTAATAGTTATTGGAGTTCCGCGAATGCAAAGCTTCAGGCTTTGATTTAGAATGGTTTTGATCGGAATGAATATGAATTCTATGACGCTATTAACCGTATGTTTGTACGTTATCCACCATATTTAACAGAGAATTACTATGAATCTTTTATGTAATTGGTCTTGAAAAATGTAAGTAAAAGCAGCGTTTCATTTTCACCAATTCATCCTTCTTGACCATATTTCTCTTTTTTCCATGAATACAAATGTCTCCATTTACCACAAGACTTCTCCTAATTGGATTTGATAAATAAGGCCTTCGCATAAATTGTCTCTTAAACGGATTGACTCGATCGGTGAATATTCCTTCATTGAAATAGTCACGAAGATGAAATGGACGTAAGTTCTATCAAGAAAGGCTTTTTCCGTGTATTTCATGATCAAGTAATTATGGGGTTTCGATGTGTATTTTCAAAACTGAGCTCTGACGTAGGCGTTGGGTCCATTGGGTATATCGGGTATACTTAAAACGCATATGATAAGAATTGAACGTGATACCTCCGTATCGAGTTTGAAAGGACATGAATGAGTAAACCTTACGTTTATAGACAAGCAATACGTTTGATTTGAAAGGTAATTTGTATTATTTTTAGGTATTGTTTAAACCTGTTTTATCTCTTTTGAAAGAATAGCACCGGAATTCAACCGAAAAAAAACCGAAAAAGATTGGTTTAAGTTGATGTAAATCTGAGTTGGCATTTCAAAAAAATCTATAACAATATGGTAGTTATAGTAACAGCTTAAGATGCCCGCACATTCCAGGCAGTTTGACTAGGATCGATACTTCATGCACGACCTAGATGATGCATTTTCATTTGACGTAAAAAATGCTATCTTTTATATCATGACATTAATACTCCACCATACAAACTAACACATATTTCGCCTTTTTAATTAAAAAATTCCCAGCATGCACCCATGCCGGAATGACGTCAGAGGCTAGACAATAGATATAACACGAAATGGAAATTTGTCATTTTTTGACAGTTACGAGTGTTTTATTCTTGTTTCAACTGCAAATGCATACCGACTCTTTCCTTAAATAGAAATATAGTTCCAAAACATAAAATCTTATTTTGAAATATCTATATTTAAATCAACTTTATTTATGACTCATGTCACATTGAATCAGTTCCTTTGACCTAAATCTTGGATCTGAGAAAATAAATCGTCTTCAAATTAACTTTGTCACGAAAGCAATGTCTGTATTTCATGTGGAAACGAAGTACGATTAATTACAGCAGAAACTTTTGGGTAATGAAGTTTAAAGTTTGAATCTAGGTGGAAATCGGTCGAAAATTAAAACCTTGCTTTTTCCTGCTTTGGCAAAAAGTATAGACACATATCAGCATGCGTATGATTTAATGCACCCGAAAAAAAAAAGATAAAAATTTAATGGTCAAAATATAAACTTAGTGACAATTAATGTTACTAATGCTCTCGGCACGTTCATTTTAGTGTAATATTGCTAAGTTTTTTATACCTAACATTTGGTTAAAGGAATTATTATACTTGGTATTAAAAGATGATGGTCGGGGTACAAATATTTACTCAAAGTATCCAAAACCAAATGCCTTGGATATTTGATAACAAAAACAATTCTTAAAACTTAATTGACCCCGACAAACATTCTTCCAGAAAATTACCTTAGAACTTATACCAAACCCGAGGATGAACTTAGATTTGATTAAGTAATACAGAGAAAGCTGTGCATCGTTGAAACTTCGACAAATAGTGGTCATAAAATTCGGAGAATTTAGGAGAAGATATAAACCAATGACTGCCAAATGCCGTAACTATATTTTTGTTCAACCTATAACTACTTCATTATGTTCATTTACGAGCAAATATTTTAGAATGAACACTCTTTTTGATCGAAGCCGGAGCCTAGCCGACTTAACTGAAAAAATCAATCGAAAGTAAATGATATGATCATGACCGTCCTCCTTTACAAATTATTCTTTTACCGCCATCTACAAATAATGAGGGGGTCGTTTCATTGGTTCACAATGTTCACAATGCTTGTCTGATTCTTCCGTCCTCCAGACTGTCCGTAGACCTTTTCGTTCCCATGCTTTACTTTATGAACTTTATGCTAGCAATCGTTTCCTTCACTTAACCTAAGAAACAACATACATGTATCTAGAAATCCAGTACCTGTGTATTACTCTTGCCTTTGACTGAAAAAGATTCCCAGTTTGAGGATTATGCATTTGAATGATATATGTCGCGCTTGAACTTTTTATGATATTATACCTGCGTTCAGGATGACAAAACGGTGCAAATTGCAAATTAAATCACGCTTTACACGTGCACTTGAGGGGTATAATTCGCAAGCAGTTCGCATCGTTTTATTATGATGCACGCAGGGCATATCTGTTGTCTAACATGAGAACTAACTGATCTTGCTTATAATTGCAATCCAATAGAAAAATAAATATTTTTGATTTGTTTAAAATCGCATCACGGGGGGGGGGGGGGGGGGGGGGTTCCATTGCACCTTATTTCCGTATAAAATGCAATAAGTCTTTCGGGACCCCCCCCCCCCCCCCCCGCGCCGCCCCCTGCTTTCGATCTGCAAGTCCTGTGTTGTAGGTAACATTGCTACATGTGCTCAATATATTAGACATAAATATATTTTTGAAGGAATTTATGATAAAAAGAATGCAGTTCTGATTCGATGTTTACAGCGAATCGACCAAGACCATCAAACAACCCTCTCAACTAAGCCCGATCACAATACATGTAGTTTCGTTTTGAAAAGCAAAATTACTTGTCGAAAAAGATGTTTTGATCATAAGTACCTCTACGAATGTCAAAATTGTCGTTTATTTGTGTAACATTTGATTGACTTTATGCTGATTAACTTCGATAGCGCGATAAAAAATTCACGATCTAGAAATAGAATGTGCAATTTATACGCGCAGAAGAGTAGACTTGAAATTTTAATATTTAGCTGAGTATTTTAATCCTTTCTTAGATCTGGAGGAATACAATTGTAAGGACCGACCGAGTGTCTTTTTCACTGCGTTTATTGGAGTGTAAAGTACAACTGCCTTAGCACAAGGCTTAAACATAACGCACTACGCCTTATTTGCCATGTGCTATGGCAATCGCACTTTATACTCCAATAAACGCAGTGAAAAAAAAAAACACTCATTCCTAAAATAAATCTGCAATAGATATCTTGGGACCCCCCCCCCCCCCCCCGACGATAGGTCTGCAAATTCAGTGTTGTAGGAACACTGTATTCCCTCGCCCCCTTCCAAAACCATCCTTCCATATCAGATCATTTAGATATATTAAGGTTATTAGGTCGTAACTCATAAATATTTTTTTTATTATTTAAGCACCAGTGCAGCAACCCTCTCAATCTTGCTCGATGACGCCGATTTCGTTTCATAATGGAGAAGTACTCGAAATGCAATTATAAGGACCGGATGTATTTCTGACTTCATTTACTGGAAAATAAAGTGCAATAGCCTTAGCACATTACTTTATGGACGTTATTTGCCATCTTTTAATGCATTTTCACTTTGTACTCCAATTAACGCATTGAAATATACACCCATTCCTTGAATAATAATTGTGACCTGTCAGGGGAAATAGGACCATCAGGGAAGTGTCGACCTGAGTCATATTTCGCAGACTAAGGCCGAAACAGTTCGCACTTGGCTCATTTCCGGTATCCAGAAGATCATTCAAACTCCCTGAAAATGTTTTTTTAATGTGACCACCTCTGTCCTGCGTTCAGGATGCAAAAACAGCGGAACTTTTTGCGAATTATACCCTGCTTTGCACACACGTGCACATGCAAAGCGGATAAAATTTGCTAGCGGCTTGCACCGATTTGAAATTCTGAACGCAGGGCAGGATTACGGAGATCCAATGTAATTTTTGATTGATGGATTACATAATTTTTGTATTTAGATTTGTATAGGAAAGTGTTATGGCCAATATGCATGTTTTTTTTTTTTATAATACAACATTTTCGAATTGAAATCTTAGATCTGACCAGTTCTTTCGTTTTACACCAATGGGCAGGCGTCAGACTTTGATCAATTGGTAAAGCAACATTGAAAACGTTCGCCTACTGAATAAATGAACAAAAAATAATGCCATTTCGTGATAGAATAAAAATGACAAACGACAATTTTACAAGCTATTTTAAATGTCACGTATAACACCTCGAGGTCCCATCGGAACAACGGATCTGTTTATGACGTCAAAAAGGAGACAATAAATAATACGTGTAATAGGACTAATGTCAAATTTTTGTAGAATTATGCATCTATTAGCCTAGTTTGTTTTAGGGATGTTACATTATATAGGGTAATTAGGGAAAAAATAGAGAAATTCGTGCGTAGAACGAATGCTTCCGAAAATACTTAGTTAATCTTTTGGAATAATTCTTACACCAACCTCAATTAAGCGTAAGTTATATATTGCAAATATAAGGAATTCAATTAATGGATAATGTTTTGTTTCTGTCCTATAGTAATTTTGGTTTAATCGATTTAATTTTTGGGGCTCCTGGATCAATTAGTCGCATCCAAATCCATGCCGTCCGATAAAATTCAGGGTGGAGTCATTCAATCAAAATGAAGTTGTTGGGAGTTTTGAAACGTTTTAAGAATGTTGTTAGTGTATTTTAGTAATTTTGGTTTTATAAATCTAATGTTTGGGTCCTCAAGGATCAATTAGTCGCATCCAAATCCATGCCGTCCGATAAAATTCAGGGTGGGTAATTCAATTGAAACAAAGTTGTGGGGAGTTTGAAACTTTTTTTAGAATATTGTTAGTGCGTTTTTTGAACACTTTGAGTGAATAGTAGGAATGTTATGAATTAAGCGCTGAGGTGGCGATTTAGAATGGTTTTGATCGGAGTGAGTGTTAATTTCATAAAATGTACATAGGGTAGAGAAAATCACATCGTGAATTGTACACTTTCTCTATCAAAACCATTCAAAATCAACCGCTCTAGGCTCCAATTATTCATTCCAAACACTCAGTCAAATCACACAAAAGCGCTCCGAAGGAGTTCAAAAACAAACACATCGAAATCATAAAAAACTATCAAATTTCAATAAAATCGATCAAATTATTGAATGATTTTTTTTTGGCTGATGTTGATATTTAAACATCTGCTTTGACCGAGAAGACAAAAAATCAGAAAAATACGTAGATTTTATTAAAGGGAGGTAAACAATATCTCTAATTTCGTCAACTTTCATTGACAACAAAAACAAACTTGAAAAGATATCATGATCTGCTGAATGAAATAATTTAAAAGTAGGCAATATTGTGTAAATCAAATCCTACAGTCAAGAACCACATTTATTCCCTAGAATGATACAAAAATCACGTTTGTATCAGTTAATTGCGATTTAATGTGTTTAATTGGTCTTTTGAGATTTTGGTGACGTATTATGATCGAATTTACGAGAAATTTATTTGACTTAATGACGTGGGCAATTTTCCGACATCTTGGTAAATATTACCAGGAAACTGTTATATTTACATTTTCGTTAATTTTGATGATCCAAATCAAAATCAATGAAATAACAGTATATTGTGTATGTACTGAATTGCAAGGCAAATTTCTATAGATTGTTTATAAATGATGACTCATTAAGTATAGTTTAAAAAAAAGCTTCAAAGGCAATGGAAATTAGATCATCACTTTTTAAGAAGTTATGCTTATTATTTTATATTGTCGTCTGGTATCCCCGACGGCAGCACTCATTCTTCCTTTTACCAGTGGGTTGGTAATCGTAGACGTATTTGAAATAGCAGCTGGAGGTTGGGAAATGATATAATGGTAGGACTGGGGTGAGAAATACCAGGAATCCTTTTTCAGGTGCTCCAGCCGCCGCGATATAACTAAAAAATTGTTGTGTTGAAAGCGACATAAAACGCCTTTCAAACAAATAAACTGATACATGTATCCAAACTCCACCGATATGCGGCCAAACGGGAAAAACATCATTCGGCTTTTAGGACTTATTCATATGATATCTAGATGTTCAATTAAATGTACAAAATTGTAAATTGAATGTACAAATGAAATATACTAAATATCGTGCATCTTTAAAGTATCATGTATCTAATATCAAACTTCGATATAACTTTATATGTGGTACAAGCAAAACAGTCGTTTCCTTAACGTATGAGTAACTTCTGTCTCTAATATTGTCCCAAATCGATGCATTTAAACCTAATATGATCCATAAATGTACTGAATATTTATATCATTTTGAAATCTTAGTTTTCCGCTATTTCCGAGAGGTCCCTCGTGTACGTTCATCGTAAACGGAGATCAGAGACATTAGTTTCCGAACTCTCAAAAAGTTTTTTTTTTTTATTCTTTAATTCCTCCACAGCAGTGAAGATTATTTTACAGAAAATACAAACAGATTAAAAAATGCATAAAAAATCACATGAAGCATGTTACATAGTATAATATCTTTATATCTTTATCTTTATTTCATGAAGGTAGAACATTAAGACATTTTTCAAATGAAAATAACATGAAAATAGTCTTTTTTACAAAGTTGCCTTCGTTATCAATGAAAAAAAAATATTAATGAAAAGTTTAAAAATGGTAATGGTGAAAAAAACAAATGCTTCTATAGTATATAAATAGCAAAACAAAATATGATAACAATACGATGAATCACAGGAAATTAGTTAGGGAATAGGAAATCCTCGGACAGAAACAGCTCTTTTTTTTACATGCTTATAAGTTTTGTGAATGGACTTTAGAATTTCGTAATAGCAAATGTTGTTTAAGCTGATTTTTGAAACTAGATAAAGAATTTGCGTCTCGAATAGAAATAGGAATTTCGTTCCACACGTTCATACTGAAGTATGAAAATGCAATTTCTTGTACAATGTATTGAATTTCGAGTTGGTAATATCATGATGAGCAGAAGACCGTAAATTGTAGTTAGGGTTTTTACAGAATGTAATAATGTCCTTCATATATCCAGGTGTAAGATTATTAAGACATTTAAATATCAAAACACAGGTGTGATAATTACACCTATTATCGAAAGTCAACCATTTAAGTGGTCTAAAAAGATCTGTTGATGATGTTCTAGTTGAAGCACCTAGTATAACTCGGGCTGCCCTTTTCTGAAGTACAGACAATTTGGAAGTTCTATATTTAGCACCCTTCCACCAAATTGTACAGCAATAGTCAAAGATAGGTAGAATGTAAGCATTATAAAATAACTGTTTCATTTCAAACGTAAGATAAGTCGAAATTCTTTTAAGTAAGGAAATTTTGCTGGCAATTTTAGAACATGTTTTTTCAATATGTGCATTCCAGGACAAATGTTTGTCTACGTGAACACCTAAAATTTTATAAGACTCAACAATTTCGATACAAGTATCATTTATTTTTATATCTATGCTCAAATTTTTAACTTTTGTTTTTGGTCCAATAAGCATACATTTTGTTTTATTTGGATTTACAAGCATATTGTTATTCGACCACCAACTATGTATAGAATTTAATTTTTTCTGTAAACTTAACTTTATTTCATTAGGGTCGTACCCGGATTTATATAGCGTCGAGTCATCTGCATAAAGGTCTAAATTTGAAGCATCAACGTGCAAAGTCATATCATTTATGTAGATTAAAAACAAGAGAGGCCCTAAAATAGAGCCCTGTGGGACATCACAAGATACAGTTTTTGGAGATGAATATGTATTATCATATCTCATGTATTGTGTCCTGTTCGACAAGTATGATTCAAAAAAAGCTATAGATTTCTCTGAGAAATTATGTAATTTGAGTTTATACAATAAAATCTTATGATCTACTAAATCAAACGCCTTTTTTAAATCAACGAAAATTGAACCAATAATCTTTCCGGAATCAATTTCTTTTGACCATTCATCAATAAGCCGAAGAAGGGCTGTTTGACAAGAGTGTTTTTCTCTAAATCCTGACTGGTGATTCGATAATACACCATTTTTATCCAAAAATGAAACCAATTGTTTATACACATGACGTTCAAAGATTTTTGAAAGAGTCGGCAATATTGATATCGGCCTATAATTATTTGGATCTTCTTTTTCTGCGCCCTTAAATAATGGTAGAACACATGCTTCTTTTAATGCATTTGGAAATATTCCCTTTGCAATGCTGTTATTAATTTTAGAAGTTACTGGTAGGACAATGTGATCGCCACAGGATTTTAAAACGTTTGCACTAATTCCGTCAGTCCCTGAAGATTTATTTGTATCAAGATTTCTTATAAGTTGGCAAACCTCTAAAGGTGTGATATAGTCTATGTCAAAAACTTGATCTTCTTAGATGTTTTTTAAATGTGTTTGTAGGAAAGAAAATGTGTTTTCGTTGAATTGAGATTTTGTCACAATGTTTTCTATATTAATGAAATGATTTAAGACATTTTGAGTTCCTTCAACATGTTTACCGTCAAATACCATTTCCGATGGTAACGGGGAAGAGAAATAGTCTAAATCGTCGTTGTTTTGTATCTTTCTAAGATTTTTCCAAATATCTTTACTACTCGTGCCTTTATTAACGGCATTATTGTAGAAATTCTTTTTGTTTTTACGAATAAGATAGACTACTTTATTTCTCATGCGTTTATAATTTTCCCAATCATGAAATTTATGAAAACGGTCACGGTCAAACATAGCTTGTTTTACCTCAGGATTTATCCATTTAGGTAGAGATTTGCTTTTAATACGTTTACATTTTTGGGGGGCGTGCTCAGATAGAACATTTTGAATTATCTTATAAAACGATGTTAGAGCTTGCTCTGGGTCATGCTCAGTCTCAATAAGATGCATTTGCGAAGAACATAGATCCTTTTGAAATTCTGACTCATTAAAAAATTTAAAACTTCTATATGTCATGTGTAAGTGACTTTTTCCTTTTAAAGATTTATTTCTTATTTTTCGTGTCATACAAATTGGGAGATGATTACTAAGTGAAAGATGGGACACAAAAACTTCTTGCTCTCACCCTGTCAATCCGATTTGTGTAAATATGGTCTAAGATAGTGGAAGCTGTTTTAGATATCCGGGTGGTGTATTAACCATTTGGCTAAGCCCATGTTTTAACGTAAATTTTGACCACTCTTTGCACTCAAAGCTTTTTTTATTTGAAAGATAATTGAAGTTTAAGTCACCAAATATGTGATATTCAGTACAACTATTGTCTGCTTTCTTTACTTGTAAATCAAATGAGGATATCCATTCTTTATTAGATTGTGGGGGCGATAAACAAAGCATAATAAAAAGGATTTAGAATTTTTATGACATATTTCAATCCATAAAGACTCTACATCATCGGACTCTAATTCCGACCTACGCTTAAAAGGGATCTGACTTTTTAAATAAACCAAAACACCTCCACCTTTTTTGTGCTGTCTATCTTTCCTTTCATAAGTATAATTGGGGATATTGAGATTATAGTCATTCAACGAATCATTCAGAAATGTTTCGCATGAGCCAAAAATATCAATATTATTCGAAAAAAGTATGTATTTAATCTCATCAAATTTTGGAAGAAGGTGCTGGACATTTAAATTTACAATGTGTAAACCCCTTTGTTGAAATTTTATAGATAGGTCTATCGAGGTACGCGACTGACTTCTGAGAAAATCATCATCAAATTTTGAAAGTTGTTGGTTTACAGGTATTTTTAAGAGTTCATTGGGTTTTTGATTAGAATATGATTTAGAATCAAATTTAGAAATAGAATTAGAATTAGAATTCAATTTAGAATTTGAATCTGTGTACGAATTAGATGCTTTAGATTTAAGTGTTGTCTTAGAAATAAAATTTACAGTACTACACGTACACGGAAATGTTTGACAATCTGAACATAAGCTTAATAAAGTATCGAATTTGTTACGAGTGGAAACAGCTGTGTATCTGTCCGTGATTTCCTAATGCGAACATAAACGTCTACATTCAGAGGTAAAATGATTGTTCATACCACAGTTCATACACCGGCGGTGTGAAATGCCGTTGTTATTAAATCTGTTTGAGACCATTTTGCTTTGATACTTTTTTCTACAGTCCTCAACTTTATGACCCTCTTGACCACAAAAATAACAGCACACAGGAGAAACTCGTCTTTTTTCCGAAGTTTGCTTAAGAATCGGAACGTACTCATTATATGCCCTTAGTAGAACAGACGTCCCCTTATCAGACAAATGAATCTGATCCTTCCAGTATGAAGGCGTATAAAGCCGGAGTCGTTGACTGGTTGGAATACAGGTCACATTATTATCATGACACAAAAAATTTAGATAATTATTCATTTCTGATACATCAACGTCTATTCTTGGGGTAATTTCCGATATGTAGATTTTGGTGCCCGGAGATTCAGATTTGATGTAGTTTAAAGTATTTAGGAAGTCTGATTCAACAGTTTCTTCATCTGTCCCCGACGCTAGATCGTTTCCACCTGCCTGAAGTATAATATCACTGTAGGACTCAAGGTTCGTCATCTGTAACTTTCTTTTTATTGTATTTATTCCCGCACCTCGATTGGTAGAGACATCCACTTTACGCGATAGTCCCCTTTTATTTATCCGCTGTAGAATGGAACTCCCTATCAATAGAACCTTGTCTTCGGTAGGTTTTCGTCGATCGTTTTCCTGTGGTGGGCTAGATTTAGATTTGTCAGCAGACGCTCCATTTACTGATACAGGTCTGCTCTCTTTTTCAGCGCTTTGAAAGTTCAATGTTTTTTCACTATCCCTTTTACGCTGTGTTACTGACATACGGTCTGTAATAGACTGGAGTCTCGATTGTACTGTTGATGACACGGTAGTCAGTTCATTCTTTATAGAGACAGTTGATTCAGTAACATTCTCGACTTTGGATGAGACAGTTGATTCAGTAACATTCTCGACTTTGGATTCAATGGATTGTGTACGAACTTTACAAACATTCTTAATTCCAGCTATTTCGTCTCTTATCAATGTAAATGCTTCGTTCGTCGAATGCACGTGATTAAGTAGAATGTCTTTCACCTCATGTATTTCCTTGAATATGGCATCCATACTAACTTTTGATTTTGATACGACATCGTATACTTCCGGTAAAACTGGTTTGTTAGAGTTACCGACATGCTGGATCTTTGATTCCGACATTGATGAATTCGGTATAGAATTTGATTCTGCAATACTCGGATTTATTACGCTTTCACTGACTGTCTGGTCATGTTCGGGTACTTCAGTTACACTCGGAAGACACAACCTGTCATGATTTACTGAGGTACTTTCTGTCGTACACTTGTCCTTATCGGTGTCGATATTGCGGCATTGAATCAGAAGGGCTTTAATTTTTCTGTTCACTTCTTCAACTGAAGTATTTGCAGCAGCCAGTTTGTCTTTCATGGATTCGAATACCTGCTCAATGTGGTTTTGTACAAATAATGATGACTGTTTGCCATTAACCAGACTTGAGTTACGGGTATGATACAAGTTCAGTGTATATAAATGGCCGTCATTGTTATATAACTTGAAAATATTTTCGGTTATACTCCCCTTTCTGTCAGTGACCGGTATTTTGATACATTTAAATGGTATATCAAGTGATGAGTAAAACCTTTCTAGTTCACTTCTGAAGATCTCATAAAACCCCGTGTTGAATTCTAACTTAACTCCTCCACCAGTTTTTTCAATTTTAATTTCAATCCTGTCTGTATTTCTAAGTTTCTTCATCAGAGACTTTTGTTTATTCACTTCATAAGGTCTTTTTGTAGCTGTATTCTCGGCGTTTTTAAATCGATCTTCGATTTGTAACTGTCGTTTTAGCTTCTTATTCATTTTTGCTGAACTTTAGTTTCTCCTATATAAATATTTGAACTTAATTAGAACACTTTCAACCTTGAATTATTTTTTTCAGTTCAATCCGTTTTAATGGCGACGTTAACGGTAAAACATACGTTGCCTATCGTGACGTCACTGACGCGCCATTTTATATAACAAATAATCACAATGTAAAAGAAAAGTGGCAGGTTGAAAGAAGAAATACTGTACGGAATAATGGAAAAAAGAATGGAACGAGAGAAAGAATAAGAAAGAAAGAGACGAACAGACAAACAGACATATGTACACCCACATTTGCACACTAAAATGAAACGATAAGTGATCATGTAGGAATTGACATTTTATCAAATTTATTATATGAAGTGGAGCCCCTATCGACAGTTCCGCAACGTTACGGGAATAATGAACTTTAACTGTGTTATCCATGTTTCCTAATGATTTTTATTTGGAAACCTCGTTCAACATTGTGAAACACCTTGAGTTCCGAAATGTTGAGGAACTAAATTTGTTACGGTCACACTACGTTAAAATATATCGCATTCTTGTAAAGATTGTAAGTCTAGTATTACATTAATCTCGTATATATATTTCTTAATACAAAAGTAATAACCTGTTTTGTTTGACTGTTAAGCTAAAGGACCCGTAATAGTTCTGCAACATTTCGGTACTCATGATCTTTTTTTTATTTTGGACGAGGTAAAAATACTATCTTGTCTAGAACAAAATCGAGTTAGAGATAAATTTTTCCACATTTACTTAAGTTTTGTAAGTTAACGTCTATTTTTGAACAGACAGAAGATACAAATACCTCAATAACGTTGGCAAATTGACGTCCTAAATACGTCACTCAGAGATAGATGTTACACAGGTGTAAGACAAAGATATCTTTGATAGATTTTGTTAAATAAAAAAGGATAGATATATTAGAAAAGTTGATCTTAAAAGTTTTTTTGAAAAGAAAAGTAATATACAAATGGTAAGGTGGCAATGGACAGCGGCCTCCAAGACTTTATTAACCGGAAATGGAGTGTCGTTTAATTAATGTGCGTTGTTTAAAAAGACTTCATAAGATTCTGCTCATGGAAATAACGTAGAATAACGATGGTAAAATTTCATAACTTAGCTTCTTTTCAACATTTGATATCAATTAAATGACTGGATAATTCAATTTAACAATAAAAATCCTTTAAAGGTGTAAATTAGGAAAGCTCACTATAAAATAACGAAACACTTACTTTTTTGCATGGAAATGTATGATGAATTTTTTACCAAATAAAGGAAAAATATGGGTTTTAAACTTAACGGAAAATAAGAAAAATTCATTGGGTAATTTCTTCAAAATTTAGTTTTTTTTTGTAGCATATTTCCCTCTTAAAATAACAAAAATTAGTGCACTTTAACTTTTGAATGCACATTATGCAAATGCAATTGATCAAAGAGAAATTTCCTTGTCCACAGCCATTGTGTACATGTTTTAGGTCTACCAACATGTATGAGTTTTATAGCTATCAGAATAAAAACGAGCAAGGAAAGGTACCTTCAAATTTTGATAAAATGATTATATAATGTTAATCTGCAACATATGTGAACATGAAAAAAATCACTGGAGGAAAAAAATGACACCGTGTGTCCATTGCTACCTTAATTACAAAATCGCAAAAACAACTGAAGTACAATACTATATGATTGTGATTGAGATTTTTTCTGATGTAATCAAACAGAAACCTCAGGAATTAAACACTTCTTTGACTTCCTTAATGGCTAAGATACCAAACTTTCATTTTCAATTAAAGTAAATCTCAGGAGAATGAGCTCAGGATAAAAGCAGTAACTCCAAGTTTCAAATTTAGAATTTAATTACGGTCATTCTCATTGATCTTTTGTTTTTATTTCGCGCTTGATTTCAAATATCAAAGTGATTCTTATTTGACATGAACTACGATGAAAGACTCTGAGTAAGAAAATCATGCATTAGGCGAATATCATATTAATGTATCCATGACCGAGTGGTTTGGATCGGAAGGTCCCGGGTTCGATTCTCATCCGGACTACGTGATATGGCAGCCGAAGGCACCGAGTGTAAACAGCCGATGTGCAATTCAAAGACCGGGGGTTAAAGTGTTAAGTCTTGTTGTGAAAATGTATGAGATAAAGCTAGTCTATAAAGTGGGGTTCTCGCGACATGTTTAAGCATATATGAAAAAGCAGACATGATTTGAAACATATTTGTTTTATGCGTTTAGACGGTTACACGTCTCCTTTGGATGATCCAGGTCAGTTATTCCTGAGGTGAATTATTGCATTGCATTACTTAAATGCATAGATTGATAATTTAATTCTTATGCATTCGCTTTGCCCTTTTAAATAAACAAGAAATAAATATATAGAATGAAAAGTACCATTCCTTATTTGCTAATTATTAAAATACAAACAAACAACAACAAAAAGTCATATAATTCATATCTCAAAAAAATACATACATAAATAAAATAATAATAATAATAAATATAGTAATATTTAGATAAATGAGAAAGAAAAATAAATTAAAAAAATCATAATTAGATAAAAAAAAAAAATGATTAAAATGAAACTAATAAAATAAATTGGTTTACATAAAATTTTGTTTGGGGCCAAGATTTTCTTTTTATAAAATTCAAATTTTCCTCACATAAATTTTCTCCTTATCCATAACTTAAATATTGCGCAAACGAATAAGGCTCATTCATAGTTTGTAAAGGAAGTATGTTGAACTATAAATTTCATTTTAATGGGGTTTTACGCCGCTTTCAACAATCGTAGATATATCGTGGTGACTGGAGCATCTTACAATATATTTATAGTATTTCTCATACCAGGACTACCAATACATCCATTCCTAGCCTCAAGCTGCTATCCCACATATGTCGACGATTATAAACCCATTGATGGGAGACAAATAGGTCAGAAGGATGAGTGCCGCCGTCGGGGATCAAACCCGGGACCTCTAGTTTGATATTTCGACGGACTGCAAACTGCGCTATGACGGCGACCCTTTTCTCTGTAGATAACATCATGTGAAAGGAAACAAACTTGTTTGCCTACAGATATTCTATTCTTTTGACTCCATGAACACAGATTCTTCATTAACCCCTAAATTTAATTGGAAAAGTCTAGCAGTATGCTATCTGATAAAATTAAAAGCATCGCGAAATTGACAATATGAATGATTTAGGAACATTTTGGAATTAATTTGATTGAGTGTGTGGAGCGAGTTTTGAGTGAGAATAAGGGAGGTAACCCAGTATCGATAATTTTATTCAGGATGAACAAAATTAGCAATATTTATTACCTACCTTTAATAAAATATGCATACAGGTTCTATGAATAGATTTCTATGCTTTCACGATCCCCGGATACGCTTAACAAAATTCAATTACGTTACTGAAATAGTGGATTTTTTCTTCTATTTTTTATCAAAAATGTAGTTGTTAATTCTACCATTTTAAGTAAATTTTGGAGCGTGTCTGAGAGGGCTGAATGAGTGTTTGGAATGAATGTCTGGAGCGCTGAGTGGGTGATTTTGAATAGTTTTGATCGTAATAATTTCACGAAATTGTTAACTGTAATGTCATTTAGCTTTAAAATGTATTTTGATATGAGGCAGATATGATGTCTTTTTTTGACTAGTGTCGTTTCCTTTCGCACTTCCTTGGTGGTCAATCGTACACGAAGCACGTTAGATCGCAATTTTTGAGAAAAAAAAACAGAACAAGAACTTTAATTGATAATCAGACGTTAAGGGTTTTTAATATAAGATGTAGTGTTTGGTAAAAAAAAACTATGAGTGTCGTAGTTATGTAATAACTTAGACCATAGAAAAGAAATAGAAGAAGGCCTTGATACATTTAACTAATTAGAAGCTGTAAACCCAATATCAAAATGTCACTTATCTTGACATAATTACATCTTGTCACAATCTTAATTACCACAAAATAGCACCGAGGGAAAATTCCGCCCTATAAATCTTCAGCTATTTTCCTGGTACAGTTTTTGAGAATTCAAAAGTTCAAGTATATCTCAAGGGAATAGTGCAAAAGCATTGTAAGTGCCTAAAAATATATAGACACTTAAAATAATGTTGCGATAACCAATCAATCTGTATTTTGCAGTTTCAAACTGATTTTTTTTTAACTTTTAATATAGGGATGAGTGTCTTTTTCACTGTGTTTATTGGGGTATAAAGTGCAATTGCCTTAGCACATGGCAAATAACGCCCGTAGGGCGTTATGTTTAAGCTATGTGCTAAGGCAATTGCACTTTATACCCCAATAAACGCCGTGAAAAAGACACTCGTCCCTTGTAATTGCAATCCTCTAGATCGAAGAAACTATTAAAATACTCGGACAAATATTAAAGCTTCAAGTCTACTTTTTGCGCGTATAATTTACACGATCTATTTTTAGATCGTGTATTTTTTTTATGTCGCTATCGAAGTGAAACATCATAAAGTAAAACAAATGATACACAATTAAACGACAACTTTAAAATTCGTAGAGGTACTTATGACAAAAACTTGTTTCTGCCAAGTTAATCTGTATTTTTAAACGAAAACAACGTGGTCGGTCTTAGTTGAGAGGGTTGCTTGATGGTCTTCGTCGACTCGCTATTTTCTTCGTTTACGTGGGGCAGAATCAGAACTGCATGCTCGTAATCGTAATTTCTTTGGAAAATATCTTGATTTATAATAGATTAAATAACAATGTTGCGTTGATGTTCGGGAACTATGTTAATTCGAGTTCCTACAACACAGGACTTGCAGATCGAAGATCGGGGGTTTCCAGAAAGACCTATTGCATTTTATACGGAAATAAAGTACAATGGGTTTCCCCACGTGATGCGATTTAAACCAATCAGAATTCTTTATTTTATTGGATTGCAATTATTTACTTGTAAAAGTGATTTAAATTACGCCTTAATTTTACAAGTCGTGCATCTTTGCTTCTCTTTGCAAATCATGTAAGTTATTATATCTCGTTTAAAGACTAATATAGGAACGTTTTTAACACTGCCTTTTACCTCGATTAGAAGAGCACGTCGATATTTCAGGTTCAAACACGAGCATTATATACGTTGTCTTACCATTTTCACAACAACCGATTTGTACACGCTGAAAGAAATTCAGTGGGGGGAAAATGAAAAATGAGAATTTTTTTTTTCAAGCATTTCACCTTTACTCATTTTTTTTACCAATAGTTAGCAGTATATTTTCAATTTTGACGCTAATTTTAGTCTAAATATGTTTGTTTTGTAGTATCTTGGTTAGACAACTGAAATTACAATGAGAGACGCAATTCAAGCCGTCTTTCCTCGTGAACAGATCGGATATATCGAGTGTCGATAACTCATCGTTATAAGAATGAGATTTTACTTTAAAGCCTCGTCTGAAGGTTATAAGAAGCTATCAGAGCCTGAGGTTATAAAATTTTCTCAGGTTCAGGCTCAATATTCTCAAATTTCAAATTAAAATAGATGCATGAAAATAATAGATAATATTAATAAATTGTTATCATATAACAACTTATTAATATCATCTTTTATGTTTATACATTTAAATGAGTAATGAAACAGAATTACGACTTTAACCTGAAACTGAAATTTGAGAAAATTGAGCCTGAGTCTGAGAAAAATTTTTATAACCTCGGGACCAGAAGTTGTGTCCCACTTCTTTGCATATTCCACTGTATAACTGACCGTCTTCTACAGTTAGTTACATCGTGAAAGTGACACACGCCTCAATCAAAACCATTCTAAAACGTTTACTCAGCATTCCATTTATTCATTCCAAACACTCACTCAAACCAATCAAAAACGCTAAAAACTATTGAAAAATATAGAATCAACAACGTCATTCAAAATTAATTTGGATAGAGCAAAAACGCATTTTCATTGACATAATCATCCTGAACAAAATTTGCGATATTGGATTACCTGCCAATAATTTCACTCAAAACTCGCACCACACACGCAATCAATTTCATTTCTAAATCATTCCAAAATCATTCACCTTGTCAGTTTCACGATGTTGTTAACTGTAAGGGCGTCCATCACGTGGCCTATGTAATCGACATGAGTTAGGGATTTTGCGTAGATGGTTTGCATTTTGGGCATTATTATTTCATTTTCTGGATCTCGGGACAATTCAAACAAGATCAGGAGGAGGAAATAAGATTGAAATGTTGGAATGTTTGTTTTCGGGATGAAAATGAAACTTTGGGATAAAAATGAAAATAAAACTAAAACCCCACTTTTTAGCTTCACTGGCCAAAGGGGTACGTCGTGCGTACGTCCAAGTGTGCCATGGGAGCGACACAGGCCCTCTGGGTCATCTTGCTCTTCCTCTTTTTTAATATCAGTTGGATTAGAAATTTACTATAATTCTTCTACTAAGGAAATTCCTCGAATATCAACGCCAACAAAATATCTGAGTAGTTCTTGTAGTAACTATTGGTGTGTCAAAAAACGTAAATCATTCAATTCCTGACGACTTAAATATTTTTAAAGAACCAAATCTCATTTTGTGAGATTCAATTCAATTGGAATGTTTAAGAAATACGTCCTTTGTTGAACATGCAGGAAATAGCAAAAACGGAACATCAGAGGGGAAAAAGACATGTAATTACATTTTCATTCCAATATTGACAATACTCCCCGGGTCCAGATTATAAATAAAAATAAAAAAGGTCATAAGAGAATAGGTATTTATGTATTGATGAGATGGTTGTTTTTCCTCGTTGAAGAGCTACCATGCAATAGTGTGGAGAGCGTGTCATGACCCCAATTTAGTTTCAGACATTTCTACGGGAAAATTGTTATCTGATGAGAGATGCAGAGTAATTAACGAGTTTAAGTGTTTCCAACGGATTGTGGTGACGTAAATATGAAACCTCCTGTGAAATCGATCGACGATTCATAGATCCTGGAGTCAAAGACTGTATTTGTCGATACTGCATTGTCAAAAATACTATTGTCGGTTGACCGAAGATCGGAAAGGTATAGCAATTACCGTGTTTCCCGTACGTACATCCGCATGAACATTAGTACGACCGCCCGTCCGCATGTACTTGTTTCCGCGGAGGAGTCCACGGATGTCATATGATTTTTTTGAAACTTGGAAAGAATGATTATACTAATATGAACAAGAGTCCATTTCAAAATGGGTCAGGACCGTCAAGTATTACATGAAAAGGTGCTCTCTAAATATCCTTGTTAACGAAATAGATTTCTAAATTTTGATCGGACTTGCTAAAAAATTTATTAGAGTGCGTCCTATGAAAATTGAATGAAAATATCCTGTCTCTTGACATCTGACTATATTCGAAAGAATGACCTCTTTTTAGTACTTTAAAATAGCACATGGTTACAGTTAGAATAATCGTAAAAATGACATTCATCGCAATCAAAACTATATTAAGTAGCTTCATTAGGGCTCCATTAACTCATTCCAAACACTCAACCTACCACTCAAAAATCACTAAAAGCTCAAAAATCACTAAAAAGAAGATCACAATCTACATTCGAAATAAATCTTGCTAGAAAAATTCGCAATTTCACTGATATAATTGAAACTATAAGCGTCGGATTTGTTCTTGAAAAAATAAGAAACTACTTTAGAACTTGTATGCATGTATTAATATTAAAAAGATGTAATAAATAACGATAATTTAATTCATCCTTAACTTTTTACAAACGATATCTTTATTTTATATATCTTATAACTATACAAATACCCGTGTGATAACAACCCATATGATATTTTTCATGATATTACATAGTTATTTTTAGAACAATGATATCATGCGGTTATTTTTACAAACTTGCATTTCGGCTAGAAACATCGACGAAAACAAGGCAAATAGAGGTTATAAGATAAATATAATACATACCAAGTGTAATGTATGAAAAAATATCTAACTCGGTTGTGAGAATTGATAATTGTCTCGGCATAGCCTCGCCAATTATCAATTCTCCCAACCTCGTTAGATATTTTTTCTCATACAAAACACTAAGTATGTATTATATATTCACCATGTTTACACGAAGACGATCATTAAAATTTCGTTAACCTAAATTGTCGTATGCAACATTTCTGGAACGTGACCAGTCTAAAACTTGGTCGTCTAATATCAACTTAAACAAACAAGGCGCCATACAGTTAACATCATCGTGAAATTGACAAGATGATTGATTTGGGAATAATTTAGGAATGAAATTGAATGAGTGTGTGGAGCGAGTTTTGAGTGAATTTAATGGGAGGTAATCCTATATCGTAAATTTTGTTCAAGATGAATAAAATTTGCGATATTGATTACCTCCCTTTAATAAAAAAAATACATTCAAGTTTTATACATGGTCTCCCATATCTTCAAGAACCTATGAGACGCTAATAATTTGAATTATGCTAGTGAAATCGCGATTTTTCCCAATTAAGATTTATTTTGAATGATGATGGTTATTCTATATCTTTAAATGTGTTTGAGCGTTTTTGAACGGGTTGAGCGAGTGTTTGGAATGAATGAATGGAGCGCAGAGTGAGCGATTTAGAATGTTTTTGATTGAGGTGAATGTCAATTTCACGATGTAACTAACTGTAAGAGCAAAAGGTATCGCGACCCACTTTCATTTCAGACAGTTTCGTGGGAAGGCTGTTATCTAATGTGTCACACTAGCCAATTAACGGGTTGAATTGTTACTAACGGTTCGTGATGACGTAAATACGACAGCTTCTCTTGATCGATTGTATAGCAACTTTCTAAGAAATCTTGTTTTAGACCCATTGGAGGGGATCAGCATGGGAAATAGTAACCCGTTTGTTTGCTTAACTTGATTCATTTCTACATGTATGTTATCCATGGTGACCAATGTATCGTAAATACAGCTTATTCAATCTGTAGTCACTTTATTTTGGCTGTCCCCAGACGAAATGACCCTTACATATATTTGAAGTCAGGTGATTTAATTTATTACATGTTACAACGGTTTTCTTCAGCCTGGGGTCTTAGGTTTGAAACCCGGATCTCAAAATAACTTGAAATCGGAAAACAATTGCGACATTTGTCTCACACCTGTTGCCCAGCATTCTCTGATGCCCGTAGACTCCATATTTGTACGTGATATAGCATTTGTGGAGAGTTTAAGGTATTTTATTAAACTGAAAAGAACATTCTATCATTTTTATTGGTTAATGCTGACCTGACAAACATTTATATCTACGGTCGCTCCCTTGAAAATTATAATGTTTCCTTAAGGCGCCTCTTCGTGAACATAGACAAAAAAACGAAAAGGTAAGGGCAGTCATGATTCTCTGGCTTCGCTGATAACACGACCCGAGTATACACATTAGGTTACAGTTAAAAACCATGTCAGTTATTATTTGGCTAATTTCGCCTGAGACTCTGTGCATATTCCGTATTTATTCGTAAGATCTCCGAGTTCTAATTACACAAACCGTTAGATTATAAAAACACAATTTAGACAGTAAGTTAGAACAAGAAAAATTAGCTTAGTCGGATGGGGTGTGTCGCTTCACATCTCACATCTGTGAGTTCAAGTCTCCGAAGCGCTTTATTTTATATTATTTTTACTTTTTTTTTCTCATACTTTTATTCGTCCCTGTTACAAGTTCACACTACGGGAATATTATTTTGTTAAATCATTAAACGACCCCTTTCTGCTGATTCATATCGCGATGTACAAGATGCAAACGATCTTTTATTGTTGTATAAAAGTGAAATATACACTGCGCTTGTTAGTCTTAAACCACGGGGAAAAGATGTTTCCTAATTTACAAAAAACACCAAAATTTCCCCATTAAGCCTAGTTTTGCACCTGTTCCAAAAAGGAAATAAACCGTTGCGAAAGTTACTACAAAGGCACCTTGCATCAGCAGAGCCAACTCTGCTGTTGTTATTTTATATATCAAAAGTAAACTCAATATATGAAAAAATATGGTTTCAAAATAAAAAGAAAGTAGATAAACCCAAATAGACTCTCCTTCTAAAAAGAACATTTGTGATTGTAAGACAGAAAAAAAGAAAACTTTTGGCATAAAATTATACTGTCTCTTACTCGGTTTGAACTTGGGTTCTGTTGTATCAGAGGCGGAAGACTTAACCTCTACACCACAGGGCTGAGTAATAACTATGTTCCAGTAAACATTTAAATCTTAATGCTAATTAGCGGAATTCGTCGATCATCGGCGATTATCCGATTTCACTCACGGAAAATAAACAGAGTCGCAGGCGAAATTAGCTAAGGAATAATAATGTGAAAATAAGAATGATTAAGATGTCAATAAATACCTTGAAATTTTACACATCTGTCCATTTAAAGTGCCAACTTTCTCGCAGGTTCAGCTAAGAACCGCTTTCATATTCAAACATTGCGGAGAGTAGTAATGTGACGTCACAACTATATATGACGTCACTTTGTACATGTTCACTTTTCATAGGGGCGCATTAGGGGATATTAGTAGTTAAAAAGAAATCGGTATATACCAAGGCCTTTAATAGGCAAACGAGAGATATTTAGCGCTAAAATTTTGAAGAATAATAAAATTTTAAAACGGTTTCTTGCTTGGGTATATGGCGATTTATTTCCGGCAGTAAAAATGATGTCAACTCTCGCCTACGGCTCGGGTGACATCATTTTTTCCAACTGATAATAAAACGTCATATACCCCGGCAAGAAACCGTATACCTAATAATTTCCAAGAACGATTGGTGGATAAAGGAACACACAATTGGAATGAATATCGGATGACTTTCAATTGAATTTTAGGTTTGGAAAACTATGGCGTGTAATCGGTTGCAAAATTATATGAAAAAATAATTGTTCTATAATACGAAAATTTATTCCAAAAATAAACAAATTATGGTAAAAAGAAAATATATATTCAATAAATTAAATTATTTGTTCTATAGTTATTTATTTTTATTCAATAATGATAAATATTATTTCTATAATTATGATTATTTTTTTAAAAAATAAATAAATAATTTATTCAATAATCAAAAATATTTTTTTCTATAATTGTAAATATTTGTTGTATATTGAAAATATATTATTGTATAATTCAAAATATTTATTGTATAATTTAAAATATTTGTTCAAAAATAGAACATAAATAATAATTTCTATAACTTAAAATAATTTATTCAATACCTCTCTTAATAATTTATTCAATAATTAGCATTCTGGGAAGGAAGTGACTAGCCATAGACTGGGAACATGATCGACTTACACGTTAGACTGGTAAATCTGCCCAATCTACGTTACTCCCCGGAAGATTTTATCAGGCTCAATAACGTAGTTGACTGTGTTAATACTCTCAAAATGTGAAAAAAACTGACGAAATTCATCTACCCTTCAGTTAAATTTAACCGATTTATTGATTTTCGGCGGTACTCCGTTTTGACTGGCCAGCCGTTATGAAAAATCAGTTTGGCGAAATCGTATAACTTAAGACTGTTCCTAATTGAAAGTCTTTTTCGGAAAATTCATATGACAGTCATTGAGTCGCGAGAGACAATGTGATAAATTGAATAAGAGGACCAAAATGGTCCTATATCGCTCACCTTCATCTCTTTGACTCCTCACTTAGCAAAACTAAATGCTTTAAAGATCCTTAAATGATCATTAAATTTTCCAAAGAAAGACATTATTCAGTTCCTATGATCCCTGCATAAGTTTCTAGCCTCTTCTAAACAAGTTTTATGGGAGATTAAACCTTTGACAAGATAAACATACTAAAACACTGATACCCCCTGGAGTTTATGAAGAGGATAAAGGCCCTTTTTCCTGTATTTTCTCATAGGACAATAATTTTTCTAAGGGATTATCATTTTGACTATGTGTATATTCTGGCCAAATTCTATGAAAATTCGGCCATATGTGTGGCCTCTAGAGTGTAAAGAAGATGATTATCATTAAGGCCCCTTTTTCCCGTGGTATGATACAGATCCTCCCCGTTTTCAATATGGTTCATTCTTGTGACCTGACCAATATTCTGACGAACGTTCATTAAGATTTGGCCATAAGTATGGCTTATAGAGTGTAAACAAGAAAGTTGTCATTAAGGCCCAATTTCTTGTGGCATGGATCCCTCCCATTTTCAGTTGGGTTCATTTTTGTGACCTGGCCAACATTCTGACCAAGTTTCATGAAGATGGGGCCATATTTGTGGCCTCTAGAGTGAAAACTCTTAAATTGTTGATGTCGGACGCTGTACGACAGACGACAAACAACGCACGACGGACATTCATTGATCGCAAAAGCTCTCATAAGTAAGCTGTGCTAAGATGAGCCAAAACAACAACAACAACAACAATCTGCAAAATACAAGGACATACGAATATTTTGGCACAGTATGCGGACTCCAGGACTGTCATATGAATTAACGGGTCCGTACAGCTAGCCACTTCCTTCCCAGAATGCTAATTATTGAATAAATATTTTTTTGTGTGAGGTATTGCATAAATTATTCTAAATTATAGAAATAATTATTTATTTCCAATCTTTGAATAAATATTTTAAATTATAGAAAAGATATTTAAATTATAGAATAAATATTTTTAAATATACAATAAATATCTTTTCATTATACAACAAATATTTACAATTATAGAATAAATATTTTTGATTATTGAATAAATATATTTGATTATTGAATAAATACATATTTTTTTTAAAAAATTTAATATAATTATAGAATAAATATTTATCATTTTTGAATAAATAAAAGTAATTATAGAACAAATAATTTAATTTATTGAATATATATGTACATATTACCATAATTTATCTATTTTTAGGATAAATATTCGTATTTTAGAACAATTATTTTTTCATATAATTTTGCAACCGATTACACGCCATAGAAAACCGCGATGGTATCATAATTCTTTTCATGACGACATTTCACTCTAACACAACTTTCATTTTGATACATGTAGATGAAATTAACTTGAAATTGTGTTTTGGCAACCAAGAAGGCATAACTACAACTTATTCAAACTGAAGTTACGATATTTTGATATTAAGTGAACAAATGATCGATATAGATTCGCATGATCTGACAACATTCAAGTACTGAGCTATACAGATACGCTGGTCGCTATTTGATCAACTGATTCTTGTACACATGAAAAGCAGTATATTAACAAATTTTATTGCACGTATTTGCATGTTGCAATATTGTATTGATTAAGATCGTCCTCTCAAAAACCACACAGAGAAAACCTTTATTATCCTACAAATACTACAATACAAAACGAAAGCATTTTTAAAGCTGCTCTTTCACAGATCGGGAAAATGTGATTTTTAAAATTTTTCGTAAAATCAGTTGGAATTAAGTGAAAATCAATCTGAAAAATAAAGCAACTACTAACGCCTTAAAAATCATTCTCCAATTTCGATCCAACTATTTACGCAATTGAAAACTGTATGATTGTCTTTTTCTATCACATTGAAATATGTTGTTTTAGTGTTAATGTCCTTGGGCTATTCTTAATCATCGAAAAATATTTCCAAAAATAAGAAAAAAAAGTTTTGTATTTTTTTCTATGAAAAACTGTGAAAGAGCAGCTTTAAAAGAAAATACTTTAAGGTTCATGTAAAGTGTTGATGGTCCGATTCTATGTTCCTTATATTTTACCAACGAGAAGCAGTCTGCCAAGATTAAGATAAAATATTCCCATTTTTGTCAGGATTCAGTTTTGTGACCAGACCAACATTCTGACCAAGTTTGATGGAGATAAGGATATAATTATGGCTCCTTATTGTGCGTCACTGAATGGTTTGAAACGGTTATTGTTGATCTATGATGAAATTGGACGAAATTTAAGATTTAAGCCTAAACCATCTTCTAATCGGCATGCAAAGTATTGTTTAATAATGTTAAAGATGCAAGTGTATATTGAGATCTGATAGCCCTTTCATTTGATAGATAGCGAAACCAAAATCTAGCAAAAAATCTCCGGGGAAAGCAATTTAACATGCACAAGAATATGGGTACCCCCCATTTCAAAATTAAAAATGGTGGGTGGGGTAAATTTCACAAATTTACCTCATTTTCAAAAAAGAACGTTTAAAATTCAGTTTTCTTTAATTATTTCTATTCAGCTTATTTTAAGGGTTTGAAAGGATAGTGATTTTTCCAACAACATAACGGTATTTCTCGACTGAAAGTTTGAAAATTCCCTGCATTTTGTGTGTTTTTTTACTTTTCAAAGTAGGGTTTGTGTCTTCTTTTGTCTGCTACAATCGTTCTGTTGGTCCCTTTTACAAAATTCTTTTTACCAAAATCCTCGAGATTGATTTATCTTTGCATAAATGTAACGTTCTATTCAGTTGTGTCGAAAAGAGAGAAAAATGTAGTGACCGATTAGAAGTTGGGTTCAGTTTATTTTCCTCCCTTTAGTATAATATATCTACTTTCTCTTTGTCTTTCTTCAGGAGCGATTCGAAGGCTTCAGAATTCTCACCAGATGATGAGATGATTTAAGGTAGTGGACCCGTAATAGTTTCGCAACGTTTTGGAAGTAATTTACTTTAACCGTGTTAACCGAGTTATCCTAATGATTTTCATTGGGAAAACTTGGTTAACATTGTGAAAGATCATGAGTTCCGAAATGTTGCAGAACTATTACAGGTCCACCACCTTAATCGACATGAAAGAAATATTGATCGTTGATAACCGTTTTGAAGCTTTTTTAAAAACAATTTTCTGCGCATTTTGGGGTAAATGAAGTAAATGTCTTGAATGCGCTGAGTGAGCGATTTAGAATAGTTTCGAACGTTTAACATAAAACATTATAGTTTCACATAAGTAATACAAAATTTTACAAAGTAACATACCAAATAGAAATGAAAGATATATGTGTATACAGGAAAAAGTAAAATGGATCAAATATTTGAACACATTTTTTTAATTCAATAACAAACTCTTGCCTCTTTTTGAAAGCGATAATTATATACTTTACTAGGACATAGATATTACTCCTTTTACTCTATGAATAAGAAATAAATTGGCAATTTTTTTAGACCATTTTCAGAAAAACAGAATTTTCCTAAAACGCTATACATGCACAATGTACAAACAAGCATGAAATGGTATTCATCTTCAATCGAGTAGGTATTATCAGTTGAGTAATATTTGTAGAGTCTTTATTGTTTTTCAATTTGTTCTCTTCTTTCTAGCTCAGTAGCTACGTTTTGATTTGAACACCTAATATTTGCTTAATCACATCTGTATATAAAAGACGTGTCAATACTTAAAAATGTTTCTTGTCCTAAATTTGTTTTCAATGATTTGTAATAATGAACTTTTGCACTTAAGTTTATGTTTTATCTCAATATTTGTAGAGTATCGAGTATTCGCTGTTTAAATGATTTGAGGAACGATTCTCTATTGCCCACTTCGTCTGTTTCCCATACGTCTCAAAAGCCATTCTCGAAAATTAAAGATCTAATTTTAGTTGCCCAAGTCATTCTGCCAAAATCATATATTTTTCAAAGCATTTTATAGCACTGTTTCGGATATCGGTTGTTTGGCATTTTAATGAGTTTTAGCCAAAGCTTTAATGCATTCAGTAATAAAGTACACTGCGAGGGGGCTACTACGCTCACGCTGTTACAAAATAAAGTCTTTTGTTGTGTTATTTTTTAAGTTACAAATTCGTTTACAGAACTGAATGTGAATGATACCCGCCCCCTCCCCAAACCCTCAAAAAAAAAAAAAAAAAAAAAAAAAAAAAATAGGTGCCCCGAAACAGGGTATAGATCTAACCATAGAATCAAAAAACGTAATGGCGCAACAGGGATTAGAATAGCCATTTTTTTGTTGATATTTGTAAATAGAAAAAGAAGCTTTCTTTGCCCAATCGGACTGCTTTCTGTGGCTTTAGACCAGTAAGGTCTTGAACTAAAATAAGTTCCCAAATACTTATGGTAGAGAACGTTTTAGATTTCCTTACCCCTGAATAAACATTTTCGCTGTTTTTCAGAGTTCCTCCATTTCTAAGTTTAATAATTTTCGTTTCCTGTGTATTGATATCCTTTCCTGTTGAATCACACAATTTTTCGACTGATTTTAGTTGTTTTCGTAAACGAATTACGGTGTCTGAAGAAGGTAATACATCTGCGAATAGACGAGTGGAAACAACCCAAATTTTATTATTTGCGTGTTACATTCCATTTTAGAAAATCTACTAAATCTTTGATACAAAGGAAGAAGATCTGAGGCGATCTCAAACAGCCTTGTCGCGTCCCGATCTATCATTTGAAAGACGTTGATATGTAGCTATTGTTGTTAATTGCTAACTTTATATTTGCATTTAATTCTGGATACATCAATAAAAGATCATTAGGCAATTTCTAATAAAAAAGTCACACACCTTTCATGGTTTACGCTGTCAAAAGTATTTTTTAATCTATAACTAAATACTAAATGTGTACATGTTTCCGTTAGGAGGTCAATATGCTATTTGTTGGTAAAGTAATTGTGTCTGATTTTTGTTCAGTTAGACTATACATTAACCTCAAGATTTGTTATCTAAAAAGCTGTCCTTTTTTAAGGAAGGTAGTAGAATTTATCTTATACCTATGCAAATATCCGTGTGATAACATCCCGTATGATATTTTTTTATGATATCACATAGTTATTTTTAGAACAAAGATTTATGCGGTTATTTGAAGAAACTTGCATTTCAGTTAGAAACATCGACAAAAAGAAGACAGATAGAAGTTATAAGATTAATATAATACATACTTAGTGTATTGTATGAAAAAAATATCTAACTCGGTTGTGAGAATTGATAATTGTCTCGGCAGAGCCTCGACAATTTTCAAATCTCCCAACCTCGTTATATATTCTATTTCATATAATACACTAAGTACGTATTATATATATCACACATTTCGTTGAGTTTGAACAAAAATTGCGACAGCATTTTCTATTCATTCGAGACTCATAAATCTCAACCTTTCAACTCGATTCTGAATTCATTCCAAAATTATACAATTTGTCAATTTCAGGATAATTTAACTGTATTTGGCGTGTCGAATCATGTACCTAACGATATTTAGAGGCTAATGGTCGCCAATAAAGGCTACATCGAGGCAAGCTTATTTTTGTTTTGGTCTTTGATAACCATTCAGGTGATATAAAACTTAATATCAATTTACAAAATAGTCTTAAAAAATGCTTACTTATTGTAACAAATCGGGCTTGGAGGTAAGCACTGCTAAAACAAAAGTCATGGTTTTCTAGAAAAAAAAGTTACAGTAAAAGCTAACGAATTTGGTTTTTTAACGGAAAAGAAATCAAAATTATCAATATCTTCCCTTATCCTGGAACAAAATAAAGTTACGCGGGGAATTTTGAAATTAACTCCAGAATGTAATCCGATAAAGCGTTAAAGGCCTTATATATTCTACTTGCTAAGAGGAAGTTTTGACTTGGAAACCACGACACTATTGCAGTTGTTCGATGCTTTTGTTGGGTAAATCCTTTCATATTCTTGTGAAATTAATGGTTTCTACAAATCCACGAATCTCGAGATAATCCATTTAAAATTTAGTAAAAAATGTGAAATGTTTAAAGTTCAACTGCAGCTGTTTATCATGAACTAGGTAGGTATCCCTAGTACATGAACAAACATTCTAGAATTATAAAGTACTTGGGGATAATCATCGTAGGAAGCTTTACTTGCCTGCAGTGGTAGTCAATCATTAGTGTACCAGTGCTGGAAAATGATCATGGTTACGTGTTGAAAGACTCTTTTTTCGTTAATATTTTTTTTTTAAAAAATCTAACGTTGCTAGACAGGTTCAGACAAACTTTGTACAACGGCATTAATAACAGCCATGTATTATGTACGTACAGCATTTTAAAGGCCGCTTTTTATATATCTCTCTATTTAAACGGACTACCTCGAACGCGGAGAATGTACTAGTCCAAATTTAGATTGTCGTTTCGCACCCTACTGATAGGAACTGGTAGACATGGTTGTAATAGGGTCGAAAGAAATCAGCGATTGTGCTTAGCATGCGACATGAATGAAGTAGAAGACGAATTTCATTTTTTGCTAGAATGCCCTAATTCGCTGACAATAGAAAACTTGTTTGTCCGAATCTGTTGAAGTTCGTTAATTCTTACGATAAAAATAAGATACAATATAGAATAATTGTAAAATTTTGAAAAGAAGGTTTTGTGCATAGAACTAACATAGAATTCAATACTTATTTTTGCGATATTCTATTCTTTTATTTCACTTTGAGCTACTCTTCCGGAAGTTCACGAAAAAGGTTTTGGAAACTACTCGTATATTTGTCATTTGTTATGTTATGTAAAATGTTTACATATGACAAGAAATTGTAAATTTTACGTCAAATAAAATGATCTATCTACCTATCTATATAATTGTCTTTCAATTTTATTCTAAACTGGCTTCGATTAATTCATATGCAAATCATATATGTTTTAATAGGTGAAATAATTGGTTAAAATTATTTTTCCATTTCCATGTAAGCGTGCATAAAAGGGAAAAAATAACATAATACTGGTTTCTTGCAAAAAAAGAACACATATATTCAAAACGCATGAATGAAGCAATATAGAGACATTATTCAATAGAAACATTTTAATTTCCTGCTAGGGATGAATTTATCAAACGCATGGGTTATTGCCATTCATGGTTGCTTTTTCAATTGCTTTGACATGTATAAGAATTGCATAATATTACTTCGTTTATATTGTTTGCATTTCGATATGGAAATGTTTAATAATAATTGACTTGTTTCATTTCTGAGAAATCATTACTGACATATATTTCATTGGCATGATTACAAATTCGTTTATAGCTCGTCTGTTTTCGAAGAAGGCCTGAGGTATTGTTATCACCTTGGGGTCGTTCGCGTTGGCGCGAAAAACTTATACCTTCATCATATCCTGTTGTTATTGAAGATAAATTCATAAAAACTTTGCATGTGTGTTCACTATCATACGGAAATCAAGGTAAACTCTATACCCTTTTTTTCGACTTAGAAACATAATAAATATACCGGTAGCCATAAAAACATTGGATTAAAATCAAACGTATAATTTATAACTTGAGCAATATGTTGCAAGGAAAGAAAAAGGGATTAAGGTATATATTGCTTGTAAGTATGACATTATTTAACTGGGTCAATTAGCCTGAGACGGTATTTGAACGTCTGATTTAAGCAACTATTATATAAGCAGTTGTTATATCTCATTTTGTAAAATTTGTACGAAACCTACCTGGAATACGGTTATATGATATTTAACAACATTGTGGGCGGTATTTTATAAATTTCCATGGTGACCTAAATTTTGTCATAAAGCGGTGTTGTTCTTTACATGTGTGCACTTTTGAACATTTCCATATTTGCTAGCCAAAGTTGTTTCCGAGTTCGTGTTCTTATCACAGAATACATACTGGGTATTATCCTTGGCTGACGAAGATGATAAATTTCAATTTGACGACTTAAGAAAAAAGTTTGTCTTGGCGGTGATTCGAGAGTTGGTCAAATAATAACCAATAACCCTGCCCTGACATTTCACAGATTTTGGATTTATCAAGGCGCATCAACATAAGCTGTGAAACCCAAATGTAAACCATGTGGGTTTTTTCTAAGCCATTACCTTGCTAATTTTTACAAGCTAAATCTGCAATTCTTTAGAGCTAATGAAAATATAGAAATTACATAAGATTACATGTACATTCAGGTTTGCAAGCTAAATGTTTTTTTTTCTCTTTTGCTACAAAAATTGAATTAATATTCACACAATTAGGTATAATTTTGTAATTTGATGAATTAAATAATACGATAACGACAAAATTCTAGATACAATCATATTTCTCTTCGCCAGCCGTTCCTACCAAGAACTTTATTCAATTAAAGGTTACGGCAGAGACAACAGAAATCCAATAATCACCCAAGATTGTTTTTGCCATAAATTGGTTTTAGTTTCTTTGTCCAAATAAATGCAATATAATTGGAAAACAGATAATACACAACGTATGGAAAAATAACTATCCTGTTACAAAAACCGCCAATCAAAATATTCTATTATTTTCAATAAACATTAAAAAAATTCATACTTCCATATCTGTCGAAGAAAAGATCCGGTTTAAAACACGTTTATGACGTGACTCTTCCGACTTTATTTTTCTCTGACATTTAAAGGGATAATTAATACTTTACGACGGAAACATCATTAATTTCGCGCTTTTCGCGCTTTTTCATTCCATCCAAGATTTGGTTCTTTTAGACCATCTTCCCAGAATTTCGCATAATTCTTACGTCCTTGAAAATTTAAATACATATTTAGAACTATATAATACGTACCTAGTGTATTGTATGAAAAAAAAAATCTAACGAGATTGATGGAATTGATAATTGTCCAGGCTCTGCCGAGACAATTATCAATTCCCACAACCGAGTTAGATATTTTTTTATACACTATACTAAGTACGTATTAAAACTATCTTAAAACCTTTATTTGCCTTTTTTTTCGATATTTTTAAATGCAAGTTTCTAAAAGTAACAGCATTATGTCATTGTTCTAAAAATACTCATGTGATATAAAAAAACATATGGGATGTTATCACACGGATATTTGTATAGTTATAAGATAACATGTAATTCGCCATGCGAAAAGAACCACTTGAGAACTCCGTAATACTCTATTTTATTTGAAGAGGGGGTTGATTTCTGTAGAGGCCATCTTGACGTCGTATCAGAGAATCCTTCATACTTGTAGGAAGGTAGAACGATAATTTTCGATCCAGAAAATCAGCCACTTACGAAAACTTTCGACTACAGGTTATCTGCTCAATCCGTGATGCCTGGCTATTTCGAGCTCTTTACTCAACGCCTAAATGGTCATTTTGTTTCTGATGGGTCACAAATACTTTGAGATGTTAATGGAAGTTATACACATTCACTTTTTTGATTTATGTCAACTGTACAGTTTCTTGGAACACAATAAAGATGCGGTCATTCATTGAATAAGTATATTGTATATGGAAGTCTTAGTATCTTAGTGTCTTAGAAAATACATACGATAAAGTGATATCATTGAAAAGGGAGAACCACAAATATGAACTCTTTTAATAATAGCTACAGGATATTTTTACAAAGATCTTATGTATTCGTTTTTCGTCTTTCAAAATAGTATCACTGCTACTCTTTAAGTAAATGACATCAATCTGATTGATTCATACTTGTTTAAACTTTATGTTACTGGATTGAAAAAGAAATGGAATCAATTATTCAAGAGAAGAAGAGAATATTTATTTGTATTTCACGGATTTATGAAATCTGCTTGAATGCAGACGAAATCTCTTTGTAACTTCAGCTTTAATATCGCGAAGGAAAAATGTTAAATGTGGTACTATTAACAATGAGCGACAGGTAATGATAACCAACGCAGTGCTAGTATACATTTAACAAAGAACGAAAATGCATGTGCAAATAACTCAATACTAATATCATTTTAACAAATAGCAAAATGGCAAGTATTGATTACGTTATAATATGATTCATTTTTTGTACAAGAGGGCGAACTCAAGTGCTTATAACGCAATACAGTGAAATCGCGGTTTTTTCAAGCTGCATTTATTTTGAATGTAGTTGTTGATTTTATCATTTCAGTGATTTTGGAGCGTTTTAGAAAGGTTTGAGTGAGTGTTAGGAATGAACGGATGGAGAGTTGAGTGAACGATTTAGAATGGTTTTGATTTCAATTTTACGATGTAACTAAGTGTATTTTTTTACAAATTGGTATTCTGGATACTTTTTCAATTCAGGTGCTCTCGTGTTCTTGAGAGGAGTGGCGTACCCAGCTTTTAAGCGCATTGCAAATATTTGCAACCCGGTTAGACTCGAACGTGTCATCTCCATATCGCTTATCCAGCAATAATCCAAAATTAGTAGGTTCGAGGGGGATTAATCTAAGTTGTAGGACTTTGCTTCGATGTAAAATAAGTAAATTAAATTAAACTAAATTCATATACAACCCGAAAATGTTGAATAATAATTGACTTGTATCATTTCTGAGAAATCATAGCTGTCCTACATTTCATTGGCATGATTATAAATTCGTTTATAGCTCGTCTGTTTTCGAAGAAGGCCTGAGGTGTTGTTATCACATTGGGGTCATTTGCGTTGGCATGAACAACTTATACCTTGATCATATCCTGTTGTTATTGAAGATAAATTCATAAAAACTTTATGTGCACGTGAAAAGCGGGGTATCATCTAAAAGTGCTCGCGAAACACTTTTACATCTTGAATAAAGGGATTATTACCTTCCTCTAATTTTACTCGAAACTCGCTCCTCTCACTCATCCAATATCATACCAAAATCATGCACGTTGTCACTTTCACGATGTTATTAATCGTAGTTACATAAATGTTTCGTACAATATAAATGCTTGAATGAAGCCCAACTGGAACATTTATTGAAAAGTAAAATTTTAATTTCCTGCTTGACATGGCTTTATAAAACGCATGGGTTATGGTCATTCATTATTGTATTTTCTATTGCATTGAAAAGTATATGAATTGCATAATTTTACATCGGGTGTATTGTTTGCATTCAAAGGAAAAAGAATATATAAGGTCGACCAGATATTCTGTCATTTTTCTTGCCAAACACTCTAGCAACACAATATATCAATTATAAACGTTTATACAGTTAAAAACATCGTGAAATTGACATTCATCTCAATCAAAACCATTCTAAATCGCTCACGCTGCGCTCTTATCATTCATTCCAAACACTCACTCAAATAATCCAAAATCGACCAAACCCATTGAAAAATATAGAATCAAAAACGTCAGTCAAAATAAATTTTGATAGAGAAAAATCGCGATTTCACTGACATTATTCAAATTTTTAGCGTCTCAAAGGTTCTTGAAGAAAGAGGAAGCTAAGTATAGAAATTGAATGCATTTTTTATTAAAGGGAGGTAATCAATATCGCAAATTTTGTTCATCCTGAACAAAATTTGTGATAAAGGGTTACCTCCCATTAAATTCACTCAAAACTCGCTCCACACACTCACTCAATTTCATTCTTAAATCATTCCAAAATCATTCACCTTGTCAATTTCACAATGTTGTTAACTGTATATACTTGTGTTGGTAAAAGAAGCGTGTATGTATATCCGAAACGACAGTCTTCAAGGACGTATACAGCACTAAAGGGTGCCAAAATTATGTCATGTAGTTGCTTTATACGTCACGTTGTCAAAAAGACTTAGTAATTTTGGCGACCAACTTCGATAACACGACGATCGTGAATACTTCAATGTCTACAGTCTTTTAGAAACTTCTAAAAATATATTTTGTACTCAAATCTGGAACCCTATACTAAAGTGGTGATTAATCCGTTTAAAAAGGTGGAATATTTATAAAATAACAATTTTCTACCATTATTTTTTGAAATTCGACAACACACCTAAGCACTAAGGCTTTATATGTATTATTCAAGAGCTTTTAACTCGAGTGGATTATTCAATAAGCCTTAGAACTCAGAAGCGTGGTTACATTTTCAATAGATAACTTGAAAATGTGCTTTACTCGTCTGATACTTGGTGGTTGACCTAACTGATATGATTATGCATATAGGTGAAACTTCCGTTAAGGAACCAATAATGGGACTTAGAAGCAGAAAGCAGTCGCTTATTGAAAGGGCCGCTTAAAACCAAAATTAATGCTACTTTATACAGATAATTTTGATAACATATATAGATTTTCGCATAGTTCTTTCTGAATCCTTGTTGTTCTAACCCATTAGAATCGTCTCATTGCTTTCAAAAGTAATGCCTCGATATGATATTTTTGAAACTTTTCATTCGACAGAAGAAAAAAAGGCTTCCATTATTGCGCCGTCCAAGTACTATGACATCGATGGGGGCAAGCGTAAACCTATCACACTAAATATAAAGGCACTTAAGGCAGTTTTATGCTGACCCATCGATATGGAAAGGTTCGCAAGATTATATAATCGATGCCGTCAGCTTCTGCTCCGAGCGTTTCGAAAAATCGAATTCAAGTAACACTAAATAAATATTTGATAATGATTTTATCATGAACCATGATATAAAGCAAAAGAAGAATCAATTCGAAGTTATATGCTGAGATAAAAAGGAAAGCCCTGGGTCAGACAGGCTGTGTAGCTATTTGTACAAGAGATTTATACAAACAATGAATGCAGCGGTTGTAATATCTTATTGTCTCATATTTATTCAGCATTCTGAAATGAAAATTAGTTATTGGGTACATGTAATACACACAATTTTGAATAGTATTTAATGGATATATAAATATATTTGATGACTCACTAAATATCTTTTTAAAGACAGGAATTTGAAATTTTGAGCTATAATCTAACTACCATTATCTTGACAGACCTGTGCATTTGAGTTTGGCTGTGAGTTATTAAAAAGAAAACGAAGTGACATAAGTCTATAATTCTCAATTCAGATACAAGTGTTTATGTTTTTAAGGGCTAGATATTCATAATATGGCTTAATGTTAGGGTATTTAGGAAATTAATATTCTTCCACTCTCAATGATATTGGTCGAGAGAATGATCATTTGTTTGTTACACGCGTCACACAAGATCGGGCCATTTGGGAAATCCGTATAATATTTTGGTTTAAAAGAGATTGATTCCAGTTTCTGTAAGCAGAAGGTCGCATTTCAAAAACAGTTATTCAGACAGTTAGTGTGATCATTCCAGATTCAGGAAAAAGGTAAAATGCACAAAAGTTTTGATCACAAAATTAAGCGGTTCATGAATTTCTATTTATTATTCAAGTAAAGATTACTTTTACCTAATTTTAAACTGTTCGACAACTTACCCACTTCTTCGATGACACATTTTCGCCTAACTGATCATATTTACTCATACAACAAGGCATTTTTGGGCATTCTGAGTAAGTAAAATAATGGCAAGATTATAACTACCATTACGTACATTACGCAAGTGCGTACAAGCAATAAATCCTCTTTCGAAACACATCGTTGATGAATGATCATTAAATCGAAACTACAACTTATTTAACCTGTAGTTACGATGTTTAGATTATTCACCAACGCTCAAATCAAACAAAAAGGGAGCTTTGGGGACATTCTTCTTTCGTCACAGTACACTTATTGCTTTTATCCTTTTAATTCTTATATGGACGCCTTCTTAGTACATAAATATTTCAATATCCTAGTTTCGCATATGAATTATGATTTGAAACTAATATGCGAGGCCCTCATAATTTTGTTACTAAAATTATATAATTTTAGGTCCACGTATGCCCGTAGAGTTACAAGTTTAAAATCTGCTTTTAAATGATTACAAGCTACGTAATTTCATCATGAGATTGATGCAAAATTTCAGAAGCAATCCTATTTGTTTTCTGCGGTCTTTCCCCAGCAGAGCGTTATTCAATTAAAGATTACGGCAGAGACAACAGAAATCCAATAATTACCAAAGATCGTGTAGGCCATAAATTGGTTTAAGCTCCATGTCCATTCAGACGCAATATGGCTGGAAATCACATATACGATAAGAATACATATCAAATACAAAAGTGGTATAAAACATTACCATAATGAAAATAATTTTTCAAGTGAGAGCATGCTTAACTTTTATTTGTGTAAGTGACATTTCGGGAAACTCAACAAAACCACGTCACGTTTGTTATAACTCTTAGTTTTATTAACCTTCGAGTGAAATAATGACTAAAAATAATTGATGCATCTTCTATAAAGTAAAAAGAAATATTAGTAATCGTTTACTAAATATCATAAAATGGAGTTACTCTACATAAGAAGATAAATGTAGACTGGCATGCCTACCGACCTATGTATCCGGTTATACACAAGCTAATGACGCAACACTTCCGCCTTGATATTTCTGACATTAAGACTGATAATTAATGTTTAATCATTCGTATTTTGTTATTCCTACCTGTCTGAAATCGGCTCTTTTATACCGACTTCCAAGGACTTAACACCAATTTAATGAATACAGAAGGAAAGGGGCATTGCAACACCTAAATTGTGTAAATATAAAGATAAGATTAATTACAAAATAATTAGAGGTGAACCCCATTGACCATGTGCCGGACATCCTAAGTTGCTGAATATATGAACTTGTCTCACCAATTCAAAATATGACACTTTTGAAAATGTTGCTGCAAGAGTTATGGCGGCGATTATGCAACCTCTGGGCCCGAGAATATAAATGTTTTCTCAGGTTCAACTGAAAATTTTCTCAAATTTAAAATTTTAAAAAATGTATGAAAATAACAGATAATATTAATAAGTTGTTATTTATAACAACTTATAAATGTTATCTTTTATTTTGATACATTAAATGGAGTATTTAAACAGAATTATATGAACGGCTTTAATCTCAAATTGAAATTCGAGGAAATTTTGAGTTGAGAATGATAAAAGTTTTATAACCTCGGGCCCAGATCACAGTGTGAGGACATCTTGGATATAAGAGATATTGACTGCACAGTTACTGTTAGTGACATCATGAAATTGACTATTACCTCAATCAAAACCATTCTAAATCTCTCATTCAGCGCTTAGATCCCTCATTCCAAACAATCACTATAACCATTAAAAACGCCACGAAAACAATATAAAGATAAGATCAACAACAATATTCAAAGTAAAAATCGCTAGAAAGATCAATGATTTCACTGAGTTCATTGAATTTGGAAGCGTCTGACGGTGATTAAAACATAAGGAAGGTAATTAATATGGCCAATTTCGTTCATCACGAACAAAATTTGAGAATTTTCTCCATTTTATTTCATTCATAAGTCGCTCATCGCATTTTCATCCAGGAATCATTCCAAAAGTCAAATTGATAGGAAGGAAAAGGTTTTTTGAGATTTCAAAGTGAAACTTGGCCTCTCCCTGCAACACCAACATTTATGGGTCCATCAAAAACTTGTGACCAATTTAAGTGGAAGAAGAGAGGGGTGGAGATTGGTTTTCTTTTCTGAGAGTTAAAATAATCCCCGCCCTGCCACGCCCACAATGGGGGGGGGGAGGGGGTATCAATCAAAATTTCTGTAAGATTGTAAGTAAAGGGTCACCCAAGGAACAACAATATCAAGTTTCATAAAAAATCAGCCCAATGGGTTGGAAGGAGAATTTTGAGATTGAAAGATGAAAATAAGCCCCGCCCTGCCCCGCCCAAATGGAGTCAATCAAAATTTCTTTACCAATTTAGGTAAAAGGTCTCCTAGGGAACATACATGCCAAGTTTCATTGAAATTGGCCAACTGGTTTTTGGTCTTTGGAGGAGAAGGTTTTTTTAAAAGATTTTGAATTAAAAATTAGCCCTCCCCCCTATGTCAGGCCCATATCTGGGGGGAGGGGGGTCAATCAAGATGTCTTTTACGGTTTAAAGTAAAGGTCACCCAAGGAACATCCATGCGAAGTTTCTCTGAATTGAAATGGCCTGATGAAGGACATGATTTTAAAGATTTAAATCCAAAATAAAATAAAATTAAGCCCCGTCCTGCCATGCCCACATTTTTAGTCAATCAAAATTTCTTTTAACAATAGGGGTAATGGGTCTCCCAAGAAACTTCCATGCAAAGATTCTTTGAAATCGGCCGATTGGTTTTGGAGGGGAAGATATTTGAGATTTTAAAATAAAAATTAGCTCCGCCTCGCCACGCCCATATGGTCAATCAAAATTTCTAAAAACTAAGGGTCACCCAAGGAACATCCATGCCATGTTTCATTTAAATTGGCCCGATGGCTTTAGATGAGAAGATCTTTAAAGATTTTAAAGTGAAAATTATTGTGAAACAAGTCTCGTCGTGCAACGCCCACATTTGGGTTTCAATCAAAATTTCTTTAACAATTTAAGTTAAGGGTCTTCAGGAACACCCATGCCAAGTTTTATTGAAATCGGCCCAATGGTTTGGGAGGAGAAGATTTTTAAAGATTTTAAAGTGAAAATAGGTCCCGCCTCGCTGTTCCAATATTTTGGGAGGCAATTAAAATTTCTTTATCAATTTAGGAAGAGGGTCACCTAATGAATATTTCTACCGAGATTCGTTTAATTTCGCGCATTCGTTTAGTAGGAGAAAAGTTTAAAGAAAAAAGTAAACGCACGGACGCACTGACGAACGGACGGACGCGTATACACTGCCATGACAATAGCTCGATGACCTTCGGGCAGTGAAGCTAAAAGCTAGATTTTCCGCTTCAATGAAGATGCTAGGAATCACTGAATATATTTTCTTGTGTCTTTAATGGGCCAAGATTCTGCTCTTCGCCTTTGTTAATGAATACTTTGCTGACATCGGATGTTGCAATACATTAAAACCTATGCAATATATTTATCTTTCAATTCTGAAATTGCTTTTTGAGTACACTTAGGTCTTTCAATCTATAGGTATAGGGTACTTATTTCAATTTCCGAAAAAGATATTCGCATTTTCTATCTCAAATTTTATCCAAAAGAAGGGTAAGGATAAGAGAAAGATGCCGTTTTTTTGTTTTTTGTTGTTGTTTTTTTTTGAAAAGGAAACATTAGCACGCCTGCTGAAATGGCTTTAATTGCTTTTCAATGTCTTCCTAACGCCGATTGATTGCCTTATATTAGATTTTATGCAGAATCTTATTTCACAGCAATGAGAAAGAAAATGATTCAACCGTAATAATTGATTATGGTTTTCATTAATTGTTTCAACTAAACCGTCGGTGTGTTATAAAGAAAGAAAATATGACGAAAACAACAACAATGGTATTTAATATAGGGATGAGTGTCTTTTTCACTGCGTTTATTGGGGTATAAAGTGCAATTGCCTTAGCACATGGCAAATAACGCCCGTAGGGCGTTATGATTAAGCAATGTGCTAAGGCAATTGCACTTTATACCCCAATAAACGCAGTGAAAAAGACACTCGTCCCTTATAATTGCAATCATCTAGATCGAAGAAACTATTAAAATACTCAGCCAAACATTAAAGCTTTAAGTCTACTTTCTGCGCGTATAAATTACTCGATCTATTTTTAGATCGTGTATTGTTTATCTCGCTATCGAAGTGAAATGTCATATAGTAACACAAATGATACACAAATAAAAGACAACATTAAAATTCGTAGAGGTACTTATGACAAATAAGCTTGTTTCTGCCAAGTTAGTCTGTATTTTTGAACGAAAACGGCGTGGTCGGTCTTTGTTGAGAGGGTTGCTTGAAGGTCTTCGTCGACTCGCTGTTTTCTAAGTTTAGGTTGGCTTAGAATCAGAACCGCATGCTTGTTATCGTAAATTCTTTCGAAATATATTAATTCATAATATATTAAATAGCAATATTACGTTGATGATCGGGAACTAGGTTAATTCGAGTTCCTACAACACAGGACTTGCTGACCGAATTTCGGGGGTTTCCCGAAAGACCTATTGCATTTTATACAGAAATAAAGTGCAATGGATTTCCCCACGTGATGCGATTTAAACCAATCATAGTTCTTTATTTTATTGGATTGCAATTATATAACAATAATAATAAAATTAAAACAGAAAAGAAACAAACCAATCATAAAAAATCTCCATACAAATAAAATAACAGCACCGAAAAAACCCACATCGTCTTGGCCAAACAAATCGGACATTTTCTAATCCAAATCAACCAGCTAATAAAATCATTAAATGAAATGAAGAATTGGAATAAGTTTTGCACCATTTCAAAGATTTTCGGAGCTTTAAGATGGATTTAACTACATGTAATGTTTCTGGTTTGACTGAGGTTAGCTATTTAGAATCATACCTGAACACAGAACCAGATTGCAAACTGTTTGTCATTTATACCCCGCTTTGCACGCGTGCACACGTGCAAAGCGGCGTATAAATTGACAAACAGTTTGCACCGTTTCGACATCCTAAACGCAGGACAGAACCTATGACATCAACATCATAAAAATCTCAAGCAGCAATGCAAACTTTTGAACATGTTATAATGTATAAGAAAAAAATAATCTAACGGTTTTGGTGACGCAAAAGCACACCATAAATTTGAAACGGTAACTCCGTATAATTACGCGACATCTTTGTAATTCGAACTTTGAGACATGCACATTAATTGTACTTTATTGGATTGAAATGCAGATGAAGTAATTGTGTAGGATTGCAACCGTCAGCTTTTATCTTAATCAAACGTTAAAAATTTGTTTCTTAATTTGTTTGTTGTGTACAATCTTTTAACAAAATGTAATGATGAACTCTATTATAGATAACAATATAGAAGAATTGACAATAAGGTGGAAAATGAATAGACATAAATTTGTTTAATCATGGAACGTTGAACAATTTCTTGTGTTTTAAATACATTTCATTTATCATCAAAAGTAGACAGAATATTTTAATTCCAAAAATGTATGAAATGTACATCTCTATCGGATCTTATCACTTTCGAATTTATTCCAATCGAGTTATTCTTAATAAGTCAAACATTTAGTTGACAGAATAAAGAATCCGTTTTATAAATTTCACCTCCCAATTTTTGATTGCCCTTTACTCCCATCTTTCCCAGCTTTTTAGAACCATATTAGCACATCCAATCATCCAATTATCTGGATCATATTTTGATATCTAAGAGTTTTTAAAAAGGGATTATGGGCATCTTATATCAGACATTTCTTTCTTTAGAAATAACGATACATGGACCCCTCTTTTAGAATCGCCTTCAAATTTATGTTTGCTTCAAACTCGGTTTATGACGTCATTAAACAATAAGTGCACTTCTAGATATTACCTTTGTTTTAATTAAAGTTCCTAATTCGCTGACACAATACAGTCTACCAACTAATTACACGAAAACCTAGAAATGTTTATGGCTTTACATGTTTTTCAACCAGTGATTTTTATCAGTTTACCTACAAAGACGGTTTGAAGTATATGGATCAATGAATTAAACGAAGGAAACATGTATAGATAAAACACCCCCAATAAATACTACAAAAAAATGGCAAATCGTGTATTTTTTTTAACCATAGTTTTAACCTACTGCAAAGTGTAAGGTTTTACAAACAAAATGATATTGAATAATGTGCTAATAATTAAATCAAGATATGGACTGTAGATATTCAATAGGATATAAGTAACTAAATATCAGATCATCTAATTGCACGCGCAAACATCCAAAATGGCGTGAAGGTAAGTCATATTAAAAGCGCATGACATTACGAAAGTGTTGGTTATATTTGCAGCATGATTCAATGAGGTCCTTATGATAATATTTATCTGTTATCTGTTCAATTACTTTTTTTATCAACAAGTTCATTAACACTTTCCTGTTTTACAAAATTTT